>JAJOZX010003977.1:0-428148 GCA_023014485.1 Bathynomus jamesi
TAATACATGTTCGATATGTTTGTGTGGCTAATCTTTTTGGTTGGTCAGCTGTGTCGTCGGCTCAGATCCTATGTCGCCATGTCCATCGTCCCCGTGCTGTGCCTAATAACCCAGAATCTCTGTAGGGCTCTTATAATTTTCGTACTCGTGAAGAAATTTCTGCAGAGCTTCTTGGTATAAGATTCTTTTCTCATCAGGTGTTTTTTCACTGTTTAATAGGGCTAACAATTCGCTTTCCATTCTTTTAAGTCTGCTTTTACGGGATCTAGATACGTGTCTGATTCCTTTGCAGTGAAGCGTACACCTCGTGGGAATCACTACCACTTTCTTCATTATATTAATCTAGTCAGTAAAGGACCCAAAACTGAAAATAAGATGGGGAGAAATGACCCTCCTGTTTGTACAATATTCGTTTTTTCTTCGCTACAGTTTGGCTTTTACGAGCGAGTGCACGTATTATGTTCTTGTAGCGGCGTAGGCAGCTTCTGATGGGTTTTCATTGATACATTGCAATTTATAACGTTAAGACAGATTTCACAGATGCATTTTAAAAAGTCGGCATCGATATTTTTAATAACATCTGCTGCATTGCCCGGGGCAGTCGATGATAGATTTTTATTAATTCACGGTATTTCTTTAGTCTCTTTGTCATTCTGGAATATACACCGTTTCAGGCTCGTTTGGAAATATATTCGTTCGCAGAAGCACTCTAAACGTGTTTCGCGGATGAAGGTCGCAAAGCAAATATCCGTAACGCGTGCTTGTAGCTTCTTTATAAACTTCCAAAACTCCTTACGCTGATTCGGGAACATTTGATTGGCTAATACCCCAATTTGTGATACATCTCTACGTTGCGCGAATAAGACTAGATATTGCGTATTTAACGACACATCGCGCATGTATCTATTTTTGAAAAATAGATTCTGATTGATGAAGCACGCTTATGTTAAGATGGTGGGAGAATACTGTAAATGTCTCGGCAAACGTTTTATCCATCTCCAACATGAGATCGTCATTACAATGATTGTATGTTCATTTCCCTTTAACGAATTAACGTCATATACGCCTTTGTGGAACAAAATATCATCTTGGTACTCGTTGAACACTGATTGATACGTCGAATAGCACCATATAACTTTATGCACAAATTTCGAGAACATCTCTCCCTTTTCTTTAATGATTTTAAGCATAACACAGTTTTACCACATCCTGTAGGTCCAGATATAATACATGTGGATGGGCTCGTGAATCTGAATTTTTCTACAGAGTCCATTTCTAACACGTCACACTCCTAAGTGGTCATTTACAAAATATTACAAATTTTGAGTGCTGTTCCTTATATTTCTTCTCCCACAGAACCGTGAATGACGATGAGGTAGAGCAGCCCATCATTACGGATGACCTCGACGACAGTGTAGTTGTGATCTCCTCCCCTGCAACGACCCTCACCAGCGATACCGGTAACACGTCCAAAGCGGAGGTATGAGAACCCACGTCAGGTATAAAGCGCCGAAATACGCGCCTGTTGCAGCGGTAATAGATCCCAACCCTCAACCTCTTACGCAACCCCCCCAGCAGCACCTCCGCTAATATACCCCTTATTCATCCGCCGCCCCCCGTTTCTGTTAAGTCTACAATAATAGAGCCCCAACCTCACCTCCTACGCAACAGGCCCCCATCAGCAGCACCTTCCGCTAATATACCCTAATTCATCCGCCGCCCCCCGTTCTGTTGAGGATGTATAACGCTGGAATTGGTGCGCTCCGCAGCCCCCACCCCAGCCTTGACTAGAAATCGGTATAGAGTCAGGGTCGACCCTAGAGTCATGTATAGCAATGGAATTGAGCGCGGACTACGCCGGGTTGTACAGCGTATTATAGAGTTTGCTCTTCAGAATCGACGAGCGTGAAGTCAGGACGAGTCTGTCCTTTGGATTCGGGTCAGATGACGGTGATGTAGACGATTATTGGGTGATAGTGCCATTTAGACGTTTGGCGGCTGAAGATGTAGAATATATATTAGGCGTATAATGCAAGCCGCCCAAAGTAGTATAGCCTTCAATATGGACAACTTCACGGTAAATATTGACCATGTATACCGTGTTGCGGGTCATAGTGCCATACCGTATACTCTTAACTTCAATTCTCCGCTATTTACCGAGAAGCATATAAACGTCGATCGTGGTTGCGGCTTTATAGCAGTACTCTTAGCACGTATGTTTACTGTACAAAATACACGAACTCAAAAATTTGGTTGCCTACAGTCGTGGAGCGTGCCCGTAAAAGCTGTAGACTGTGAACTTGAATTTGACTGTAATATGGGTCCTGAAGAGCTGAGAAGGGTAGAACAGGAAATGAATGTCCGCATAGTTGTGTTTGGGTTGGATGATCGTCGTAGGACTGTGTATGTTTTTAAAAGCTGTGTGAGAGATCGTACAAGGCCCCTACTTATTTTAGGATTGTCAGGGACAACGTATCTCCCCATCCGTAATATAAGGGGCTTTACGCGAGTTATGACAAAGTCGAAATATGGGAGACATCATGATTTGTGTAAGGGGTGCCTCGAGTTTGCGGATGATATAGTGAGACATTGTAAAGAATGTCACATGGTATGTGAGCAGTGTAAAAGCACCAAATGTGAAAGCCGTGTAGTTGAAGCTGAGAAGAGAGACTGTGATGTGTGTAGACGCACATTTTTCAATAATATCTGTTTTGATTTCCATAAATCAATTGGCACGTGCAGGAAAATGAGAATCTGTGAATGTGGTATGTTTCACACAATGGATAATTGGGGAAATTTAAGCACAAGTGTGACGTAATTCACTGTCCTACATGCCAGGAGGAATATAAGGCGGATGGAGTAAAGCATGTATGTTATATGAAAGATGCTAAGCCTAAAAATAACCCTTGTATAACTGTATACTACGATATAGAAAATATACGAACGCTGAAACCAAAGAGGTAATTCCACATTTACTTGTGAGCCAGACCATCTGTGATGAGTGTATGGATCGAATGTGACGAGTGCCCCAAATGTGGTAAACGGACAAACGTTTTTAAAACGAATGTCCGCGATAGTCCTGTGAAACTATTTGTGTCCTATATTGTCAAGTTAGCCGACAAGTTCAAAAAAATGACTGTGTATATTCTCGCCCATAACGGGGCAAAGTTTGACACGCAGTTCCTTTATAAGGAGTTGCTTGAACACGAATCCTCTGAGATATTTACAGGTGATCCATTGAAAAGAGGCAACAAATTAATACAGATGCAGATAAGAGGCAATGTACAATTTAAAGATACTTTATTATTCACACCTTGTAAATTAGCAAAGCTACCCAAGGTGATGGGAGTAGCAGCTGAAGTTTCCAAAGGATACTTCCCTTACACTTTCCTCACCAGCGAGACTTTAAACTACGTAGGCCCACCACCCCCCAAACATTATTTTGACTGTATGGATGAACGTGAAGACTTTGATCGATACTACGACAGTTTTAATGAAAGTAACCCTTATAATATAGCTGATGAATGTGAGCGTTATTGCGTGAATGATGTGCGCGTGCTTAGAGTATGTTTCCAGGCCTTTAGAAGGATGTACATAGCCCGTTTCAATGCGATCCACTGCAAGTCGCAACCACCATCGCATCATTATGTTTTACGGTGTTCAAGAATAACTTCATGCCTAAAGACACCTTAGCCATTATTCACCGAAACAACCCCGCAGTTACGGGCCAAGGCTATTTACTGGCTCATACACCTACAGCAACAGACAGGGTATACATAAAGCACGCCCGCACACGGGTGAAGTACCCATTAAGATTAATGGACGTGTTTTTTGGGTTGATGGGTTAAGTGAAAACCGTGTCACTGGTGTGAAGACTGTGTACTCCTTTAACGGTTGCTGGTGGCATGGATGCCCCCGTCCTGAGTGCGGAATCACCGGAGATATCCACGGTAGTCTCCTGCCGACTGTCTTGCATCAACCCGCACCCGCGATCAACTTATAGGATCACAGTTCACTCACAAAGTCTTGTGGGAGCATGGAATATGATGAATATGATGCACGGATGGAGACAGACGAGGTGTACCGTGAGGAAATAAAAACGATCAAGCGTTCAATGGTGCTGGATCCTCTCAAATGTGGTGATAGCTTGTTTGGAGGACGTACAAATCCTTTCAGACTATACTTTCCACCTACGGAGGGCGTGAAGCTCCATTACTACGATTTCTGTTCTTTATACCCATACGTGATGAAGAGCAATCCGTACCCCGTGGGCGCTCCTGAGAAACTGGTGGGACCTAGCCTACCCTCCATCAATGAATTTTCAAAAAATTTGAATGATCGTTACTTTGGGCTCTCTTTCGTAGACGTACTCCCCCCACGCAATTTATGGATGCCGATCTTACCTGTCGTTATCGACGACAAGCTCATGTTTCCCCTGTGCGTGAAGTGCGCGGAAGAGGATAACGGCGAATGTAACCATATACCCCACCAGCGTAAGATCAGAGGCGTATATACAAGTCCTGAGTTGGCCCTAGCCGTACGCCATGGTTATAGAATACTGAAGATACATGAGGTGTGGAGGTTTCAGAAGCTACCCAACCTTTTCACACCATATATAAACACCTTTTTGAAGGATAAGGTTGAGGCATCAGGGTATCCGCGAGGAGTTGATACCGAAGATGAAAAGTCTGCCTATATTCAACGTTACCGCGACCGCGAAGGTATACAACTTGATCGTGTCCAAATTGTAAAGAATCCTGGCAAGCGCTTTAGTGCAAAGTTGTGTCTAAACAGTCTATGGGGAAAATTTGCGCAGAATACCGGCAGAGGGAGCATTCATTTGGCACAAAGTTATAGCGATGTCTGGGATTATGCCAATGCCCCCGATAAAGAGGTCATGGAGATCGTAAATGTAGGTAATACTTACGTAATAAAGTACAACAACACTGAATTTGCCACAGATACCTCAAGGGTTACAAACATACCTGTGGCCAGCTTCACAACAGCCTACGCCCGTATAAAACTTTGGGGTCTATTGCATTCTCTTGGGCGGAGAGTATTGTATGCCGATACAGATAGCGTGATATTCACAGAGAGGGAGGGTGAATACATGCCCACTATTGGGGAGTTCCTCGGCGAGCTCACTGATGAGATCAAGGATGAGTATGGGGACAACGCATACGCCGACTCTTTTGCCTCAACAGGACCTAAGACTTATGGGGTACGGGTCAGGGTGGGGGAGGAAATGAAATATATCGTGAAGGCAAAGGGTATTACGCTCAACCATGCGAATCGGGAGGTTGTTAACTTTGAGTCGTTGAAGGATCTAGTATGTTTGGACGATGATGAACAACCTCCCCAACTAATTGTAGGCACCCACAATTTTCGGGCGCAGAAGCTGGGGGGCGTGAAGGAACTTAGGGGTACGAAGGTGTGCCGTAACACCTATAGGAAACGTTACCAGTTACCTGGTACCTATGATACCGTACCCTTTGGATACCAATGATGCTTCTATTGTTAACTCACACGTCTTGTATATAATCGTATCTATTGATTTATTACACGTATTTGTAAATATATATATATAACTTGAATATCTCGTTCATTAAATCGTATTTGTAAAATTGATTTATTACACGTATTTGTAAATATATATATATACTTGAATATCTCGTTTATTAAATCGTATTTGTAAATATATATAACTTGAATATCTCGTTTGTTAAATAAATCATGTTTCAAATAGCGTTTCACTTTCTCCTTTGTGTGTGTGTGTGTGTGTGTGTGTGTGTGTGTGTGTGTGCAGGTGAAAGTTCTAAGCTCCGCCCACTGTAAGACCGTGAGTCATGCTACTATCTGGGAGTCCCTGCGTGGTCAGTCGACCGCAGTAAGCCCGAGAGATCAGACGTGTATTCAGATCAGACGTGTATTCAAATGGCTACCTTTAATATTGCTTGCACAACGTTTACGAAATGGTATTCAGTAAAGTGCCAGGATGTGGTGGATACCGAAAAACTTCCTATTCCTCCCTCCTATGCCTCTTTTAAAAACACATTGGATTGTGCGAAGTTCCAAGATGTACAAATACTCTACGGATGTTCTGGTGAGACCGTTGAAGGCTTTCGTTGCACAGACGATGTGCTGAAGTATACTGCAGAGCTAAACTTTATAAAGTCTCACATACACCGTGAAGTAAAAGAAACAACGCGTGCAGAAGAGAAGCAGCAGGTATGGATAATGAGTCTTGCTGATGGGTGGTGTGACAAGCGGTATTACGTCATGCTACACCATGTCGATTACTCATACCCTACGACTGAAAATGTGAATCTCGTGATCATGGACAATCTTAAGTATTTTTATCACTATATTAACGTATATCATGATGAGGTTCGTAGTGAGGTTGTGGCTAGTGCCCTGCGTGAATTTTTAACAGAGTTTAGAGACGAGTATCGTTTGATGGGCAGAAAGGAAAAATATGAACATATGTTCCTCTCAAATAGTGCGCCGGAGTGTGGAGATGTTTAGTAAAACATAAAATGTTCCTAGTTCTTATCCAAACTGTCTGGTGCGTAGGCTGGTAGTGATGAAATTAATTCTTGTACCGAAATATGTACAGCAATTCGACTCGCGGTCATACGAACAAGCCCATTCACGTATCATCGAGTCAGCCGCCCGTCGAACCATTCCTACCTACCTGCGTGCCTCACACGGCTCATAGTTATCTCAGAGCTTGAACCGAGTGGACGTGCGCTCCTCGAATACGATGGAACTTCCTTTGAGCAGCATTCTCAACGCCTCGTACGATGTGTCCGTGACGAAATCGTTGCGCGTGTTCAGGCGTAATTCCGGTACCATTAGCTATGTACTGGAAACGGAATGTAGACCGACAAACAAACGGGTTTATTTAAGTATCGAGGAGATGAATAGAATCTTCGTGATAGTTGAGAAGTGGAGTGAAGATCGTTATAAAATACCTGCTAACGTAGGTACAAGAAGAGAGCAGATTAGTGACGCACCCTCATACGCCGTTGTATGTACGTTGTGTATAAATAACGATCGGCCGTGCATTGATATACGGCTGATGTGGAAGAATGCTTCTGATAATAACGCTCTTGTTCCTACGCGAAACCGTTTCATCCTCGACAGAATGTTTGAAATCGTCGGATTCCGTAAGCTGAAACCTATATTAGACGCGCGTGTTACGGATATGCTTTATTTTGATACAGTACTTGAATACGCCTACACCGCTCTGCTCGATGGGTTTACCGAGTGTAGGGCTGGTGAGAATGGTCTAGAGCTGGACGTTTATTTAAAAAGTTTAGACTCTTTGAAATACCATGAACTTTGGTACAAAGCAATTGATCGGTACAAGGCTGAGCTCACCTACACCGTTCACCCTGAAGAACTATTTCTTTATATAACGCGCAGTTGTCGTAACGATTTAGAAGATTATTTCAATTGCCGCTATGTTGAGTGAGTTCACGATTGAAAAGCTCGAGTCGGTAGAAATAAACCCTCGATTGGAAAAGCGTGTTTATAAACTTGTGTTTAATAATGTAGCTAACGATGAACTCTTTGTGCGTGCTTTTGATTGTATTCTAGACGTATTTAAAGATGACTTACCAACCGGTTGTAAAGTGGGAACAAAAATAGTACTGAACGATATGAAAGCCCTTCATATCGAATACAGGTTTCCCTATACTTTAAGCGGTGAAATATTATTAGCCGCATATACTGCGTAATGCAGAGCAATAATGATGTAATTGTAAACTCGATTAAGACCGAGTTTAGTATTTTGAAAAAAAAGTGAAATGTATTTATATATATTTTGCGTGATATTTCCCCTGTACGATTATATGCATATTATTATTGAAATGTATATTTATTTCTATTTGAAATGTATATTTATTTTATATACTCGATTAAGACCGAGTTTAGTATTTTGAAAAAAAGTGAAATGTATTTATATATATTTTGCTTGATATTTCTCCTGTACGATTATGTACATATTTCTATTGAATTGTATTTATATATATTTTGCGTGATATTTCCCCTGTACTGTTATGTACATATTTCTATTGAAATGTATATTTATTTCTATTTGAAATGTATATTTATTTTATATATATCCATAATTGTGTGTATATATTTCCTGTACTGTTATATGCATATTCCTCAATTGAAATGTATATTTATTTTCTATATATTTATAATAAACAGAATGATGCAATGTTGTTTTACTTAATTATATCATGTTACGCCTTCTAAACCTACTACTTTCTTTTAAGAAATATAATAATGCATACAACGGTATTGCGGTATCTGGCAATATTTAAGCCTTCTAAGCCAACTGGCTGATTAGGAGTCTATAATAGTGTATACAATGGTATCTGGCAACTCAGTCTTCGATTAGAATTAAATGAATACATGGCGCTATCTGGCAACTCAAGCCATTTACAGCCAACTGGCTGATTAGGAGCCTATAAAACAACGCCTACTCGGCTGAAGTCTTAATATGCACTTGGCTCCTGCCAGGTGAATACCTCTCCTCCTCCTTTCTCTCCTCCTTCTTTCTCTTGGGGGAGAACTCCGCCTCCAAGTTTTCCTTGTTGCACCTGCAGCATCCCCCCTTTGGGGTATTTTTTTCTTTTTTTTGCAACACCCCCTCACCCCCCTTTACAACATTATGTCATCACTTGCAACATTCTTGCACTCTCCCCTTTTGCGGCTATACTACTATCGACAAGCCCCACAAAGCAAGAAAGAGTACTGGAAACATATCACCAAAGTCCAAGAAAATCTGTGCGGCAAGCGAGTCGTGAGGTAGGAATTTCAGAATCGTCTGTCCAACGCATTTTGAAGCGCTGTCAATGGAAAAGTTACATTCCAAGATTAGTCCATGCTATTAATGAAGATGATCCGGACCGAAGAGTGGAGTATTGCGAGTGGTACTTGGCACGATGTGGATGTGGATTGGACGAAGGGGTTTCGTAGAATACCCTCCGCATTCACCAGACCTCACACCACTAGACTTTTTTTTATGGGGATACTTAAAGACAAGTCTACGCTATAAAACCTGCAACAGTCGCTGAATTGAGAGCAGCCATTGAACGAGAATGCACACAAATACCAAACGAAATGTTTCGTGATGTTTGCGATTCCATTGCTTCGCGTTATCAGCAGTGCCTGGACCAGACGGACGTCAGTTTGAAAACAGGCATTGACAAAACAATTAAATAATGTCTGTAGATTCTATTACATTTTGAAATGAAATGTATTTTAATAAACACTGCCTTTATAATTATTTAAAGTGTGTATACATTTTTTTGGGACACCCTGTATATATATATATATTATATATATATATATATATATATATATATATATATATATATTATATATATATACACTTAATATATAGGTGTAGATCAAATCATTTCTATCTTCAAAGTTGATAAATTGAACTTAACAAAACCCCAGACTAAATTTAATATTGCTGGATAAAATTTAGAAATCATAGTACTAATCTTAGTACTATGGATGTTAAAGTATTCATAGGGGACAGGTTTTAAAGACAGTAGCTAACCACTC
This sequence comes from Bathynomus jamesi, assembly GCA_023014485.1. Taxonomy (NCBI): domain Eukaryota; kingdom Metazoa; phylum Arthropoda; class Malacostraca; order Isopoda; family Cirolanidae; genus Bathynomus; species Bathynomus jamesi. The sequence continues at coordinate 9,592 of JAJOZX010003977.1, forward strand.
TAATTACCTACATACAATATACCCTATTTGTAGTAACATTGCTTTATTTTAATTTATCAGTCTTATTTCAACTTAATTGAGATTATGGAAGTTTTCTTACCTCACTCCACATTTATAGACTAGACCAGGATGGACTACCTTAAAACCATTGATTCAAACCACATTTTTATAATTTTTTTTAGGAAAAACTTTAAAATGTAGGAGCATATTAAGCAAGTAGCCTGAAATATATTTAAGCAAACTACAAGAAACTTTGTTTAGCTGACTGGCCTTTAAATTCAGACTCGAGTCTTTTAATTAATTAGGTATATTCTAATTATTACAGTAATTATATTCAGTCAAATATCTAGAAATTTTTTCTTCCCATATAATTCTTTATAATTTTAGGAAGTTGTTAAAACATTGGTCATTTGCAACAATGAATCAAGAGAAGAATATAGCCCCCCCCCCGCAAAATTTTTATTTCAAAACTGAAAGTTACTTACACGATGATCTGAAAGTTATTTATGGCATTTCACTTAATAAATACATCTATTTAACACTACATGCAAGTCCATGATGGTACTTTATCACCATAGCTATATACAAAGTTTTTTAGTATTTAATTTTAGCACTACACAGTGGAGTGATAAGTAAAAAAATAGAGAAAGTATTTAATTTTTAAATCAATTTTCTATGCTAGCTGTATTGGGGGGGGATTGATCAACTGAAAAGTGTGAATTGCAAAGTTTGTTATAACACTTTACCAGTGCCCACTTTTAAGTTGACACCCTGTATAGGCTATATATATATATTAAAGATCCAAACAACTCAATTTTCCAAACATCTGAATTTTGCTCTGAATTCCCCAATTTAGATAAAAGTTAAATATCCAAATGCTTTGTTAGTTACCCACTTGCTGTTGATGGTATTACAATCACTTTGTTTATACAAATTTTGGTTGGTCCCAACCCATTTGTATAATTGGATCTTTACTGTAATGCTTTCTCTGGAAAAAAATGTTCTGGAACTGTGTTAGAAATTTCCTACAACCTTCCTATTCCAAAAACTTTGTCATGTAAAAAAAAAAAAAAAAAAAAAATTACCGTACATATGAACACAAAACATACTGGAACTCCATTCCAGTGAATTCCATCAGAAAAAAAGTCCTGCATATATATATATATATAATATATATATATATATATATATATATATAATTCAATCTGACATAGGCTAATCACAAAGGAACAAAGCAATTCTTTTTTCTTCTTTTATCTAGAATAAAGAGGCTAATACTGTATCTACAAAAATTTGGAGTTAAGTAATATGAAAGATAATGCAGGATAAGAACTAAAGGAATTTTGCTTAGGCTACCCCATGGCTATTTCACCATATTTACAAATTTCTTCAGTAATATCACAAACATTTCAGCAGGAATATTTCAAGCCATTTCATATAAGCTTAATGCTTCATATTAATATTTATCTTTCCAAATAATTCATTGGCTACAAGTAGCTATACTTTTAGAAATATCCATAATTTTTTGAGGTGGGGGGTTAATTAGTAAGTAGGCTTAGTTTTGGGGGGGGGGGCTATTTTGCAACTCCTGATTCCTTTAAAATAGATAATAGCAGCAGGAATCGCAATGGATAATTTCCTTCTATTTAGGGGGCTTCCCCACCTTCTTTCCTCATCATCATCAAATGTGGCTCAAAATTATTTTTCTTTAAAATATAAACCTAAAAGTGATGAAACAATGCAAAAACCTTCTTCTTGACACACTTTAAGATCATATAAACTCTTACTATTGAATCCTGAGAGTAATTTATTAGGATTCATTTTTAATATACATTATCAATATCTCTAAATCAAGAACTATGTTGGAATGACATCAATGTCCCCTTCTATATTTGTGACCATCTTTGGTGGAAAAACCTGATTCTTGAGTGGTTTAAAAGTTATGGTATCTACCTTCATTTGACTTTTCACATCTATTTATGAACTTGACTTTTATTGCAGGGACCTAAGTCTTGCTAAAAAAAAAATCTTCTAATGATGTGCGTGTGTGAAGTTTCATCAATGTATGTTTTGTGGTTCAAAAGTTATGGTATAGACCTCTATTTGACCTTTGACCTCTACTTATGACTTTGAACTTTAATGCAGGGGACCCAAGTCTTGCTCAAAATGCCATCTTATGATAATCCATAGGTGTGTGGTTTCATTAATTTGTCAGGTGGTTCAAAAGTTATTGACTAGAGACAAAAAACTGACCCCTTTGTGACCTTGACTATTGGTATGATAAACAGGTGGATGAACGAGTTTAATTGAGTATGGCCCCTTCAAACTTATTTAGTCAGGAATATATAATTATATTTGAATGTGATTTAATTAAATATCTAAGACAATACCAACATCAAAGGCATGAAATAATGCAGAAAACATATTTTGGGCATATCCTAAGATCATATTAACTCCAGCTTATAATAATTAAGAGTAATTTAGGAGTTTAATGTAATATACAGGGGTGGGAGAAAAGTCTAAGGATTTATAATACAGTAGTCCCCAACTTACACTGTTAATTCGTTCCGAAGGTTGCCATGCAAGTTGAAAACTGTGTAAGTCCAAAACTGCTTAAATACGATATATTTTGTGATATATATTCGTACATTCATTTCTATGGATAGTTAAAGCTAAAAAGTAGCATTTATAAAAACAAAATGTTAAGAAAATTAAAATTTATTCAATACAGTACATATATAAAAACGTAATACTGTATTAAGAAAACTAATATTTATTCAATAATTTGTGGCTCAGATTCTGCAGATGTTGTTGGCATTGGATCTTTTCTCTCTGTTTTCTTTAAGTACTTGTCCAGTGATGTTTGTACTGTAGCTTTTTTCTTCATCATAAATCACTTTATAGTATGCAATAGTGTCATACACTGCTCTACACACCTTCGGCAGTTGAACTAAGGATCGTGCTCACGTATCCATGTAACTCAGACCCATGTAAGTTGGGGACTTACTGTACAAATAATTTGTTAATAAATAAATTCCAATGATATTACTTTACTACAGTGTATGTGGTACTTTTCAAAGCAACTATACAAGGCCAGGAATGACCCTAGGCTAGAACAGGAAGGCCCTAGGCCCTAGCCCCAGTTAGCACCATGTCAGTAGGGATGGAATACAGCAATGAAGAAAAAGTGTATCATGGGCTATTTCTTATAATAATCATGAAGAAAGTTTACATTTATTTCAAGAAAAGTATAATAAACCACCATCAAATACTGGAAGCCTGGTAAAAGATCATCCAAGATGCAGATGGCCAGCAATGGCAACAGGAGACAACAACAGAAAAAATGTCCTCATCAGTTTTCAAGTCAATCAAACAACTTCAATAAGAAAAGTCACAAAGGAATTAATCATACAAAACCTACAGGAAAATTATTGAATGCCCAGTTAGGTCAACTGAACACTCTTCATGACTGGTTAAGGTTGTAGTATTTTCGTTAAAACTAACAAAAATATCACAAATAACTGCCTTGCAGCTGCAGTGGAAATACGTGATGTCACATGATTGGTCAAGCGTACAAATGAATAGCAACAAGATATTATTATTTTATAACAACTTGCTTATAATGTATTTACACAACAAACAGTACTCTTGAAAAAAGCATGTTATATTGTTATGTAGATTACAGCAAATTCCAGCTCTTGAGATATGGTAAAAATGAGGAACTTAGCCAGCATATTATGCCCCAGACAGGAAACTCAGAGAAGCATGAAAGCGATAGATTTGGGGGTTATAGTTAATGACTGATGATGCAAAATTCAAGACACAAAATCAGATACCATAGCAATAAACAAAGCAAAAAGAGTTATGAGACAGGTAGCTACTAAGAACCTTTAAAAGAAGGGACAAGACAGTAATTATTCCCTTGTTGAAAATACTGATCATACCAAAATTTGAATACTGCTTAGTCTTCATGTCCCCATACAAGAAGGAAGAAATAAATAAACTAGAAGATATTCAGACACACTTCAGTCAAGACTGATGGCTGCAAAGAACTCAACCACTGGGAAAGACTATGTAAACTAAACCTGTACTCCCTGGAAAGAAGGGGAGAGAGGTACTGGCACACCATAATATATACATGGAAAATTACTGAATAACTGGTACCAAACCTCAAACTAAACCCAATTAGCTACCATCCAAACAACACTGGACAATAGGAGAGACCAATGCACAGAACTGCTACAAGGTTACGAGGGATATAGTTATTTTTTCAAAATTCAGGTGATGACATCTTAAAATTTACCAAAAATTCTTATAAACTGCAAAAAGATCTTGATAGATTAGTTGCCTGGGCTAGTAAATGGCAGATGGAATTCAATGTTCAAAAATCTTGGCATTATAGTTGGTAGTGATCTAAAATTTCCTAAGCAGTGCTTAGAGGCTAGAAATAAAGCAAATAAAATGTTAGGTATTATTAAGAGGAATGTTAGTTACAAGAGTAAGGAAGTCATCTGTAAATTATATAAATTCTTATGTTAGACATCACTTAGAATACTGCATTCAAACTTGGTCCTCTCACCTTAAACATGATATTGATATGCTTGAAGGTGTGCAACATAGGGTAACCAAGCTTATCCCTAACCTAAGAAGATTGGAATACAAGGAAAGATTTAAAGGAACTAGAGAGGCCTATGTTTAGTTTCAAGAGACATTGTAGAGGGGAGATACAATACAGATGTTCAAAATGTTTTCAGGTTTGTACAATTTAGATGTACATAACTTTTTCTCACAAGAGGCTGATGGGATAACTCATGGGCATAATAAAAAAAATTAGAAAACAGACTTGTAGATTTTATCTATGAAAATACTTTTAGTCATAGTAGTAGGTTTTTGGAATGACTTGCCTTACTGTCTACCACATCATATGGCAATATCCTATTTTGGCATCCAAAATAAATGGCACTCCAACACTTTCAAATTACTTGTTTATGTTAATTAGGTTAACTGACTGCCCAGTTAGGTCAACTGTATGTCCTTGACAATTGGTTAGGTTAAGTCTTGATATTTTTGTTAGTTTAAACAAAAATATAATGACAACCAATCATCAATGGCATACAGTTAACCTAACTGGTCAGTTGAGTAATTTCGGATGCCAAAATTAGATTTCACCAACAGTAGCTCGTCAGTTAATTTTAAGGAAAATTTGGACACTTTCATAAATGGAAGAGGTGGTTTCAGAGGCGTACCAATACTTTTTGCCACTCGGGGCGAAAATGCCAATGCCACCCCCACCCCCACCCCCGCAACAATTTTCAATTTTAAAAACAATTCCTTTACAAAAATACACTTCTAAACAAAACTTTTATTGGAAGAAAAACTTAAATAAAGCAACTTCAGTTTTAACAATACTACATAATGTACCGTACATAATATACGGTACTACTACATAATTTTAACAATAACTACATAAATTTAACGCAACTATTTGTGGAAATAGTGGCATTGAGGTGGCATATATAGCATTTAATGATGATTTTTCATCAAAACCATGGATATTTTGTACACAAATAACGCGCGACAATGATGAGATATAATTTTTTGGAGGGTGGCATTTTAAAACATAAAAACCCAAAATTTTGCATACTGCGCCCGCCTGACAGTAATTTGCCGCCCCTCCCTTGATACGCCACTGGGTGGTTTGTAGATTGTAAATATATACTGTATATTCTTAGCTTAAGTTATGTAGGCTACTTTGGTAGTAGTAAATAGGGTAATGGTTCAGAATAGGGTGCCACCTTAATTTTTGTGTTTTTTCCACCAAAACATGCTAAAACCATTGGTTTCCTGTTGTTTAGGATGAATGTGACCATCGCCATTACAGTAAATTATTGCTTGAAGTGATTTCACCCCCCCAACCCCTCCTACAATCTGGGGGGACCACCATGGGAACCGGGGGTTTTGTGTGGGGAACACAGCACAAGCAATAATTTACTGTAATAGCGATAGTCAGATTTATCCTAAAACAACAGGAAACCAATGGTTTTAGCATGTTTTGGTGGAAAAAACCCTTATACCCTGAACCCTATACCGATCAATTTGTGATGCGTGATCTTTATGGGGGCTCTGCCCCCGTACCCCTGAGACCTAAATTATACAAATGATAATGTAACATGTTAAGTTATGCACTTTTTTAGTCTTCATCTAGGGCACATGACGAATCAAGTTCTCAACACAGCCACGAGCTCTACTAGCATCACCGCACATCCGTCACAGACCAAAGCCATTTTCAAATTGAAGTGAATGAATGATAGTAGGGTTGCCAACTCAAAATTTCCTAGATTCATATCCAAAAAGCACTGAAGTAGCTATATATACTTTTTCGTAATTTTCTAACTTCGTTTTTTTTTACTATGCGACACATCCAATCAACGTATTTTAATGAGAGAAACAACTTTGTCTCTATGGTATTTTTCAAAATTTTGCTTAATTAAGTGGCACCCATATTCTGAACCATTACCATAAATAGCTATATGTTAATTAGCTGACTTGAGATTGATGTTTTGCAAAATTTTATTACAGTGGACCCCTGATTTGAGTATGTAATCCGTTCCAGCATGGTGTACTCAATTCGAAATGTACTCAAATCGAACTTAATAACCTATGGGAATTAATTCATTCATTCCAAAACCCAAAAATTTCACCCCACCCCTACTTTTTCTATAGAAATTGGCCTACGAAATTTAGTAATTGTATTAAAAATAGACAGAATAGAATACAAAATACATACCGTACAATATAGACAAAATAGAATAATCCTGTAGGAGTCTTGCTTGATGTGCTGGAAGTTCCAGATGAGGAATGGAGGGGAGGAATTATTGCTTGGAGGGAGAGTCTCCTTCCATGATGATGTCTGGTAACTCATCAGGGCTAGGCGTTCTTAGGCCCACAGCCAATGACATGGAAGAGGTAGAGGGTTGGGGACTTGAGGGCTTGAAATAAGCATCAATTTTCTGTTGCTTCTGCCTGTTTGCTATGAATGACTTAAAGTAGCTCATGACCTTGTCCTCAAACAAGCCGGCTGGCATACTCAAATCGAGTTTTCTACTCAAGTCGAGTCAATAGGAGCCTATGGACGAGCGTACTCAAATCGATGCGTACTCAAATCGGGGGTCCACTGTATTATTATAAAATATAGCTCATAACTTGGGTAACTCAATAGGCCCCAGTGGCTTCATGTTTTCCAAATGAAATGTATACTGGCAAACACTACTGGCCTATAATTATTCTTATCACAGATATTAGCACATTATTTTTCACAACCAGCAATACCAATGACAAAATGGACTGTAGCAACAAGTAACCATGTATTATACAGCTTGTGAAACACATTGCAAGCATAGGTATAATTATATTATATAGGTATAATATACTGGAAAAAATAAAAACAACCTTGGATAAACTGCAATGTAAAAAGAGCAATCAGATAAAAAACAAAAGCATTTCATAAATTCAAAAGAACTAAAAATGGCACAGACTCTGAAACATATAAAAGTAAAAGCAGCATTTGCAAGAAAGCAATCAGAGATAGCAAATGAGACCTGGAAAAAAGCCTAGCCAAGAATTCAAAAAACAATCCTAAGAAGTTTTTCAGTCACTTCAATTTGAAAAGTAGAGTGAAAAAGAAAATTGGCCCCCTCCATATAGATGATAAAACTATAGATGATGATCTTGAAAAAACTGAAGAACTAAACAAATACTTCTAATCAGTATTCACAAATGAAAATTTAAATAATATTCCTGATCTTATACTACCAGGACAAGATAGAGAAATAAATGAATTAAGGGTAACAAAACTAGATATCCTAAAAGCAATAGATAAATTAAAAATGGAAAAATCTCCAGGGCCAGATGAAATGCATCCAATATTCATAAAAGCTGCCAAAAAGAATATAGCACAGACACTAGAAATTATTTTTAATAAATCATTGATATGTACTGAAATTCCAGAGGATTGGAAGAAAGCAAATGTGGCTCCAATCTTTAAAAAAGGAAATAGAAACTTGGCAAGAAACTACAGACCCATCAGCCTCACCTCCATTATTTGCAAATTACTTGAAAGATCATTAGAGGTAAAGTTACCAAGTTCCTTGAAGGGTGCAACCTTATAAATGATAGCCAGCATGGCTTTCAAAATGGAAGGTCCTGTCTAACCAACTTGATTGAATTTTATGATGGAGTCCTATTGCATTTGGACAATAAAGAGCCAGTAGATATAGTATACTTAGATTTTGCAAAGGCATTTGATACTGTTCCTCATGCAAGATTGTTGGTAAAAGTTAGAGCCCATGGTATAAGAGGTCATATAGCTGACTGGATAGAAGAATGGCTGAGAAACAGAAAACAGAGAGTTCATCTAAATGGAAATAAGTCTACTTCGAGACCCGTATTGAATGGAGTCCCACAGGGGTCTGTGCTGGGACCTCTGCTTTTTGTTGTCTATATAAATGATCTAGAGGAAGGCCTATCATGTAAAACCTCAAAATTTGCTGATGATACAAAATTAGGCCATAATGTTAAGTCAGTAGCAGGAGCAATGACAATACAAAAAGACTTAGAGTAACAGCCTGGGCAGATAAGTAGATGAGATTTAATGTTGGTAAGTGCAAGGTTATGCATATTGGGCCAAAAAATCCAGAATTTGAATACAATATGAATGGAATTTGGATTAAAAATGATGATAAAGAGAAAGACTTGGGTGTCACTATGACTAATGAACTTAAACCCTCAAATCACTGTATGGAAATCAGAAATAAAGCAAATGCTAGACTCAATCTCATGCACAGACACATTGAATACAAATCACCCAATATTATAAAGCAACTATACATTTCATATGTGAGACCCCTCCTTGAATACTATATTCAATTTAATAGTCCCTATTTGATACAAGATATTGAAAAACTGGAAAAAGTACAGAAATGAGCAACAAGAATGATCCCATCTCTAAGACAATTGACATATAAGGAAAGACTGGCGTATCTAAACATGTTCTTATTAAAAAGGTGGTGGTTAAGGGGTGATATGAATCATATGATAGAGGTGTGTAAAATGATAAAAGGGTTGGATAAGATAGATTTTGATTCGCTTTTCATTAAAGATCACAATAACCAGACTAGAGGTCAGAGTATGAGATTATTTAAGCCAAGATGTAGAACAAATTTAAGAAAACATAGTTTTACAAATAGAGTAATTAAGTTTTGGAACAGTCTGACAGAAGAAGTGGTGACTTCAGATACACTTGCTTCTTTCAAAAGAAGGTTGGATAGTTTGATGTCTGCAAGGGACATCTGTGATAGTATTTAAGCCCATTTTTATTGCATGAATGGTACTAGTTTATTTCATATTATGTGCATTTAGGTAATAAATCCCACAGCTCAACACAAGTGTTGTGGGATATAGGGAGGAGGCAACATCTTAGGTTAGGGGATACTCTGTCCTTACACACCCCATTTAAAGAGATTCCTCTGCTGAGCAGTGCCCCCCATAGTACTGTGAGGTATTGAAAAACTCATGATCTTCACTTGCCCCACAAACACCTTTAAATGGGAGACCCAAAATGGGTACACACACATTTCTACATTACTGCACAGTCTTTACAGCTACACCTACACTTTTCCTCTTAAGTATATATATTGTAATGCATATGGTTGTAAATTGTGACTTGGTCCGCAATTTATATGGACCGTGACTTATTTTTGGTTGGCAAGGTACTGGTATTGATGGGTACCATAATGAAATTAACTGGATTCTTTGGATCTGATATATTTGCATGTCAGTTATAAATAGATATAGAGTGTAACATATTTGTGGATAGTAGCCTATTATGACTTTGATCCTCTGGATCCAGAGATTCTATCTCGTTTTAAATTGATAATTAATTAGTTTTAAATTGATAATTAATTAGTTTTGTAAAAATTGGTTGTTGCCAATGTACAGGCAGTTTTTACATAGTGGAGCCACCTCGATGGGCCGAAGTGGCCCCTAGTGTGCCCACTATAAAAATTTCTTATGTTCTTACGAGGGCTACAACATTTTAAATGTTCTACTTGTATGCTAAGATAAACCTTTTATTATAGTAGCCTGTTCTCTTACATTACTTACTTTGTAAAATAAAAATCTCGCATTGAAGAGTTTCACCGAGTTTTGCAATGCCATAACTATGGAATTAAACTTTTAAAGTATGATATACTGTATATGGCCAGTAGTCACTAAACCCAGATCTACTCCAGAGTCCCAAAACAAATTCGAAGTACCACAGTGTGAGTATTTATACAGTGTTGGAATTCAGCCTAAGTGGAAATTTGATTCCAACCCCAAAAAGCAGAGCCACGGCTTACCCGTTCTCTTTTTATGTCATTGTTGACGTGTGTATATACTATAACCTTTGGCTAGCTTCCGCCCGAATTGATCAATCTGACGAAGGTCAAGCTTTTTCACTCCACCTTATACCAACAGTTTAACATGGAATCCGAACCACGCCCCACCAGTAGCCCAGCGTCTTAACCTCTAGGCTACCCAAGGTACCCATTTATCTACCAACCACTTCCTTTATTGTGGGGAAGGATGAACAGCTGGGTTTTGCTGCGCGCCGGCGGTAAAACTTTACAAGATACCCACATTGCCATGAAAACATGCTACAGTAACGAAACACATATCAATCGATAGAACAGAAAAAAATGGTGCGAGCAGCTACGTATCATTTTGAAAATATTAGAAAATAACAGTTATACTATGAATGAATAACCTTTATTAATAAAAAAATAAATACAGTAGTCTTTTTACAAACTTTACAATGACATGAATAATTGTGAAGCTCGATTATTTATTTTTATTTAATTTGGCCCTTAAGCTTTAGGCTTTACTGGGCTCTTATTAAAAATAAGCTAGTTGTTATAAATTAATAATAACACTGCCCAACAAAAAAACAATTTTTGCTGCTGATTTAATTCTAAGACCTGTTTCTGGATAATATTGATGTGCTGATTTCAAAAATCACCTTAGATTTTGTCCATCACATCAGGTTTTCGTGTAATGCAATATGCCTATTTTGGGTGATCCATGAAGGGCGCTTATCAAAATTGATGATTTTTGAGACCTGTTAACAGCTGTTTTGCTGTTAAAATTTTATCTGTGGATAAGAAAACTGATGAAAGATCCGCAGTTCAGTAACTCAATGACCGAAACGGAGGCAAGAGCTTGGAATGCTTTTGTGGCAGTAATTAAGAACTTCCTAGGAAACAAAAAGTCTGAAAATTATAAAGATCTTGTAAAGGATTTACTTGTAAACTTTCAGCAGTTGGGTTGCAACATGAGCATTAAAGTTCACTATCTCAACAGTCATCTGGATAAATTTCCAGAAAATCTTGGTGATGTTAGTGAAGAGAAAGGTGAAAGGTTCCACCAAGATATCAAAGTGATGGAAGAACGATACCAAGGAAGATGGGATACCCATATGATGGCTGACTACTGCTGGAGCCTGCAAAGAGATTGTCTTGACATCTCTCATTCTAGGAAGCCCTATAAGAGAAAATTTATCAGCACTGAAAAGTAAGAAAACAAGAAAAAGACAATGCTAAGAAAACTGGTCCCGTGCTTGCTTTAATATGGATTCATTTTTTGCTTATTTAAACACTTTTAATCACTTTATGTCAATATTACCATTGTATATTAAAGTTCACTCCCTGCACAATTGTTTACTTTTCCATGCTGATTCTGAGTATGTAAAAACTTATTTTTTGAAAAGAAAAAAAATTGGGCATAACCCTGCCAAAATGCGATATCTCCAAAATACCTGTATTTGATTGCTCGAAAACCTGACGTGATAGGCAAAAACTAAGGTGATTTTTGAAATCAGCACACCAAAGTTACCTAAAAACAGGTGTTAGAATTAAATCAGCAAAATTGGTGTTGGGCAGTGTAATAAATAAATAAATAAGTAAATAAGTATTATTAATAGTTAAAACCTGTATTACAATATTAAACAATATTAATGGATAATATTAAACCTTATTAGTGGACATTAATCCAAAATTTTTGTTAGTATCCCATTATTAATCGGGATTTCAACTTGGTTTTAAACAAATTTACATTCGCAATATTTTTTATATCGGCATGCAAGTCATTCCATAGTTTCAATCCAATGAAAATGGGTAGTTTTTGAGATGAAGACAATCTAAATTGAGGTATAACAAGCTTTGATCTATTCCTGGTCTGATACGAGCGGATTTCTTGAGTTACAAAATATCTACAGTATTTACCCATTGCAAATTAATGATTTTGTTCTTACACTTGTAAATAAAAATAAAATGTGCCAGTTTGGTTATATCATTGAGCTTTAGTAGGTTTAGCTCTTTAAATAATGCACTAGAGTGATCAAGGAAATCAGCATCAGATAATAACCTTAATGCTCATTTTTTGGATGACAAAGATATCATTTAATGCGTTGTTAGCGGAGTTTCCCCAAACAAGGGTGCAGTATGTTATATAAAGAAGAACAAGAGTATGATAAAGAGTCAATAAAACTTGTTTAGGAACTACATTTCTAAGTTTAAACATTATAGCAACGCTCCTTGAAATCTTTTTCGCGATATAATTTACGAGATCACTTCATTGCAAATTCTTATCTAGCATTACACCAAGAAATTTTGTTACAGTACACGGCTTTATGTCGATTTCATTAATATTAAGTTCATCAAGATATACATTTCTTTTATTAGTAAAAATCATTAAATTTGTTTTACTGGTATTTAGGAAGAGTTTATTGGTTGGTGGTCAACCATTTCATTACACTGCTGAATTCTGAATGAAATATATTCTTAGCTGTATTAACATCTTTGCAAGAAAAGGAGAGAGTTGTATCATCTGCAAACATTATGAAGTTCAGTATATCAGATGAACGTGGAAGGTCATTTATATATAATAAAAATAACAGTGGACCCAGAACTGAGCCCTGTGGCACACCATGTTTGACAAGCGCTTTAGTTGAGCAAACCTTATTTACTGATACAAAATGATATCTATTGGACAAATAACTTTTAAAACCAATCACTGATTGCTCCTCTAAAGCCGTAACAATATAATTTATTTAGTAGAATATTATGGTCTATTACATCAAATGCCTTACTCAAATCCATAAATATTGACATCATTATTTCTTTGTTCTCCTTAGCTATATTTACATTTTCCATAAGATTTAAAATAGCCATTTCCGTTGTTTTATTATTACGGAAGCCATATTGATTTGGAAATAATAAATTGTAGGATTCTAAATATCGCTGCATTCTACTTTTCACAATTTTTTCAAAAACTTTGCTGAACACAGATAATGAACATACCGGCCTGTAATTTGTTGCTAGTGTAGGATCACCCCCTTTAAAAAGGGGTTATACAACCCAGGGGCGGATCGAAGAATTTAAGCAGAGGGGGGTCCAGTCTTGGTGGGGCTCGTTACTGATATGTCCTCGGCCTTCGGCCGAGGACGCGCGAGCGAAGCGAGCTCTAGGGGGGGTGCCCGAGTGGGGGTGTTCCCCCACTCGGTAGGAAATTTTCATATTTGAAGATAGCTTTAGATGGATTTGAAGTATATTCCCGTTATCAAAATCCTGCTTGTTCACACACCCAGGCCAGGTCTGAAATGTCTCAGGATCGGACATAAACTTTTCTTCTTTATTCTTTTTAAGGAAATTAATTTTGTGGCAACCGGGATACATGTACCTTAAGCCATTTTAAGTCTTCAGGTCTTATTTTTCATATATAGGAGCAAACAAACGCAATCGAAAAATTGTTGGTCACCGTGAGCAGGGGGGTCCGGACCCCCTCGACCCCCCCCTGGATCCGCGCCTGACAACCATTTTTTAGCATTGATGGGAATATTTCTTTGGAAACACTTTGATTGATAATTTTAGCCAAAGTTACAGATATCTTATCTTTAACAAGTTTCAATATAGGTACAGGAATGTTATGAATGTTATTTTTTGTATTTTTTTAATTTACCAATAATATTCTGGACCTCAGTAGAGGTAGCAGGAACAAAAGAAAATGAATTTAGTGGGCTGGGTGGAATATATTCGAGGAGTGATCATTACTTATTAATTGTGAGCGAAGCTTATCCGCTATTGAAGTAAAATGTGCATTTAAAGAGTCTGCAATAGCAGTATCATCAGTAATTTTTTTATTATCAACATTTAATTTCTCTATTGAATTTTTCTTAATTTTTCCGAGAAAAATTGTTTATGGTTATCCAAGTGCTTTTCATGTCTCCTTTATGTTTGGAAAATGAAGCAGTGTCATTTTTAGCAACATTTAGCGACAGTTTGAGATATATCTAGCAACATCTGCCATATTTTTAGCAATTATTGTATATCTAACGACATTTGGCAACCCCTCAGTTGCCACATCGTTCAATTACTCCATTAGGTCAGATCTGGTCAGTTTGTGTTTTGTTGTTGAGGCGTAAAGATTGTTCTAACATGTCACTTACTGTGTTTTTTGATAAGTTTCGCTCTAAGGATAAGGAGCTATTTAAATTTTGTGAACATAAGTTATTCTTGAGCGAATATGACAGTAACGAAACATATCAATCGATAGAGCAGAAAAAATGGTGCAAGCAGCTATGTATCATTTTGAAAATATTAGAAAATAACAAAGTTATGACACTATGACGATGTTACTAGGCCTATCATAGCTTACACCATTTGGATCTTTTCCATTTCATGTAGTTTCCAGTAGCGGACTATAATGGGGCCAAAGGGGGCATTTTCCCCCGGCCCCAGATGCTGACCAACCCCAAGAAAGTATGTAAACGCTATAATCTACCGTTGAAATAAATGATCGACCGTGAGGAAGAAAAAAAATTCTAGATTCCGCTTCTACAAAACCTAGTTTAGTATCCCATTTATGTGAACAAAGTATACATTTTCTGTAATCACATCTTTGTTTTTGTTTCGTTTTCTGTTGATCGATCCCAGTCAGCTGATCACATCACTCATGTATGACGTATCAGGTAAAGAATTGGGTTTTTCTAGTGACACCGGCCCGAAAATATTCATTGCTCCGGGCCCTAACAATACTTAATCCGGCACTGACTGTTTCCAATTTTGTTGAAAATAAGATATTTAATGTAGGTCAACTATACGCCCTTGATGATTGGTTAGGTTAAGTCCTGATATTTTCGTTAGTTTGCAACATCTTCATAGTGTCATAAGACTCAACTTTATGTTCTAATATTTTCAAAATGATACATAGCTGCTTGCACCATTTTTTCTGCTCTATCGATTAATATAGGTTTCGTTACTGTGGCATGTTTCATGGCAATGCGGGGGTCTTGTTAAGTTTTACCGCGCCGGCTGCCGTCACCGGGTCTCGAACCCGAAGCCAATAGATTCGTCGTCAGCGACGCTAACCACCACACCACCGAAACGTGTGTGTGTGTGTGTGTGTGTGTGTGTGTGTGTGCATACGTTTTGTGATTTTATGCCCATTTCAAACGTTTGGCTCTATTTCTTCGTCACCAAAGCGGCTTTCTGGTAACAACCCGACCCATTAAATTAACCAGTACTTACGTATTAACGGGGGGCCACCACATATTGATGATTGGTTGGGTTAAGTTGTAATATTTTCGTTAGTTGAAAATTTCTAATACATCATATTTTTTAAATAGCAATATTTTTTAAAATATTTACAATGATTTATATTTCAAATATTTACAATGATTAATACATGTTACACATTAGAAACAATCGTTTCTGGAGGCCAAATTTTCATCATGAATAAACCTAAAAAAAAATTTTTTTTTTCAGAAAATTGTATAAAAAAATATTTTAAAAAATATTGCTATTTAAAAAAAATGATGTACAGTATTAGAAATTTTCAAGTAACGAAAATATTACAACTTAACCTAACCAATCATCAATATGTGGTGGCCCCCCGTTAATACGTAAGTACCAATTAACCTCCCTGAAACATCTCTTCGATGTTAAAGTAGAATTGCTGCTATTGCGTGATGCATTGACTTCAGCAGCTATTCGAACGCTAATATTCTTTCTGTTGTATTTGCTCAATAAAATCATGTATTTGTTTTCTTTTCCCGAGGTTTTCCTTTTTCGCTGTCGGCTTACTTTGTTCATTACACTCCCATTTTGCGAATGACGAGAGAGGGTTTTGCTCACCATGGAGAATGAAACTCCCATTTTATTGGCTATTTGTCTCTGCAGTTCTTCATCAAGAAGATATTAATTAATCTTGAGTCTATTTTCGTATGATATTTCCTTTGCAAGAGCCATTATACAGAGATATCCGTAAGAAAAGGGCACAATGTTACCAATGTTCAGGTGTAGGTTTCACGAGTCAAATTACATTTTTGAAGGAAAATGGGATAAAATGTATAAATGCAAATAACAGAAAAACATCCTAACCAATAATATCAATATTTCTATGAACATAAAGAATTATTTTAATCAAAACGTGACGTCACCATTAAATACAATTTTTCAATATTGATTAATTGCTCGTCTTCATGTAACAAAACACCACATTTGAAAGCTCCTTAATTGGACAGACATCATTTTACTTCCTATAACGTATTAAAAGAATTCTATTATTATTACATAATCAGCATTTTAAAAAGTGTTTCCATAATTTTGAACGCCAGTGTGTATTATATATTCGTGTATTCAGCAGTACACCTCGTCAGGAAATGAAGGGAGAAGGAAAGGTGAAAATATATACACATGTACAACGGAACAGAGAAATAAGAGAGATTTTCCTTTAATCAACGCTTGTTAACCATGTGCTAAAGACATTTTAACAAGATATTGTCAATTTTATACACTCCCGCACTGTTATTGAAATTATTTTTAAAATGGATGAATACACATTCTGGAATATGCCTTTGAATTATAACTTTTTTAACGAGCGCTTTAGAACTATCCCACTTGATACTCTCAGGAACGGCCCTAGGGTTGCTGGCGCCCCGGGCAAGCTGAACTTCGGCGCCCTTACAAGTATAATTTTAAAATTTGTTCACAATGAGGAAAAACTACAAATGTAAGAATAAAGAGTTTATTACAATTAACGATATTCACTCAAAGTACAACTAAACATTCTCAAAATGGAACCATGTATGAAAATATGAGAGACAGTGTTGCCACTTTTGTCTGAGGTAAATCCACAAAAAAATGTAAAAATTCCACAAAGTGGCAACACTGATGAGATATCAGGATGGCAGCGCTGCCAGGCGTATGTAATTTGTGCTCAACGCTCACCTACGCGGCCACATCAACCCATGTGACATGTCATCCCATGTCGGGCCAAACTGACCTTAGCTTTACTGGTAGTCTCTAATGCTATTGGCTAATATAATGTTATAATCCCTGAAAATTTTACTCCACATCAGGAAATTTTCACATTTGACTTTTATTTCATTTTATTTTATTTTATTTATTTATTTTTAGATTTTTCGCTTTGTATTTGGAAGATCCCAAACGCATGACGTGGCGCCCCGGGCAACTGCCCGAGTTGCCGGTACCTTGAGCCGGCCCTGGATACTCTGATTACATCTATACATATAGTTAAACAAAACATTAGAATTATTTGCTGTTCTACACGCATATTTATGCTGTTTTACCTTGATATCTAAAGTTTTTCCCGTTTGACCTATATATTATACTGTACTGAATTACGTTCAGGTTAATTTTTTTGGTAGATTCGTTAGTGCAACCAAAACTTGTATAAACTGAGTTTGTACAAGTTCTGTAAATTAAGCCTACTCGACACTATAATGATGATCAGTTTACGTCATATTTCGAGCGGAATATGTATTAGATTTTCAGTGCAGATCCACAAATTTTGTATAACTGGCTTTGGATGCGAAACTCGGATCTTGTAAGTGATCTTTGCTATTGCCAAAGATAATTTATAACAAGATCCGAAACTCCTTCCACTTTTGCGTTAGCTTTTTCTCACTTCTATCTAGTATCTGGAAGGATAACTACATTACCACGCTAAAACTTTATTAACAAATTATTTTTAATATTTATTATTATATAGTTTAATATGCAATCAAAAGTAGGACCAGTAAATAAATTAAACATATAGGTTTGTATTTTTTAAAGATTAATGTGGCACTGTATTTAGTTTTTGGTAATATACTTTAAATTATGATAGTATGCCCTTGTACAAATTTTAGTTGCGGAAAGTGCGTTGATAAGAGTGCTCGGGGAGAGGTTCTCCCTTCTGCAAGGGATTAACAACAACCTGAGCGATTTATTAAAAAAAATGGTAATGATTCTGTAAAAAAACTATATAGGGTTATGGTTTATTGCCGTCACCTCGTCCACTAGAAATTCCCAGTAGATATTGGTGAAGAGTTAACGACAAAAACCCTACGTTTTTTCGTTAAAAAGTTATGTTTGTGGAGGTCTTCAAAGGACCTCATTATGTAGTTTTTGGTTAATGTTAAATTTATTTGCCTTCGGTATTTAGCACTGCCTAATGGTAAAGAAAGGAAATTACTATACCTTATTTCGTTGGGCCTCGCTTCCGGTTGTAAGGCGTGACGATCTCGTTCGATGTAGGGCCATAGACGAGAGAGCTACGCAACGAGTTTATTTAGTTTAATTAATATAGGCATTCACTACACTTAAATACCTGAAGGAACAGGCCTATTCTCTTTGAGTTATTAGTTTTATATTCACTCAGAACTTACAAGAAGATTAATTACGTCTCCCTTGCTTAAAACATCGCTTGGAACTCCTCGGCTCTGCGATGAGCTAATATAAAATTCTTTTGTCTTCAATTTCGCTGACTTTACAGTCCCCAGACGTCTAATCTTCTCTCGAAGTAATTTTCATGCGTCAGTGATGGAAAATTTTGATAAGAAATAATGCATTTTTCTTGTTGGGTTCTATGTATGGCAATTATTTTCATTCCCAATAGGCTATATCACCAATTCCGAGGCAATTTTGTAGATATTTAATTCAATGAATTAATAATTTGTAATTAAGAAATAAAGGTACCACATACGATAGATACCATGTTGTAGGCGTGTAGTTTTCCCATAGATTCGTTAGTGCAATTGATATTAACGGAGATATAAGCAATTTTTGGATCGATTAAAATCGATTGAAATCGTATGGTGGTAATTATTAGTTTTACACCTGCGGGTCGATTTTGATACGAGAAAACGTTTTTCTAGTGTATTTTGGTGTGTTTTATTAAAATCTGACCTTCATTTTTTGCGCAAATGAATTATTGAATGCCCGGTTAGGTCAACTGTACGCCCTTGACGATTGGTTAGGTTGTCGTGATATTTTCAAGGACGTATAGTTGACCTAACTGAGCATTCAATAATTTATTTGCACAAAAAATGAAGGTCAGATTTGAATAAAACACCAAAATATACCAGAAAAACCTATTCTCGTATCAAAAGGTGAAGGTCGGGGTACCTGTTAGACAAAATTCTGGGACAAAGGTTTCATGCAAAAAGATCAACATTTCTGTACAAGGTCTTGCGCCATCCGGCTGAAACTAAAGTCTGCCCATATCAAACTGTATTTGCACCTTCCCATCATGTATCATTTGTTTGTTTGAAATTTTACAGAAAAACTTCCTTTTATATTACATTGGGCATCAATCATGCTAAACTATGAAGTACAGGGTATTCAAAAGTCGCACTACAGTTGAAAAATAAATTTTAGACCATTACCGCATTATGGTAATGGTTATTTGGTGCTGGCCAAGTGCAGTACGACTTTTTGGACACCCTGTATTAATAACCAAAACATTTTAAAAATAACTTTTAGTATAGCGCAGCTGTTTAATTTAAAATGATAAACTGAAAACTTATTACCAAGGTAATATCCAGGAAGTCATTCCCCCACCACGGTGGGGTGTACAGCTGTACACGAACCAAGTCACCTGAACCCGAGCAGAAACAGAGTGAATGACCGCCCCAACCCCACCCGATTCTAGCAGCTGGGACACGGCAACCACCGAGCTACCAAATTTATTAAATGTTTTTAAAAGGTTTCACATATTCATACCATCTTTTCATTAATAAAGCAACGCCATTCCTTCTTGACAACTCTATACCCAGTTTCACGCCTTTCATTCTTAATCACTCATTGCCACAAACACTTCCGAATGAAGGATAAGGGTATGGAAAAACTTACATGGTATCGTATGTGGTACCTTTATTTCTTAATTAAATACAAATTATTAATTCATTGAATTAAATATCTACAAAACTGTCTCGGAATTGGCGACATAGCCTATTGGGAATGGAAATAATTGCCATACATAAACCCAATTGGGCCCACCTAACAAGAAAAATTTATTTCGTATTCAAAATTTTCCACCACTGCTGACTCGTGAAAATTATTTCGAGAGAAGAGTCAATGAACTTTGAAAAATCAGCGAATTCCTGAGACGATTTATATTATATATATTTTGTGGCACTCTGAGCTGCTTGTTACAGCGATGCTTTAAGCAAGGAAGAAGTACTTAATTTTCCTATAAGTTCCGAGTGAATAACAAGTAATATAAACCTAATAACTCAAAAGGATAGGCTTATACCTTCGGGAATTTAAATATAGTGACTGCGTATATTAATTAAACCAAATGAACTCGTTGTGTAACTCCATCGTACCGCGACCCAACACCGAAACAGAAGCGAGGCCCAACGAAATAACGTAAAGTAATTCCTTTCTTTACCATTAGGCAGCGCTAAAATACCGAAGGCAACTAAATTTAACATTAACCAATAAAAACTAATTACGGAGGTCCTTTGAAGACC
This sequence comes from Bathynomus jamesi, assembly GCA_023014485.1. Taxonomy (NCBI): domain Eukaryota; kingdom Metazoa; phylum Arthropoda; class Malacostraca; order Isopoda; family Cirolanidae; genus Bathynomus; species Bathynomus jamesi. The sequence goes on from JAJOZX010003977.1 coordinate 30,443, forward strand.
TCCACATAAATAATTCTTCAACGAAAAAACGTAGGATTTTTGTCGTTAACTCTCCACTGAAATCTGCTGGAAATTTCAAACGGATGAGGGTAACAGACAATCAACCCATAGCCCTATATAGTTTTTTCAAAAAGAGTATGCGCTGCCTGAATCCAAAGGATTCTATTTTGTTAAGATTTCCCAGAAACGGCAATCCATCCGGTTCGTACTATCGAGCATGAAGCGGCGTAGATCGAACCCAATTTTCATTCATGGGTTTCCCAACACAAGTGGGGGCCTATTTTACGCCTAACGTGTTTCCAGTCACGAATTTAACCAAATATACATGGTGTGTATGGACCAATTTTTAAGGGGGGGGGGGGGGGGGGGGCTACACATTTGTCCGAATGTACATACATTTTCAGAATTCTATATTTGTTTTCAATGCCATTTATGGTATACTGTACTGCATTTTTGTATACAGTAACTTTAGCGTCATTATATACATATCATATCGTAACCAATGCGCAGTTAAAGCATTTAAATACCATAATTTTGGAAATTTTAATTTAATGTGTATCTTCACCTCATGTTCTAAAATTATTACAGGATGATATTTTATGAAAAACTGCATACCTAAAACAGCGATGATATCTTTGTTTTTTAAAACATATAACGCTCATTAATAAAACAAAGACACTGAGAGGCACTCGTGTCATTCTCACTCCGCCACCAAATCCACTTTCCCAAACACACGAGAAAATCAAAGATCTTATTGTTACGATTTCACAACTGTCAAATTTAAAAATTAGTTATATTACCGTTAGATTTAGCTACTTTTTAGTTTTCCTAACTACTCAATTTCCTAACACACGGAATATAGTAAGGTATCCAAGAATAAGATGATAAAATGAACCAAGCATTTTGCCCAAATATTCAAGCTACCCTGACTTTTGGAGGGGGGGGGGGGGGGGGGGGGGAGTTGCCTGAAGACCCACCCACCCACCCAACCCCCGTCTCGTACGCCTACGCAAATATACAATAAATTTAAAAATAAGGAAATGAAGACAATTTGACACAATGTAAATTACAATTTATTTCGCATTATTAATAGGTGGAGCCAGAAACGCTACTTCGAAATAACACTAACACCGATGAACTTCTGAAATTACTGACCAAAAAGAGTTTAATGAAAATGAATTTTAAATTACTGCCTATTTACCAAAACAAATCATCACACAACCAGGCGTGTAGAACGAAAAAATGTGGTGAGGTGGATTGATAAAAACGAGGTAGAAATACCAAACACAAGATCGTTTTGGTCTCTCTAAGATATAATACTCTTGAAAAGTGAAAACTTTTGTGAAGAGAACAGGTTTTGCTGGATAAACAATGGCACAAAAATAATCGTTAAGGGATTGGCTTACCAAACTTAACCTAATTTAACAGCTTATAATAACTGATACTGAAATGGTCATGAACCCTGTTAACAGACTGGCTTCTAAACAGTATAGTTGTTTGAGAATCTTTCACGAAAGAGAGAGGATGGGAGATTTGGCAGGAAATAATTAAAAAATGATGATAATGTTTGGGATTACCCTCCTCCGTAACATCTATGGTTATATGACGGAGTGGATCTTCAGCTTTACGTGGGAGACCCAGAGAAACACTAATCATCCGAAGTCAGAGCCGAGACTCCGACCATCGGCTTAACAGTCCAACAACGGTCTACCACGAGATAACCCGTCGGGTGACTGTACACTCAGTTGCCCGAACCCGCAAAAACGCTTCAAAACAAATAATTTAGGTATTGGCGAATTCACCGACCCATTTTTAGCAAACGCATGACCACCACATATAAAGCAACCACTCCTCAATATGAAACGTCAACTACATTTCATTTTGGGGGAAGCACAATGCTCGTAAATTTTATTGAACAGAAGGTAAACTAATTTTAGTAAGTGTGATGAAGAAAACGGACGGAAATTTCTGAAATAAACGAAGGTACTCGAAAGGTAAAGATTAATTTTAACTCTAAAAATCATCCTATTCTTAATACTGCCACAAAATACAAATAAATAACATAAAAAACACTTTCTAAAATTTACATTTTGCCCCCTATTCTACCTATTTAGTTTAGCGAGAAACTAAACAGAAAAAAAATATATAATTCACAAACACTCAAAAGATGTAGCCGAAATAAACCCTTCAACTTCCATCTATTGTCTCTAATAATAACTCAAAGGGAAAATCTCCCCCAAAAATTCCAAGTTAGGAGAAACATTACTTCTTAAATCCTTTTCACAAGAATTTGAGCTTTTTCACCTTTTGTGACTTGTTAATTAAGAGCATCGCTGTAATTTTCCCTTTCGAAATGTCAGTGCTGACTAATGCGGTAACGCCACTAACTCAGTAACGGAAGGGATTTACTTATCAATATTAGCGTTATCAAAGGCGGATTAATTTAACGTTACATAATATACAGTATATATGTATATATATATATATGAAAATTATTTCACGAAGGTAACACGTGAAAAATATTTATGATGAATAAAACCACGAAGGAAAGGAAACACAAAATGGTGCTCAAGCGCTTTCGTCTAATGACATCCTGAGGATGTCATTAGACGAAAGCGCTTGAGCACCATTTTGTGTTTTCCTTTCCTTCGTGGTTTTATTCATCATATATATATATATATATAAGCAAGGAACCACAGGGAAATGGAAAATAAAACACGAAGTTCAAGCGCTTTCGTGATGTAATTCACATCTTCAGGGACGTGAATTATATCACGAATGTGAATTGTTTGTGCGCGCGCGCGCGCACACACACACACACTGCGACTAGATTTATGTAAATACATTTATAAATACAATTATTATAACTATAATACAAATCACGATGAGGAAAACCATTTTTAGAAAAGGTTCATCATACTTTTGAGTACAAATATAAATGCAAATATTTAATGGGACAATATTTACGAGCTAAACTATAAAACAATGAATTTAAAGGCGTATTTCAATACAAAATCGACACATTATGAAGTGAGTACTTAATTTATATTCCGAGTAACGTATTTACATCCGTAAAATTGGGGATATTAAGGTTGTATATATCTTTATGGAATAGTAACAGAATGATGTCTGAAAATGTTTGTCACTTTGACAAAAGTATCCGCTTTTGGAGGCGGGGCTTTTATACCTCTCACCAATGTGTTTCCAGAATGCTCAGTTAGAGATTATTAATTATATTATCAGGGACCATGTTTCATTTCTTCCAAAGTTTGACCAATCAGAAAAAAGAAAACATTTTTATGACTTAAATCCAACAGTACTTTGATGGAAAAAATGAAAAAATAAAAAAATAAAAAAATAAAAAAAATAAAATAAAATAAATAAATAAATAAATAAATAAATAAATATACTCGGGTGGTTGCAAAAATGGAAAAACTAAATTTTACAGATCTCGCCTCCTACATTTGTTTTCTCTAAGAGATAACCCGAGAGATAAAATTTTAGTTAAATCAAATAATATTTAGAGGTCGCTCAACACCGTAGAAGTTTCCTAAAATAGACCAAAAAATGAATATCATGTACATTCTTATTACTTTCTGATATGTACTTTTATTATTTCTTCAGAAAATATAGAAGCTAAACCATCTATCTATGTCAACTCGTAGTCAATCGCCCGTCAGAACTCGCCGAAAAGACGAATTATATCTACTGGGGTAGCCTATAAAGAACCCTTTGTCCGGGAGCAAGCTCCCCTCTCAAGACGAAGTATCGCAACGACTCGTACACTTTTCACCTCGAAGAAAAGGAAGACGGTGAAGGAGGCGGAGAAAGCTGTTATTAAGGAAGTAGCTTCCTTCTGGATCAAAGCCAGATTTCCCCTGACCCAAGAGTACAATGGGATCGATAAACTTGACAAGCTCTTCGAGGCATGGCAAGCGCTTAAGAAATATTCAAAACGGACGACAGAAACCCAGAAGCGCAACGAGGCTGATTTCAAAGATAAGTCTTTAAAACTGTTCGATATCGCTCATGCCAACGCCATGGACCTAATAACAATACAGGAGGACCGGGATTTTCTGGAGCTCCAGCGACAGAACCGACACAGCGTTGACACATTGCTTAGATAGAGAGCCGGCGTAAGGAGAGAAGAAGATCATTTCGAACACGAGTCAAAAATGGAAGAAACAACCCGCAAACTTCGAACCAAAGCAGTCCTAATGGAATCATCCATTTTCTCAAGTGATACGGATGACGTTGCGTCTCTACCTCCAAAACAGAGACAACGTAGCCGTCGTCCAGCGCGAGTACTGGATCGAGCCGAGCCCGAGACGTTACACATGGCATTCGAATCGTGAATGACTTTGCCGAGCGTAATGTCGCGTTGATGACCTCATTCAATGAATCAACAAACAGCAACGAAGAACGGAAGCAATACCTTCCCCAAATGGAGACGACTACGGGAAGCGGTTCCTCAAACCTTCGAAAAGATTGCTCGGTCAAACATAACCATTCGCTAATGTCTCGCTCGTATTACTTTTAGTTGATACAAAAGCTTAATTTATGTCGTAAATATCACCTATTTTGTTTTGAAATGTAAAAGGAGATACCATTTGCCATTTTCTCGCACGCACATATTTTCTTAATCGAAGGAAAAGCTATAATTATTTTGTAAATGTCATATATATTTGCGCTTTAGAAAAATAAGAGAGGCCATTTGCCATTTTCTATATTTAGTATACTTTTAGTTGACTCAAAAACTAAAACTACGTTATGAAAATAATGTATTTTACTTTTTATGATGGAATAAAATTTGATAAAATGCTTTGTCTCGTTTAATTTTCACGCAACAAAGAAATTAAGCTTCGAGCGACCTTTATATAATATTTGATTATATTTAGCACAAATAATTTTTTAACAAATGGTAACAAATTGAGGAAGTAAAGGCTTAAAATATTTTCATTTTGAAATTTCACCCCCGTAACTAAAAACCACCCTAATATACACACAATGGTATGGGTCAGACCCGGAAACGGATTAAGGGTGGGTGGGCCTATATCTAGTCGGTTAGGTCCCGCATAAAATTGTGACGAGACTCGATCGAGTCTTTCTAGTCCGTGACTCGCTCGCGGTGCCCTCAACACCCCGAGTAAGAAACGGAAAAAGGGGTAGTGATATCAAGAAGGAAGAATCGTGAAAAGGAAAGATTGTTGCGATTGATAACTTTCGAAAGAGGAAGAAAACCCCGAACGAGGAACGATGAAGGATGAAGGATATCGTAAAGGGCTGATTAATAGATAGGCCTATTTGCTTACCCGTACCAAGCCCTTTAGATTACCAATACCTCTTAATATTAAAAAAATAAATATACAGCAATGAATTATTTACAAACCTGACTAGACATAATAAAAAAAATCTCATAAATCATAACTCCGCTTCCTTAGTGTTAATCTCTCATCCAGACGGGGACGAGGTAATTAATTATACGGGTAACGTTCGATTACAAGCATTATCCGTCGAAGCACAATCACAGAAAATATTAATACGGAAATGCAGCTAAAAAAATATCACAAAAAATCAAAATCAAAACTAGATCAATATCCTTCTTAAAATTGATTAAATCCGTTTAAAACTAAATTATACTTACATTTTTTCTCGTTAATAACTAAAATAACTTCATTAACACTACATCTGACTGATGATGACACGAGTAAGTATAAACCTTGTAAATTGATAAAGCTCGTAAATTGAAAATAATAGAAAAAAAAAATATTGCACTATCAGTTAAACCTAAGTGCGTTTGACAATGTTTAATAGTAACTCACCCCCCTCATCCTTGGCCCCCGTTTCCTGCATTAAAAGAAACTTTCACGAGAACTCGGGAAGTTTGAGTAAATAAAAAATTAAATTTTAGTATTAGGTAGATAAAGGTAACTTACTGTAATGGTTTTAATATAAAGTGGGAAACGTTCAAATATTCATTCGCAATCTACGTTACAGTGCCCGAAAGTGATGATGTAATTAGTTCCCGAATGGACAATACTTCGTCGTCTTCCTAAGCGACTGTTATTGTCATTTCTTAATTAATTACCATCATAAATAAGCACCGTGCGCACTAAAAATCGCTTCCTTTTGGCTTATTTCCTCGCTAAGACTGGCGTGTTAAAGCCTAAAGCTAAAGTTAATATTATCAATGGACGTTTTATTTTCAGGTGTACCTGAAAAGTTTATAAATAAATTAAATTCTACAATCAATGGAATGTTTTAAAGATTAACTTCTATCTGTGATTTTTGTTAAGAAAATTTATCCTTTAAACGATCAGTTATATATATATATATATATATATATGCTGCAAACCCACAAGGAAAAAGAAAAATGAGGTGTAGCTCTGAATACACGAAAGGCCTTGGAATCTTTTTCTTTTTCCTTGTGGGTTTGCAGCATTCATTCATTTCACGTGTTTAATTGTGAAATTCATCCCATATATATATATATATATATATATATATATATATATATATATATATATATATTCATTTGAAGGTGCAATTTATTCATCAACATTATCTTAAACACTAAGAAAAGAATTAAGACCTGTATTTATGAATGTTATTATAACTACTATTACTGCTACTACTCTGAAGGTAAACATTGTCATACTTTTAAGTGGAAGAGGAAACGCTTGAAATCCGTAATGAAAGATCTCGATCAATAGAAAGAACTTTGAATCCAGAAACTTCTTTCAACCCGCAGGCAAATACGTTCAATCCATATGGAAGATTTTTTATCCACGCCGAAAGATCGAGATATTTTCAATCTATTAGAAGTGCCTGTCCAGCCTCTCCCATTTCACTCAATCTCCGATTCATATTATCGAAGTTTTTCGGGGTTGGTCTCGTCAATTCCAGCGTTTCCTCCTCTTCCTGATTGGCCAACTGGTAGCCAATGGGAACCGCCAGAGCCTTTGAGCTCTGAGCGCGACATAGGAGGCAGAAGGAGACGGAGAGGAAGATTAGAGAGCTGATGCTAATCCCGATAAGGATGTAAGCGTACGTGTGGGAGTTGGCCGGAACGCGCGTGAGTGTGGTGTGCGTGAGAGAATTCCCGAACGATGAGATGATGATCATGATGGCGCACATGCGGTGACTCACTCGCATGTGCTCCGCCATCCACAGAAAAGAAGTGGGAACGACCGGCGCTAATCCTAATGCCACCACAACTATTCCACCCAACAGGAAGTCCTGCTTATCGAAGGTTCCGACGCAGAGGAAGATTGCCCCGAGCACCATGAAGAAGGTGGAAGCGAGAAGAATCTTCCCCGGTTTTACCTTCAGGCACCCAGACACCAGAATGCAGAGAAACCGCATTGCGCACACCAGACCCCAAAAGATGGCTGCCCCGTCGATGCTTTTGCTGGCGATGGGAAGACCATTCTCCGTGTGCGAAGAGGCGAGGAGGTGGTGCACAGCGCCCTGGAGGGCCTCCGAAGTGAACATGTATACAAAGAAAGCGAAGAAGAAGAACCGAATCCTCGTTCTCTGGAGGTCCGCTGCGGACAGGTCCTCCTGCTTAGATCGAGGTTCCCTCGGGTTGTGGCACATGATAATGACGGAGATAAAGGCATTCAGGAGGAGGAAGATTCCAACGCAGATGTAAATGAAATGAATACTCGTTACTCCATAGTTCCTGAACCTCTCGACCAGGCTTTCAAAAAAGCGAGTGTTCGTATCCGATAAGTTGCTGTAGGTTCCTGGCTTCGATTGATGACCTTGGATGTGGTGATGTTTGGTGTCCTCATTGGAAAATGATGCGGTGACCGATATAGTGCTCGCCTCGTCGTCGTTGGGAGAATATTCCTTCACATCCAATACTTCAGGCTCATTCAGAGAAGCTCTATCGTCAATACTTTCAGCTCCGACAGAACTTAAAGCAGTATAATCGGAAAAATCGTGACCAACAAACTCGTCTGTGTAAACGTCTTTTCTTTCATCTATCCAATCGGAATAATTGTTACTGTAAACAATCATGAACTTGTTTTCTGGAGTCGTACCAATTTCGGTGGTAACTACTAAACCTAATTCATCCGCTGGAGGAGCAGTAGTAGACTTTATATCCCCTCCAATAGGTGACAGCTTTGAATTATATTCGATGGAAGTTCCCCTAACGCTGGCACTGGACGCTCCATCTGGCAATGCAGTTGTAATAAGCGTAACTGGATCAGAAGTCTCACTGTAAGAAGCATTTTCATCGTCCTCTACTTCTACTATGAGTGAACTTTCAGTGGTTAACATTTGTACTGAGTAAGAAGTGACATCCGTTTCATTCGGTGATTCTTCAGTTGAATTCAAATTATTATTATTATTAGAATTACTTCTATCAATGATTTCAGTGTCAATAAAAGATGCATTCAGTTCCTCAGGAATGTCAACTGTAGAGTTTAGATTAGTAGTCGCAGTAGTAGTAGTAGTAGTAATGTCGAAAGTATTGGTCGCATTGTGTGTTATGCTGAACTCTAATGCTGAGCTACTACTTTGAGTATTTGTTACAGGATTTATAGTATTTGATGTAATATTAACAAAAACATTATTAGTAGTATTAGGACTTGATGCAATGGTTTTATCAGCTTCAGGTTCCTCAACTGCCTTTAGGGATTGTTTTTGAGGAGGTCTTTTCCACTTGGAATGCTCAGGAATTAAATTGGCATTCGTAAAAGACGGCTTAGGTTTTGGAACCTTCACAGTTACTGTGTTATTAGAAAGAATTTCATTTTTTTGTGACAAAGTAGCATTTGGTGTAGGACTAAGAGTAATACTAGATTTGGCTATGGTGCTACCATTATCAACAGATCTATTTACATTCGTATTCTGAACTTCTAATGAAACGACAGGAGTGGTAAGGTTTTTAAGGAATGTGGATGAAACTGGCAAACCACTAAGTTCAAGATCTTTTCCATCAGGTTGTTGGGAAGAAGAAACGCCTTCAATTTCTCTCTCCATTCTTCGGAAGTGGGCGGGTTGCAGAGAAGGAAGGGTGGTGGTGGTGGTCGCGGGGGAGAAATTCGTCGACCGCACACCACCAAATTCCGCGGGATACGTTGCCAAGATGAAAGGATGGATGACGATTGGGGCGACAAAAGCTCCAACGGCAAAGCTGAAGTGAAGAGACTGCAGCGATGCCCCACCTTGCTTTCCCCAAAGATCCAAACACAAAACATTGCTCCCTGAAGCAAAACATCATTACAAAATGTTTAGTAAAAGCTCCCAAATGTGAAGGGTATTATTATGGTAAAGTACCGTACAGTAATCCCCCAATTTATGCGGTAGATGCGTTTCTGAACCTTCGGCGTAAAATGAATTCCATGTAAATTGGGGGAACTATAACATATAATTCAACGCGCTAAGTACAGGCCCCCCCACCAACCCTAGGACACCCCAAAAATTAAATATTATAATAATAATTAATAATCTGCCAAAAAATAATAATAATTAATTAAATAAATAAATCTCATCTGTAAAAAAAAAAAAAAAAAAAAATTAGTAAGAACATAAATAAAAAAAAATAATACTCACCATTAGGGTCTCTTGGAGCTGGCTTATTAACCACCAATGCCTTAGCTTCATCAAATTTTTTCACATTTTTAAATTTTTATTACTTATTTATAAAAAAAATTGAATATTTTTTGGACCACATTAATCCGAAACTACACAAATGGAGGATTACTGTATGTATATGCTTATTGGAAATAGTTCTTTAATAATTAACTTAAAACTACTTCATCTATGCAAATTCTAATTTAATATAGCTCATTGCTTCATTAAATAATGGAAATCTCTCTCTTTCCTCGACTTAATGGGTTTAGGAATAAAAGCGAGATACTCATGTTGTATGATCTACAAAAAGCATTTAACGAGTAGAATTTTTTTCACAGATTTGATCATATAGTGAAGCGAGGCATTTCATAATAAATAAATACACAATACAATTGATCTTACCAGTGAAGAGAAAGGACAAACCAGCCCCCAATGCAGCCAGATTGACCAAAGTCCACCAGAAAGAGACAGGAATGGTAAATGGCAGAATGGATATAGAGAATGACATCCATATTAGACTGACAAAGATCAGAAACTGTCGATTGTAGATTTCAAACAACATTGACCCTGTGAATGGGAAAGTATGAAGTATTCAAGGCAGTAGGCCTTGTGCCTATTTCTATCTTTAATTATAATAATTAAATAAATATACAACTACGAGAGTTATTGCGTAAAGAGTTACGCATATGTATATAATCTAAAAACTCATTTCCTACTTGCTATGAGGTGGGCACAATGCTGGAGCTCAGAAATGAATACACTCAAATCAATTACAAACGCAATGATATAAAAGGATCACCACCAGGAATCATGTACCACCCCAACCTTAGGGACCAAGTGTTACCTTTCATGGCAAGGTTTGGGTATACCTCTAGTGGTGAGTCAGGTGAGACCATTATCTTCATTTATTCACCTCACAAATTGCTTCCATTCTTCCACACATTCACTAATGACATTCTTCCATCTTTTACGCAGTCTTCCTCTACATCTCACACATACACACTCGCTATTTTGCATCGCTTCCACAATTCTATTATTATTCATTCTCTCCACATGACCATACTATCCTCTTATGAAAAAACTTTATAGGGCTATGGGTTGATTGCCTGATACCCTCATCCATTGGAAATTTCCAGCAGATTCCAGTGGAGAGTTAATGACAAAATCCCTACATTTTTTCGTTAGAAAGTTATGTATATGTAGGTCTTCAAAGGACTTCTTTATGTTTAATTGCCTTCGGTATTTGCACTGCCTAATGGTAAAGAAAGGAATTGCCTTACCTTATTATTTCGTTGAGCCTCGCTTCTGCTTCGATGTAGGGCTGTGGTACGATGGAGTTACACAATGAGTTGATTTGATGTAACTAATATAGGCAGTCACTATTTAAATGTTGAACACGAAATAAATTTGGTTTTCTTGTTGTTATGCAGGCCTAATGCCTACATATGGGTTCATGTATGTATGGCAATTATTTTCATTCCCAATAGGCTATGTCACCAATCCCGAGGCAATTTTGTATAGATATTTAATTCAATTAATTAATAGTTTATATTTAATTATGAAATAAAGGTACCACATACGATACCATGTTGTAAGCGTGTATAGTTTTTCCATACCTCTATTCTTATCTCTAGTGATTTTTTCATTCCATACCTTCCACAAACATCACTTCTCATGTACTATTCAAAGGAGAAATTACAAAACAATAGGAATAAAAACTACATTAATCGAGTCTGTCCACAATTGAGTAGCTATCTACTATAGTGGCCTACTGGTACATTAAGCTTATTGTATTAAGCTGAACACATCTTTAATCACTTTACTAACCCTTAAGATGTGAAACAAATGGGAGCCGCGCAAAATAATAAATACAGTGTTTATCACTCACCCAATACTCCTCCAATGAGCATTCCAACAGAATGGGCAGTGAATGAGTGGAAAGCTTTTTCTGTTGGTATACCAACAGCCACTTCTAAATGAATAATAGGTCCTTGACTTACTGAAGTGCATAATCCCTGATGAATAAATAAACTTTCTTAGTTCAGCCACATGGGTTGAGTAAATACAAAAAGTAAGCCTACAGTCCCACTGTAAAGACCTCAATTCTTAAAACTAAATAGCTGATATAATATAGGAGCTTATTAAGGAACCATCTCATGATATGTATAGTCTACAGGGTTGGCAGAGAAAAGGCTAAACAAAGAGTACACCATCTTTGAACATGAAAGGGAATTTTTGAATTACCATAGCTTTAAAACAAACATTTTTGAGACCATCAAAAAGTACAGAAATGTATGAAGCCTAGCCTAGGTCCAAACCCTACTAATTCCAAATATGTTATTTAAAACATGAGACACAGGTTGGTATGATGTCTAAATTTGCTGATTCATAAATGATTGAAGATTTCACATTTTGAAAAACTTTTAACAAAATATTCTCCATGTTCATTTTGCACTTTTAAAGTTTATTTTTGCATTGCCATTGATTTCTCATGTAGTAGTTAGGTTGCAGGAACCAACACTCTGACTAGATAAACAATGAATTAATATTATACATTGAATAAAAATTGGTTAACATTTTAAATTGAACAAATAAAATTTACCTTAGAAACCCCAATAATTCTCTATGGAATCCTCAATGATAAATCAAAGGCAATGCAAAAATAAACCTTAAAATTGCAAATGAACATTGAGAATATTTTGTAACAAGTTTCTCAAAATGTGAAACCTTCAATTATATATGAATCAGCAAATTTAGACATTGTACCAGCCTGTATCCAGTTCTGATTTAAAGGATGTGCCACAGTATGTAGTTTTTGTACCTTTCTCCATAAGAAGTGGCAATGCATTGTGTCATTGGGAGTTGTACTCATACTTAACAATAAAAAAAAAAAAATTTAGAATAAATTTGAAAAGAAGAAAATATGAAGAATATTTAAGTATATTAGTTATTACTAATTAGGTAGTAATTACAAAATAGCTTCAAGATTATTATTTTGTACACCGTTTTATAAGATTATTCAGTTTTAAGATCATTTTATAACAATATTTGTTTTCGTAACAATTTTTAACAACCAGTTCTAAAATGCTTCAAAATTTTAACAACCAGTTCGCGTGAACTGGCTCCAGCTCACCACTGCCTGGATCTAAGTTTTAAATACAGTCAGTCCTTGCTTTAACAAATTAATTGGTTCCTGAAAATGGCTCATATATCAAAATCAAGAATTCCATAGAAACAATGTTATAATTTATTAATTCATTCCAGAGTCACCTCCCCATTATGGAAATATTCGTAAAAATGTACGCAAGAAAAAACAATAAAAAACATCATATGGGAAATACCAAAAGGTGATATAGCTATTATAGTATATGAAAACATTGACATCTGGAAGAAAAAGGTAAAAAACAAAACAAGTGGCCTCCTCCTCCCCTCTAGCCATTCCTTATACCTCCAAATATGAGGATCTGTTGAATTATTTCATTTGAAAATTTTTCATCTTTATTAAAAAAGAATCATACAACACACTGATACAAAATAATTAAAAATATATTTCAACAAAACAATAATTAAATGAATCAAAATACACAAAAAATACATCAATGAAAAGACAGACAAAATCACAAAATTTTCTAATACAACTACCTAACCAAATGATAACACACCCATACATGAATGAATGAATGAATGAATGTAATGCATAGATTTAAGGGAACAATATGAATAATGCATTGGAATAAAGTAAGAGAAAGATATCAATAATATAAATTTAAATCTAATAATTCACCATGAAAGATTCGAGGAAATCAAAAGCATAGTTCAGTCACTTAAGGATCAGTTTTCTTCCACTTTTTGTTCTTCTTGTTACTGTCACATGCGAGTTTCAATGTTTCACCTTCATTTCGCAACTGTTCACTTCATTCAAGTATAGCATTTGCTGCATTGGCTTTATTAATGTCACTTCTTACATGCTGCTTGTAGCATCGCCAGTCCTTCTTGTTTCAATTTCTCAGCCTGTCATAACAGCTTTTTTTCCCCCCCTTTGTCACATCATATAACCATTTTGTCACATCCTGGCAACCCTGATATATATATATATATTTTTTTTTTCTGATTTACCGCCGATTCGTACCTGAAAGGGCGGTACATATCTCGGCGAGGCGGTGATTGGGTGATGTTACTGTGTTCGGGGTGGTAGACTAGGGAAGTGAGTAAGGGTCAGTCACTGGATAGTGGGTAGGAGGGGTACGGTTTTAAATGCGATGGAGCAGCTGGGAGTGAGTAAGGAAGAAGAGAATCGCTTCCGTTGAAAAGTAGGGGCCGTCGGCGAGTGTGGATCGCAGTAGGAGGTTGGAGTATGAAGAGGGATCCGGAGTTCGCGAAATTGAAGGCTTGGTCGGGAGCATGGCTGGCTATCTACAATTCACCATGGAAGGAATCGGTCGGCCTGTCGAACCCCGCGGAGGTGGCGGGATCGAGTCAGCCGAGCGAGACCGGAGGCGTGGATCACGGCAGGCAGAGGAACATCGTGGGCTGAGAGGGTCGGATGTATTGTGACGGGCTTCTATGGTCGGACCAGGAGGGGGCACGGCAGCCCCAAAAGTGGCGCTACCCCGCCTGTCCGGGGTCTCATGGCGGACTCGAGGTGGTAATAAGGGGTACCAAAAGGACCAGGTGGGTGGGAGAGAGGGCGTACACAGGGTAGCTGACAAGGAGGGGGCCGGGGATGTTGGGGGAATAGGTACGATAGGGGTGGAAGGAGGTGAATCAGAGTAGTCTCGTGGAGGGTGGAGAAAATGGCACCAAGAGGCAAGGGCAGATCCATAAGACTCGTGGGCGTGGGCGCGGCCGAGCTTCCCTCGGTCACACCGTGCAGCCGCGCCAGGGCCGCATCCACCGGGATCCTCGGGGGAGGATATTGTTCGGACTGGGTCCCGTCGTCCGGGGCGGGTCGTGGATCTCAGCCACTATTGTCAGGGTCTGTGGGGGTAGAGTGGTGGGACTTCTACGATGGGGAGAGATGGACATGGTAGTAGGCGTGGTGGGCGGAGTGAGGATCCGAGCCGTCTTCTTGGTCCGAGGGGAAGAGGGAGAGAGACGTTGGAAGGCCGGAGGGTCCGGTGACACGCTCCGGCGTCTCCGCCTCGACGGCTTGCTCCGGGCGGCAGATTCGGGCGTGTGCAGGGGGTACTGGGAAGGCGGGGTTTGAGGTGGATGGGACCTGGGTGTCCTGGTCCCAGACACCTGGGGAATTCGTGGCAGGTGAGATGCGGGAAGAGGAGGAATGGCAGGGGCACAGGAAACCGTCGGGTCCTGCGAGGGTTTTCTTTGAGGGGAACAGAGAGCAGTGGCTTGGGGGGGTTTCGGCGGCAGGCCAGGGGGGCGTGCCGAGATGATAGAGCCGAGAGCAGCGGCATAGGACACCCCCGGCCTCACCTCCCGACTCCGCACCCTGTCGCGTGCCTCACGGGGGCTAAGGAAGTCCGTCACCTGTAGGCCTCGGACCTCCTTCTCGAACCTGAAGAAAAGGCATTCTCGAGATGAAGAGGGGTGTGCACCTTCACAGTTGGAGCATTTGGGCGTATTGGGGCACCTGTCAGGGTGTCGACAAGCGGAGCTAACGTGTCCGAATTTGTTGCATTTGAAGCAACGGGTTGGGTCTGGGACGTATGGGCGGATAGAAAACTCGCATGAGGCGCGGTCTCCCATACCCCATACAATGCGGCCGGGGGGGATTAGTGTGTTGAAAGTAAGGAGCAGACGTGGGGTGGGGGAGGGGGTGCCACCCTGTCGGGATGTGAAACGATAGATTTTAGTGACTCCTTGGGGTGCGAGGTCCTCCAGGAGCTCGTTCACTGCTACCGACAATAGGCGGGTGGCGTAAATAGTGCCCTGACTCTGGTTCAGGCGAGGATGTGGGGAAACGGACACCGAGCATCCAAGGGCCTCAGTGACGGAGAGTAGGGCTTTCGTCTCTGCGGCTGAGCGTGATTTTATGAGGAGGGAGCCATCCCTCTGTGGGCGTACGTCATAGCGGCTGGAGTTGCTGTGGGTTCGGATCGCCTGGAACGTCCGTTCAGAGTTGTTCGGAGGGACCCAGATGTAGGCCGAATCACCAGGAATTTGTGGAGACTTGGGAGGGAGAGGGAGGCTGTAGAGTCGAAATAGACTGGGATATTCAACGGTCGATAGGACGGCCGTGAATGCTGGCTCCCCCGTCCGCCGCGAGGCTCTCTCCGTGGGGAGGTGGGCTGACGGCGGGTGAGGGGGGCATATGGGGAGATCAAGAAGCCAGGTTGTGGGGGCAAGTCCTCGGTGGAACTTGGCTTGCCCGAAGGTGGCTGAAGTGGGCTGGGGCGAGACCCCTGCTCCAGAGAGTGTAGGTCCAAGGGCGTAGTCGAGGGACGGACTAGGGTCGGCAACGGAAAAGGAGAGTGCAAGCGTTCCGCTTCCACAGGGGGGTCAACCCCATTAGGTTGCGGTCTTCCAGTGGTAAAGGACTCGAGGGCCTGGTTGCCCACCACCCGAGTGTTGAGAGAAGTAGTAGTCCGGGAATGAGAAGCAGTAGTCGTAGGCCGAGAAGTGTCCATAGCAAAACAAAAAAGAACTTCATCCCCCGCGCGCATCCAGCCACCACCGACTCCAACAAGGGAAAGGCGAAGTGTGGGCACACTTGGTCCCACCACCGATAGATGTCACGCAGGGGAGATACGCCCGCACCCAGTCCCTGTGCCTGAAAGGCGGCCACTCCCATCCAACGCGCGGTGAAAAGTGGCAGGGACAGGGTTTGGGTTTGGTTGGAAAGCGACAAGGGTGCAGGGCAACCACCACCCACCCAAGGGCCAAGGAAAGGGTCAAAATCAAAGTCCAAAGAACAACACCAAAATAAACAGGGAGAAGCCAGAAAAAATGGGTTAAAGGAGAAAGAAAGAAAAAGAAGCAGGAGATCAGCCGGGTCCCCAAACGGGCCCAATGGTCCACGAGGGCAGAGAAAGCCCTTACACCGAAGAAAGGTGTATTCCCACATTCGCCACAGAGGGACGCGCCCTATCGCTCCGGACAAAGCAAAGGGAGATATATATATATTATATATATATATATTTTTTTTTTTTTTTTAGTTCGGGAAGAACCGATTCGCCTCTATTTAAAGGGCATATCTCAGCGGAAAAACAAAGAAAAAGTGAGAGGAAAGACAGAGGAAAAAGAAAGGGTGGAGGGGCCAGTCGAAGTGGAAAAAGACCAAGGATGACAAGGACTGCAGGGTCGAGCCCCATCATCCTTGGGTGCTAGGGCCGGGAGGGCGCACGTGAAACCTCCAGGAACAAGCACGTACAAACGAGCACAAAGAGCACTCAAGAGCACGAGCTTAGAACCCCCTTGCGGGGTATATATATATATATATATATATATATATATATATATATATATATATATATTATATAATCATCATATATATTACAGGGGGATGCAAAAGTAGGTATACAATAATGAAAAACAAAACGTGCGCACAAAACGTATTTTATTGATTATACAAGCATATCAATAATAACATATCAATAATAAACATATTAATCCCTCAAATGTTCAAACTGTTTGCCCCCGGCATTCCACACTCCACTAGTCGAGTGTGGACACCCATGCACACTGGCACAAAGGTCTTTATCAGCATCAATTTCCTGGCAAGCCTCCCGTATGAACTGAATCATGGCATCAACAGAACGTGGCTTGCGTGCGAAAACTATGTCTTTTACACATCCCCAGAAAAAGAAGTCCATAGGGGTGAGATCCGGCGAACGTGGTGGCCGTCAACGGCTCCCCGACGTCCAATCCACCTGTTGGGAATTCTTCGTCAAGTAGCGCACGCACAGTGAGTGCGAAGTGCGGTGGCGCCCCATCCTGCTGAAAGTAGAAGTCGTCCTGCTGCTGTTGTTCGCGCACCTGTGGTATGATTGTATCCGTCAGCATGTTCAGATACACGTGTTGATCGACAGTCCTGTGCAGAATGATAGGTCCAACGACACCTTTGCAGGACAGGCCAGCCCACACTGTCACCCCAGGTTGATTGAGCTGTTGCTCAATCGTGACTTTAGGGTTTTTCAGTTGCGTAGTACACACAATTGTGCCGATTAACGGCACCCGATAGCTTAAAGTTTGCTTCATCGACCACACGAATTTGCGCAGAATGCTGTCACCCTCTCGTTCCTCGTTCAGGATGGCTTCGCAAAATTGTAAACGCCGATCCGAGTCATCCTCTAATAAACCATGTATCAATCGTGGCACGTACATTTTCAGTCCTACACGGTGCATCAAACGACCCAACGATCTGCGTTCAATACCCAATTCAGATGACGCCCTGTTTTTCGATTTCTGAGGGCTCTGGGTAAATGCCAGGGCGACCTGCATTGCATTCTCTGGCGTTGTCACGGTGACTGGTCGACCACTCTTCGGCGAGTTGTGGATAGACCCCGTCCGCTCAATTTGTCACGTATCCGGTAAATCGTGAGCCTCGTTGGTGGAGGCGATGCAAATGTTTCTCGCCACTGCTCTCGCACACGTTCACTATTCTCTGTCTTCCAGTACTGTTTCAAAATCCATTTGCACTCCTCGTCCGTTAAATTACCAGCCATCGTTAAATTTCCACTTTACCTGCAAATAATAGATGTATTATAGAAAAAATTACGAAAATAAAATATAAAAAAGTATATAATGATTTTAATGAATTAAATGAATTCTAGTATTAAATGAATCCTAGCACCACTATTATAATACTGGTATAATCCTTACTGTATACCTACTTTTGCAGCCCCCTGTATATATATAATAATTATATATATTATATATATATATTATATATATATATATATTATAATATATATATATCTAATATACATATATATATCTATATATATATATATATATATATATATATATATATATATATATATATATATATATATATATATATATATATATATCATCATATATATATATATATATATATATATATATATATATATATATATATATATATATCATCATATATATATATATATATATATATATATCATCTGAAGATTATCCCCCCAGCCTGATCCACCTGAAGATCTTGCCCCCCCAGCTCTACCTAGGGGGGAGGTGATCTTCAGGTGATCCACCATCAAATAATACTGTACTTACAAGCTATTGGGGATCAAACAGCTAATTGGAATAGTCTTGAGGGTGGAGGAGGGGAAGATTACTGGAAATTACACATTCATATCTGCAGGGAATGTCGTTAATTAGGTTAATTCATATAGCAAGAATTTGTAAAGTGAGGACTGACTGTACCATATTTTTATTCAGCAGGGTTTGGACCCAGGCTTTATAAATTCCTGTACTTTTTGAAGTCTCAAAAAATGACCAAACCTACCCTGCATACTAATAATGCATAAACTGAAGCCAAACTAAACTATGATACAATATATAAACTGCAAAGTTTTAAGACTGAAATACTTAATTCTGCCCCAAGTGCACATGTAAATCATTTTACTCAAACTTTTAATAATTCTTTGATTACTAAATTGAGATAGAGTTGAACTTGGTTTTTAATTTACTGGATAATATTAGGATAAATTATGACTACCAGACTCTGGCTTGCCTTTGCTTAAATTTTACAATAGGCCTAGCACAATGCAGTACCAGTACTGTATGAAACTATAAATACAGTATCAGAAATTAATTTGGTACTATCCTGTTATCTCCCCACCAAGTTTTAATATGGTTAATTGAATGCCTAGTTAGGTCAACTGTATGCCCTTGATGATGGGTTAAGTCATGATATTTTTGTTAAAACTAATGAAAATATCACAACTTAACCTAACCAATCATCAAGGGCATACAGTTGACCTAACTGGGCATATTAAAATTTGGTGAGGAGATAACAGGATAGTACCATTAATTTCACTAAACCTGATAACCTAACAAGCCTACTCAACATATGACCTAGCTTAATTTTACTTATTCATATCTAACTCATTAGACTAGCCTATGGTATAAGCATTAATTATAAGTTTCACGTTAAATCCTATTAAAATTATCCCTAATAAAATGAAAAATAGTCATTTAAACCTTAATTACTTTTTCTAAGGAATGTTTAAAAGGAACCCATTTCTATCTATTAATTATGTTCTTGAAGGGTTCTTCTACTCTTTACCATACATACTTTAGCCCACCTGTCATATTTATGTAGAAAGCCTAAAAGAAAATACAAAAATTTTTTAATAGCTTGTCTTATGTCCTTCATAGGAAACAAACTTAAAATTTAAAGTGTCCTTACCAAACCCGCAAATGCAACACACAAAAACACAGTTCTGATGAATAACATAAATGTTGGAATAAATCCTGAGTTCATTTGTTGCCTTGAATAGGAAGACCTGCTTGTCAGTAATCCGGATTGGTCAAAAACAATGTCCTCTTCAAAGGGATCATTGTCATCGCTATTTTCACCCATTTTTTGTATGTAACTCCTATAAATTTTGAAATGCCTTTTTAGAAAACCTAATAAAGAAATGTAATATAAATAAATAAATATGGTGTACAAATTTCATACAGGGCCTACTGAAATAAACTTAAAATTATGTTACTAAAACACGCAAGATAGTTTTACAAACAATCCTTATTTCAGACTCAACAGGTACAAACATTATACGAGAGGTTCATGTCATGGAAAGTTAAGTGATAGTCATCTCGAGCAGTGTCATGTACGCCAATAAAACACTCCCTATACATAATCTGTAAAAGAATAAAAGTTGATGCTTTCAGCATGACCATTTAAACCATCCTTATCAGACTTAAAAGAAAAGATTGGTAAATCAGAAGGAAAACCATAGAAGTTCACGTTTAAAATTTAAAAACTAATTAAAACAGATGAAAAGCAAATGTTTTGTGTCACTAAATGTAAAATGGATGAAAGAAAGTTTCCAAACTTTAGAATAATTTTAAGTAAATTTTATATGAAAATGTTGAAGGTGTTTCATACATTGTTCATGTTGAAATTATCAAATTTTGGTACTATCCTATGGTCTTCCCACCAAATTTGCTATAGCGCGTAACTATAACAGGATATAATCTATCCTGTTATCTCCCCACCAAATTTGCTATACCGCAAATAGCAGGATATGATTATTAGTTAAAAGTTGCTTAAATTAATTGAAACCTATAGGAAAATTAATGAATGCCCAGTTAGGTTAATTGAATACCCAGTTAGGTGATCATGATATTTTTGTTAGTTTTGTTTAAAACCATTAGTTTTAATGAAAATATATCAACTTAACCTAACCAATCATCAAGGGTGTATAGTTGACTTACCCAGGCATTCAATAATTTTCCTGTAGGTTTTAATTAATTTTAAGCAACTTTTACCTGATAATTACATCCTGTTATATGCACTATAGCATATATCATTGATATAGCAAATTTGGTGGGGAAATAACAGGATAGTACCAAAATTTTTAGTAATAAGGGTTTAAATCAATTTTTTTTTTTTTTTTTCCATAACTTTTGCGTCATTAAATTTAACCTAATGATCATAATCTGAAATGTACTGTACACTGGAAACTGCTACTATCATAAACAGTTCATGTTTCCATCCACTTTTAACCCTTTGAGGACCACGGGACATATGTGTCCCAGCGAAATAATAATATAAATTGTACAATGATGCAATGTTTCTACAAATACATCTAAATGTTTATATAGGTATCGTTTAGTTGTTGGAAAATTAACCCCAAAATGGGTCATTTAAGTGACTATAGTTACTAACATATCTAATTGTGAATACCAATAACACCTAAAGTTTTAAGTTCAAAGAAACGTATACCAGTCATCAAAGGGTTAAAGATTATAGAGCCTACACAGTTTTAATTTTACGCTTACCTTTTTGGTAAATATGCAAATGTCTTTGTGGAACAATATTTTACATCTACAATCTACATCTATGGTACACACATACAAACAAAAAGGAAACTTTGATAAATGTGTATCTCAATAAAACAGTGATTATAATCCAGTTTTAAAAAGGTCTCTTCAAGAGTATTATCACAATCTGTATGCTCTAAAAAACACTCGTATTACAAAGCTTTTTATACTATCAATATAGGAAGGAAATGCATAAGCTAAGTGCCAAAATGAGTTTACTTTCTATAAATGATAAAGATAGGAGGTTTATTCTCATGATTTCAAACAAATGACAGCTACACACAGTAGTGCATCATTGGATTTCATTTTATGAGAACTTAAATGCAGAGGTGGGGAGTCGGAGTCGGGAGTCGGGGCTTTTTTGAAGAGTCGGAGTCAGGAGTTGGTAAAAATGACCGACTCCCAACTCTTTGATTCAATTTCTATATGCCAACAATTTACCAGAATACTACTCTGCCCTAAATAAATATCTTCCTGAACTAATTCTAGATTCACATTTCCACATTTGATTTATTGTTCTGGTAAATCTTAGCAAATGAATTTCATATTTCTATTTTAGGATACTAGGTACCATATAAAAATTAGCAATATATTAATTATTAATTTAATTAGCCCCTATTAGTAATGAGTCGTGGGCCTAGTAGAAAATCAGCAGTCTTTCAATATTTTAAGCTAAATGAGGATGAAAGTATTTTTATTTGTCAAGTAGAAAAGGATGGTAAAGAGTGTAATGCAAAAATTAGTGCTTACACTGGGAAACATGCTAATGCTCCAACTAGAGCCTCAAACTTGAAACGCCATCTACGAAACAAACATCCCAATATTTATAAGGTTGTAGATCAGCATGATAAGGAAAGAGTCGGGAGTCGGAGTCAGTTTTTAAAAATACCGACTCAGGAGTCGGGAGTCGGTTGTTTTTGGCTGACTCCCCATCCCTGCTTAAATGTAAAGCAAGCATTATCAATAGCAAGAATGTTTTCAATGTTAGTGTAGGACTATGTTCAAAATTTAGTTAGGGTCAGGGTTGGGTAATTTCACCATGAAACAAGGTTCTCTATATACAATAAGCATAATTAATAATTTCCAAATGTTACTGTACATTTTATTTATTGAGGTCTTTGGCTACACTAACCTGTGCTTTGTTTTATATAAATAATAATAGAGGGGGGTATAACACCTGCATTAAAAATTGTTAGTCAGCACAGCAAAATTACACTGCCAGTTGGGTAATTTTGCCACCTTCCAATTTAAAAAAAATACATCAGAAAAGAATCTGTGAGCAATTATTTATAAGTAGGGAATAAATTTAGGCTGGGCTGAAACTATAATTTTTGTTTGATTTTAATTTATCAGAGTGACTAACAGTTGGCTTTTGATATAAAAATAAGATTCCTGAAAAAAATAATTGGTGGCCACCAACGTGTGTCCAGCCACCCCCATTTTTGTAAAAATATCTAATGCCGCACTAGCAAAATCAGGAAAATGGCAATATCTCTTCTTCTGAACATGCTAGAAAGATGGTTTGCATACTAAAAGATGCAGAATTTGATTTAGAACAAATTATTAAGAGTGGTATTTTTTCATAAAACCTTTAGTTTTTGAGTTATTTTAGAAAAACTAATTTTTTGGGCCCATAGACCCCCTTTCAACTGAATGTCAACACAATAAAACATTCTCAAGCTGCAAATTGACATGTACTAGTGGTTTTCAATCAGCAATCAAAATCAATCAAAATCAGCCATTTTAAATTCATTGAAAATGCTTTTTGACATTCCAAAACGCCAAACATTAAATTATACAATTAACAAATTGTCATTTTGTCATATTTTAGCATGATAAATAATAATCTAGAACTTAAAATATTTTTTAGACACAAAATCTTTCATTAATTTACGTGATCTAATTTTGTTTCTAATAAGACCATCTCTACGCTCATGACCTACAACAGCCAAGGATGCTTCAGTGACAAGCTTGATGTGCCTTTCAACATTCTGACTGTGGCACTCGTGATCCAGTTTCAATGCGGTATTAATGATATCACGCAGTTCATCATTACTGAATTCTTTTAATACAGGTGGAACAGTTTCCCATTGGGACATAGCAGACAGCTTGTGGTATGCAGAAGCTTTGAAATTGATGATTGGCTTTCTAAAGACCCTAACATTCTCATCTATAGCAGGATATTCATCAGTACCACCTTCATGATCCTCTTCATTCTCATCATCACTTTCAATTATTCCACCTGCAAAATCATTGCTACTACCAGATTCATCATCAAAATCCTCTATAACTCCCCTCAGACACAGAACTTTATTGACAGCACACCTCCTCACCTCTTCATCTTCATCAGCCAGCATTCCAACTAAAATATTTTCACCATGAGCAAAATAGCTGTTATTGTTTAATACGTCATAACAAATTTCTCTAATTTTCCTGTCAGGGAATTTATTTACTCTTTGGATCATATTGAATAGGTTTCTTGACCCATCACTTAGCCTCTTATTAGCCTTGATATTGAACCAACTGTGAAAGTATACTTTGATGATGAATTCTACTATGATTTTGAGGTTCTTACTGGGTCTTTTTTGTGAAACATAAAAGCGAAGAATTCTACAGGCTAAGGTGAGCCATCGAGAGTGATTTAGCAGGCCAACTTCTAAGAGTGCAAGGTCTTCATCCACTTCACCAGTAATAATTGCCCAGCAGATGCAGTATCCATAGTATTGGTCTGTTGATAAATTATTGACCACCTCATTTGGTAGAAGCACAAATGCAGGATAAGGTATAGATTTGAAGTCCACAACATTCCATTCTGACACATCCCCATTGAGCTGAGAACCAATAGGGCCAGAAAATTTGTCTGGACTTTTTGTTGTCCCATCTAAAGTTATGAAGATGTGTCTAAGTGGCAATTCATTTAGATGCAGAAGACAAATATCCCACTGAAGAGGTTGCCCTAAAAACATTTCCAAATATCTGATTGACCCATGCATATGTCCTGTGTTAGTATTTGTCCCATCTGCTTTAACTAAGTTTAATTTGGCCTCAAGTTCTGTCCCTTTAATGATCTTATAAATGCCATGAGCAATGTCAATGCCTTTGCCACTCTCCGGGGTAAAATGGTCGAGGTAGAAATCATCTGAAAATAAATGTAATTAATTTTACAATTAAATAAAAATGAAAAAGGAAGGAATAAAGTTAACTGGACAGTTGTCACTTAAAAAGAAAATTTTTTAAGTAATTGAAATATTACTTTATAGTACAGTAATATAACAGCATAACGCCTATAACTGTATGACAATCATTTCCATTTACCTGGCTCTCCAGTAATGACATAATGTTCCTCTAGGATTGTGGATGTATAATACTTTTCATTTACTTTGTTAACAGCAAGTGTAGCATCCTTTCTACCGTCAAAGCCAATGCCAGTCACTTTTTCAAATATCACTTCTTCTTCCTTCTTCCTTTCAGCTCTCAATTTAGCTCTCTCCCTTCTCAACTTGTTTCTGAAAAGTATTTCAAAAATATTGGCCATGCATTACTGCATTAGCATTATACAAATATACAAAATACAAATGTCAGTGTCCTGTTTGAAACTAATTAATATAAATACAAAATAGAAATTTTGACGCTAATTAAAAATAATAGTAAATCTGGTGATTTAGAACTTATAGCAGAAGCTAAGAAATGTAATATCTAGAGTGATTAAAAACATACTTATCAATAACATTTTGTATGTTATCTGGGGTGATTACTCCAAAGTCCACCAATGTAGCAGAACCAATAGCCGCTCCTGCTCTATCACTTACTTGATATCTGTTAGGATATTTAAAGTAGATTTACATATCTATTGTCAATGAATAATTTATTGGTAATCTTAATCTCTTAGTCACAATGATTTCACTTTAAGCTGTATTAAAAGATTTATCTTTCAGTACTATACCTGTCACATGCTTCAGCTAATGAGCGTAATCTAGTTCTGTTCTGTAATGTTGAGACTTCTGGAACATAGTCTGCATCAAATGAATCATTACAACTGTCGCTATCTGTCAACTCAGGAATGTCCATAGGTTCAGGAGGATGAGGAGGAGGAACTGATTCTTTTGCTTTTTGAGATTGAATAACCCGTGATTTGAATTTTAAGTCAGTGGCTGTTTCTGGGACTTCTTTCAGGGTACAGTAACCATGCCTAGTTGTTTTCTGGTCCTACAAAGTGATTATATTTCATTACACTATAATGTATCTTTTATCTATGGGTCTCTATATGTAAATTGAAATTCTTACAAAAATGAGAAAATACTAAAATATTACTTATCATTAACATCATTAATAGTGTATTATTGATATTACTAACTTATTAAATGCACTTTAAAAATTGTAGCAAATTATTAATAATTGATAATATTAATAATTGATAATTAATTAATATTAATTAATAATTTACAACTTGAAATTCAATCAACAGACCTACCTCATAAAACTGGTAATCAGATTCAGTCATTTTTAGTAAGTGCTTTTTCTCTGTATCTGCCAACAGTTTGTGATCATGTTGATATATGTCAAATAAAACGTTTACAGTTTTCAGAAAATCATCCAGATCTTGATGATATTTAGGTCCCCTTTTCTTTTTGTCATACTTCAGAAGGCGGTTGAATTCCTTTATTTGGGTTTTCAGTCGGCTCTGTATGGCATTTACTGATATTGGATAAACATTATATGTGACCCACAATTTATGCAATTCCTCAGAAGTAGCTCTCAGTACAGCATCTGTTTTATAGTCTCCGAAACACAAACACCTTTCAATAACTTGCTTCAACGTAGGCAATTTCCCTAAAGGAAACTGTTCTGCTGGCATAAAACGTACATCACCAAGTACTTTAGCAACTGTTTTCCTTGTAGAAGTCATACTTTATATTGCAAATGTTGAATTCAATGACAAATTGCAGTTGGAAACTTATAACAAAGGCACCTGAAAAAAAACAAGTTTTCAATTTATTACGTTTAAAAAAAGTTCATGAAGCAGCCCCACCCTCTATTCTTTAATCAAGCATAATGGATGCAAGATAACAAGGAAAAGTCATATCATGTGATCACTATGTCCATGTCAACATCCTTTTAGGGCAATGTTAGTAATCAAAAAGCCAAATCATGCTTATTTTAGAATTTCTTTTGTCACTAAGGTCCATCGAAAGGGGGTCTATGGGCCCCAAAAATTAGTTTTTCTAAAATAACTCAAAAACTAAAGGTTTTATGAAAAAATACCACTCTTACTAATTTGTTCTAAATTAAATTCCGCATCGTTTGGTATGCAAACCATCTCTCTAGCATGTTCAGAAGAAGAGATATTGCCATTTTCCTGATTTTGCTAGTGTGGCATTAGATGTTTTTACAAAAATGGGGGTGGCTGGACACACGTTGGTGGCCACCAATTATTTTTTTCAGGAATCTTATTTTTATATCAAAAGCCAACTATTAATGACTCTGATTAATTCTATCTTGAGTTTCAGCCCGGCCTACAGGCTGAGTGAATACCCCCGACAATTGGTTAGGTTGTCATGATATTTTCATTAGTTTAAACAAAAATATCAACTTAACCTAGCCAATTGTCAAGGGTGTAACAGTTGACCTAACTGGGCAATCAATAATTTTCACATAGGTTTTGATTAATTTTAAGCAACTTCTACCAAAAATGTGTTGGTTATAGCTACCACACACACATAGTTATTATATATAACTGATATACTGTACCTAACCAACTGTCAAGGATGTACAGTTGACCTAACTAGGCATTCAATTATTATAGCACTTCAAAACCTAAAACAAATTATTAACAAATTGAAAATTAATTTTATTTATTATTTTGTTATTAATGTAGATAAAGATTATAGCAAATTTTTAAAAACAATACAAAGCTCACAAAAACAGTATATATGTGCACAGGACTGCTGGCACTGAACAAATGTTCATTACAATAAAGGTTTTTATTTAATACTACTTTCAAATATTATGAAGGAAATTTTGCTATAATGAAAGCAAAGATTTTTTAAATCTGCAGCATGCTACATTGGTGGTTCCCACAACACAGGCAAGCTCTCAACTCCACCCAACACACAGTCTCCCACCATCCCTGCAACACTTGCAGCATCACTGTTTGTTGTGCATTATCACGTGTTGCATTCATAACAAAAGTGACATTCTATGACATGCTATCATTACTATTTCGTAACCCCAAAATATAGCATGGCATCAAAATGTCCAAGCTCATCATTATTACCCAATCCAACGAAGAAGTGGAAGACAAAAACGATAGAAATGAATGGTAATTACACATTCATATTATGCAAAATAGATCATAGGCTCTCAAAAAAAAGTGTGCTAAGAACCAAACTGAATTTTTCCCATATAAAACAATAGAAAATTAGGTCCTGCTATACGAATTTTCACATAACAAAGGCTTTTTAGGAACGTAACCCCTTCGTTAGGTGAGGGGCAGCTGTACACCAATAAGGCAATTATTATTATTATTATTATTATTAAACAAATACCCAAAATTTTAATTGTTGATTGGTTAGCTTCAGGAAAAATTTTCAATTATTTTAAAGAGTTCCATCATCATTTAATTCAAAATTAAAGATTCTCATCAGCAAGAACTTCCAATAAAGATTGTAGGGTAGACTGCCCAATGGGGACATACTCAACACTGTAAAAATAATCAGTATATATATATTATTGATGACAGTTTGTGGGAACACCAATGCATAATATTAAAGGTACTATTTGAGATATAGTGCACTGACCCAACTATCACAGTTATTTACAGGGAAGTTTCTTGCTGCTGATGTCTCCAATGTATAGGTGCATCCGCATTTGGCAGTCTGCCCTAAATATGATGGTTAATGATGAAAAATAATTTAAGTTCAAATTTATTCAGTTTATTACAATTATAAATAAAGTTAAAGTTTCTACTGGGTGTGTATAAAGTAACACGAGTGAAGACACAAATCTGATTTGAATTATATTAACGCGAGTGAACGTGGATGAGTAATATTTATTACACGTACTTTATAACAACTGTATATTTGATAGTAAGGTTTATAAGGTGTTGAAAATATTTTTAATGAGTTAAAAAACAAGTTGAAACTAGTTTAAACCAATTCAAATCAGATTTCTCTCTTCACTCGCATTACTTTATATACACCCTGTAGTACACCTATATTTCATTTTACCAATGTGACCAAAATAATTTACATTATGTGATAGGGCAAATCAGAGCTACAATAAATTAATGGGGCAATTCCACATTAAGGTGTCCATCAATGCTAAAATTTAGAAATGCTCTAAAATGACAGTTGATGGGTATATCATATACCTAGATACACCAGCTGGCTAGAACAAGAGAGTTTTTCCCATAAAAATATCTCACTGTGACATATTGGGGTAAATTAAAAGAAGAATGCATTCTTGTCAAATTTTGAGATTTTCACAATTCTCATGTCATTGATCATAATTTTCCAATAAATAAATTTCAGCTAGTTTCTAAATATTAATAGGCAACACAATGGGATATAATCAGTGCCCATGCAAAATTTAGAAAATGTCACTTTGCTGATGTGGGCTTGAGATTTGATATTTGGCAAGTAGTTTAGGGCTATGTCCCATACAACACACACAGTTCTAAAAGTTTTCATCATACTCTCATTATTGAAGCTAAAACCTAGCAACTAAAAATTCACTTACTTAAACCCAAAAGCAACAAATTAACCCAGCCACAAATGTGTCCTTTAATTAGTTTACGCAAAATTACCATAAGAATTTTGTTCCATATGACACTTTTTATGTTGTATGGGACATGTCCTGTATGACACCTCATGATATGGATATACTGAACGTACGTAAAATGACTATATTAAACATAGTATTGTCTACTGTAGCCCTATTATCTGTATTTCAAATGTGTGTGTAGATGTTTCTTGGAGAGAGTGGCAGGTTAGTGAATCCAACAGTCAGAAAAGGTTGAAATGTGTGACGCATGAAGGTTGCACAGAAATTAAAGGAGCTCGTCAAAAGAACATTTCCAGGAGTCATGTGTAGGCTGACCATACGTACCATTTTTTTTTATGGGTTCTGTATGGGTTCTGTCACTGAAGAATAATTGTAAGCTCAATATGTTTATGTACTTACTTTTTCATGAATACAGAATATTACATAACCCCCGTCCCTTTTTTGCCATCCCAATGTCCCATTTTTGTCTCAAGGAAATATGGTCAGCCTAGTCATGTGTCACATCAACATGAAGTGAATTCAAGCTCAACAGTTCAGGAATGACCAGTCCAACCCAAAAGTGTGTATCCTCCAAATGGACTTTGCCATGAACTATTCCTGTGAGTATCAAGATGAAGTTCAGAGTGCCCTCCGGAGTAGGTCAAGTGTTACACTCTTCACAGCTGCATCTATGCACAATGGGTCATGCACAACTTTCTTTGTGTTCTGACACCAAGAATACAGTGGTTGTGTTTGTGAACTATCTCTATGAAAAGTGCCTCATCCCAGATCAATGTGCCGCAGTAGAAGAAGTGATCTGGACCATCATCAGAGTTTAAAAACAAATTTATGATGAAATTGTTGCAAATATTCAAATCCAAATACCAGAAAAAGTTTACTTGGAAGTACTTTGCCACTAGCCACAGAAAAGGAGTGGTAGAAAGTGTAGGTGAACAAGCAAAGTCACTTGAAGTAATGAGCAGGAAGTCCAACAGAACAGTGGTCTAGTCCTCCCAGGACTTTGCTACCATAGCCAACCATCTAATGGACAAGACTACAATCACACACATCTCCCAGGAGGAGATAGATCAACAAATTAGAGAGATTGTATGCTGAGAAAACACAGTAAGCTTTCCTGGTATCCAGAAAGTGCACATTGCCTGCTGCTCCTGTTATGGCAAAATAGCCCTCTGTGAACATACCCTGGCCAATTATAATGCTGCACTAAGCTTTGGAAATTGTTGCAATGCCAATGCTACAACATCAAGCATGTAAGCCACAGCTCCTAATCTAAGTGCTGGTGATTGGTGTGTTGTGCTGTATGATGGTGAACAGTTTCCTGGTGAAGTAATAAGCACTGTAGGTGAGAAACATGAAGTTTCTGTCATGTACAGGTGTGGCAAATATTTCAAGTAGCCTACCCCAGTGGACAAGATTTTCTATCCAGCTGTGCCATCCTCAGGAAGCACCAAGGTTCACCAGCAGCAGCATAGCTAGCCCGTTTTAATGTGTAAGCACCGAAGTTTGCAATGTCATTTCACACACTATTACATACAAGATACTACTACAATATCTCTTGACAGCCTTTAGTGTTAACTAGTGTTGAAAATAGATTTGTTTTTCACAATTAGATTTCATAAAAATTCATTTTTAAATGTAAATTTACTTCTTTTCCAAATCAATGTGTAAGCACAAACTTTTTTGCTTATGCCTAGCTATGCCCCTGACCAGTCAGTCACAAAAATTAGGCCACATATCCTATCAGAATTTGTGGACTTCCAGTGAAAATTACAATTGTGGAGATAGAACATACATTCTGTGCACAAGATGGCAAGTTGTTCATTCAAGTATAGGGTCCACCCACACTATTTGCCCACATTCAAATTGTAATCTCTATGCATAGTATTTTCCAGCTGCACTGAAGACATTTAGTATCACACTATATCAAAATAGTGATTCCTGTTCTTGGATTTCATAATTTATTCTAAAAAGAACAGAGGGAATAGATATTCTTCAGTAACAAATCAAATTCCTGTACTCTATGTTATGGTTGTCCTGTACAACACTTTCATTTTTTGTAAAAGTTATGATATTTTGACAACATTAATAAATGCTGAATTAAAGATTTGCATGTTCTTTGATACCTATATCTTGTCATAATTTTAAATAAAATGACTGATTAGAGCAATGTCCAAGCTCAAACTTAGATGTTATTCAGAGATGTCCCGTATGACACTTTTTCCTTCAATATATTAATTTTGCTTACAAAGTAAACAAAAACAGTTTTTGAATGAGACTAGTATCTGAATATTTTTAAGATGCCTGGTAACATTTTTTAGGTAAGTTTCAAGAATTTTTCAGCGGAACTTGTTGTCAAAAAATCTCTTTTCTTTGTGTCCTGTACAACACACCACTTTGTTACAAATTTCATCTACAAAAAGCAATTATTCAGGGCATTTGGTCATTTAGCAAAATTGCCTTGTGGCAACACTCTGTTAAGGTCATACATCAGTTCTTCTTTGCCTAGTTGTTTGCTCACCAGAATGGAAGGTATTATCTGGGTGTCCCATACAACACACATGGAATCACCCAATGCATTTATAGCCCCCAGTAATGCAAGTTCAGTTATTTTACTATACAGAGTACGGTATATAGCATATTTGGTTAAACTTAAGAATCCAAATGCAATTCAGTCCCTATGGCTCTAATTAATAACCTAACCTAATTTAACATATCACCAAGCTATTTCTCTCATTAATGTTAACAGCACAATGTTAACAACCTTGGTAACCTTGGTTTTGTTTCTGCCTAAATTGTTCATTCTCATAAAGGCCCACCTTAGACCTACAACTTAACATGGAATCTGAACCATGACCCACCACAGGTGGTCAGAAATTACAAAGTTGCCCTGACTCAATCTCTCAACCTCCCAAACAGCAGCCCAGCATCTTAATCACTGGGCTACCTATACAAGTGGAAATGGAAAGACTTTCTCTGATGTACTCCAATTTTTTTTTTTACAAATTATCAAAGGATTATAGTATTAATTCTGTAGATTTTACTTTAGTGGGATTATTATTATTAAAGTATAAATAGCTCTATTCCTAAGTTTTAAGCTTAATTTAACTTAGTATTTAGAGAGATCTAAGGGGTCATTCAGTGAAAGCCCAGCTTTTTGGCCTGATTAGCCTAGGCCCCCATTAGCTCATTCCACCCAAGCAATGGACTCACTTGGACCACAAAGCTTTTAACCTGAGTTAAAAAATAAGTATTTAAGATGACTTTAGACTGTAACTGTAAGGTTTGTAAGAAGGAAGTTAGGGAAAAGGATAAGGCTGTAGCCAGTGATGGGCAGCGATACATGAAAATTGCTAAAGTGATACCGATACATCGATACATGAAGAACGTCTTAGGCGATACTGATACACCGATACTTTCTAGATGTCTTAAGCGATACCGATACCAATACATGCATCGCCGATACATGTATCGCCAGTACATTTTTATAATTATTCATTTAATATGTAGGTATTAGATATTATTGTTTATACTAGTAATTTGTACGCACTGTAAGTAAAATCAACGACATTTTAATGGGCTTTATAGATGTAAATAAAAACAATTGCTTTATTTAGTGAAAGTATGTTTTAATTTTGTAGGATACATGAATGACTGAAAATATTACACTAACAATTAAAAGTAATTACTATTACCCTTCAAAAATACCTCGGGGGACCAAGAGGAATCGCTGCGTTACAAGTATGAACCTGTTTAAACTCAACACCGAGTGGGCATGGCCAATAG
The DNA here is from genome assembly GCA_023014485.1 of Bathynomus jamesi. Classification (NCBI taxonomy): domain Eukaryota; kingdom Metazoa; phylum Arthropoda; class Malacostraca; order Isopoda; family Cirolanidae; genus Bathynomus; species Bathynomus jamesi. Next base: position 63,548 of record JAJOZX010003977.1, read on the forward strand.
TGTTGCAACACCAATGAGCGTTTCTATATTATGGTTAATTAATCTCAATAACACAAGTACAAACGTGTTTAAATGTTGCGCTGTACTGTGTGACGTGACCAGTAGAGTAGTACAGTCAACCCTCACTATAACGGACCCCGTTAGAGCGGATATCGGATAAACCGGACACACCACTGGTGACATTAACCAGGAAAAGAAGAAGCGTGTGACCCTGTCAGTGACCCAGAAGCTGGAATTAATCAAGAAGTTAGAGGCGGGTGCTTCGGTGGCCAAGGTGTGCGCGAGTATGGTGTGAAAAAGCAAACTGTTTCCGACATTCGTAAGGCCAAGGACAAGCTAACTTTTATATTTTTATTATATTTCATTATTTTCTGTATCATTTATCATGTATCATGTTCAGCAGACAGTGCACAGTACTGTATATAGTATCTCCATTACCGTATCATATACGTATACCGTAGGTTACCAGTACAGTCGGTTATATCGGACAATCGGCTATAATGGACACCTTTTCCCCCCTATTAGTCCGTTATAACGAGGGTTGACTGTACTGTCATTAAATAAATATTTAATATTATTATTATTTATGTATATTCATAAATATAACTCAGTAGTGTCATATTATAACATCTACATATTTAAATATTTAAAAATTCTTATTAATGTATCGAAGTATCAATTTTTTCGATACATTTAAGAAAATTGACCTTAGCAATACCGATAAATCGATACTTTTGTCAAGTAGCTAAAGCGATACCGATACAAAAGTATCGATCAATACGTATCAGCGATACATGTATCTAGATACTGCCCATCACTGGCTGTAGCAAGCATGTGAGAGTTGAGATGATTACATTACATTACATTTGATTTGATTTGGAAAATATGAAGCCACTGGGGCCTATCAAGGTTTTCCAAGTTATGAACTATACCCTATTTTATTATAATAATAATAATAATAATAATAATAAAATAATAATAATAAAACATCAGTCTCAAGTCAGCTAATTAACATACAACTATTTACTACCACCAAAGTAGCCTACATAACTTGAGCTAAGAATATACAATATTTACAATCTACAACCTAAGTTATGTAGGCTACTTTAGTAGTAGTAAATAGTTGTATGTTAATTACCCAAATTGAGATTGATGTTTTGCAAGGTTTTATTATTACGAAGTGGCTCCAGAACCTACATGCAGATTCCAGAGCCCATATACATGTAATAGCTACAGAACCTGCTAGACTCTAGCTAGGATTTCAGTAATAATCTACTTAAGCTCCCGTCTCTCCAATTTTCATAAATTATACAGCAGTAGCTTTGTTTCTTCATTGGCTCATTCCATGACAAATCATGCAAAAGAAATAAAAGAGTGCACCATACCCTCATAGATTTTGCTTAAATTTGGTTTATAGAATGGTCTATGCTAGTAAGTACCAAATTTCAAATATCAGCTCAATCAGAGTTATAATTCAAAAGTTATGCTCCCCCCTTTGGGGGGGGGCTGAAAACTAGAAATTTTGAAACCACCATAACTCAGTCCCTAATTGACATAGAACAGTGATTTAAAGTGTGTATGAAAGGTAACTGCACACATACATTAGCATAAGCAGAAAAAATTGCTAAAATTAACAGAAAAAATGGTACGACACTTTATTCCATTTGAAGGGGTCCTGTCCCCCCCTAAATTACAGATTTTTTTAAATTTTCATATATACAAAAAATGAGTTTCAACCTTATTCTATCAATATATGAAAAGAAATGTATATGTATTTGCATATAAAATAGGTATTTACAGATTTGAAAATGACTACTTTCACTTAAAAGACAATAATTTCTAACAAACTGTTCAACATTCTCATTGACTTCTGGTATATAGATTGGTGTACTGTACTTGTTAAAAATGTAAATACATACGTGTTAAACTAGTATTCTAAGAACTAAACATAAAACACTAGTACCTACCATAAAATATCTTCCCCCATTCGATTGTTAGGTAAATTGGTTGAACAAAAAATCCCATGTGGACATTAAAAAAGTGCCAATCCTACCCAGGATAACTGTTGCCTAACTAGAGAGATCTTTATTTTGTTTTCTGTGATGCGCAAAGCATTCACTGTGTTCTCATTTAATGTATATATTTTTTTAATTTTGAACAGATTTATGTACATTATACGCATAGTGTTTTAAAGAAGTAAAAGTGTTTGATGAAAATGTCTACACATAAAAGCTATAACAAGCACGGTTGCAACCCTTTTGAACTGCACAAAAAGCCTATTCTGCAAAACTTGAGGCCACTTCCAAAGCTTGTTGTTGAAAATAGTGACCCTAAATATAATTTCAGTGATGAATCAAAAGTTTGTATAAATTGTCTGAAATTAATTAATAAACACGCAAAACCTGAAGAATTATTCAGACTGCCAGAAGCAATAACTAGTAGTACTGAAAGTATGACTACTTCACCTGACATATCCCCAGAAAAAATTCCAAGAAAATGTACTGAAATGGATAGAGATATTCAACGAGAAGATCTTAATGCAACTTTGGAGCTACTTCATGTTACTGTCAGCTGAAATTTAATTCAGATATAGTTGTCTTATACCTAATACATATACAGGGTGGGCGGAAAGTAGCTCCCTATTTTGGATTGGTAAAAAAATACGTATATTATCCATTTATTTCAGAAGAAATAATATGAAAAGGTAGGCATACATGGTAGGTTTTCTCTAAAATTCAATGTGGGCTCCAACTCTTTCCACCAGCTTCTGGAGCCGCCCAGGAATGGCGTCCACTGACTTTAGCAGGAACTCCGGCGGGATGGAGGACATGACTTCCCGAATTCGGTCCTCCAGTTCTTCCAATGTCCTCGGTTTGGAGCGGTAGACTTCTTCCTTTACCCACCCCCAAAGAAAGAAGTCGCACGGTGTCAAGTCGGGGCTCCTGGCTGGCCATTGATGTGGACCACGACGACCCATCCAACGCAGTAATGCGGCTTCCACGCACGCCAGTTCAGCTCCTTCTTCAGCACAGTTCGCACTGAGTAGCGGGAGAGTCCACTTTCCCGAGCTGCCTGGCGAGTTGACTTTCGTGGACTCCGTGCGAACATTTCCTGAACTGCCTGCACCGTCTCCTGGGCCCTGGATGTCGAAGGGCGACCACATCTTCGAACATCTGCCACAGACCCCGTGGTCATGAGCTTCGCGTGGCAGTTCTTGATTGTTTTCGGGTCCACTTGGGCACGTGGTCCGTGAATGGCCCGCCACCATCTTTGAACTCGAACGACAGATTGCCAAACTTCGTACCGTGCCGCCAACTGGGCACGCTCCTGCAGTGTTAAACGCTCAGCCATGTTACCCTTCAATCTGAAATGAAAAAAAAAAAATGAACGTTACAATTGTACCACTTTAGAGAACACAAAGAGAACACTTTAGAGAAAAAAAGATTACCGTTACAATTGTACCACTTTAGAGAACACACCATAACAATATAACAATATAATCACAATTTATACATAATTTATATGTAATTTAAATTAGGGAGCTACTTTCCGCCCACCCTGTATATGAAATTATCTAAAAAATATACTTCAGTTCAGAAATTCAGATTGTTGCCACTAGATATGTCATACTTATATTTATTAATTAATTGTATTTCAAATATTTTTCAGATGACCTGAGCAGTGGAAGCAGATCAAAGGCAGTTTCACAAAAATACAAAAAGCTTCAACCTCCCTCAAGAGGAAGTTGGAAACTGCATTTGCCACTGAAGTTCAAGATGTTGGTGAACCACTGAGTAAACAGCATCTCAAAGAAGCAGATTTGGAGAGGTAAACTAAAAATAATTAATGAGATGACTTTGAACTATTAATGTATGTATGTAAATACCTGTACCAGTATATAGGTACAGTATTATAGGTTGTCATGTTTGGATATATATGTAGACATTAGCTATATTTCCTAAAATGTGACATCATCCCATATATATATATATACTAAATATACTGGTATATGTTCAAATTCATGAAGTACAGTACTTCCTTAATTCTTGAATAATATAAATCATGTGCTTACATCCTCATGAGTGATCTTGTACAAGACTTCAAATCCACATCATCATACAAAAGGAGGCTTCAGATACACTCTCACCATTTCCTATTTCTAGGACAATAGATTTGTTTGGTGCAACCAGATACATGGTTGACAAAGCCAGACATTTGAAACATACATTTGGTATTATGCCACAGATTCCTATCTACAGTAAAGGAAGAAAACTAACTGAAGATATAATCTCTGAAATAAAGGAATTGTACGAAGATGATGAAGTCAGTCATTTGTGTGCAGGGAAATCTGATTGTGTTAGCATAGGAAATAAAGATGGTGAAAAAGAGTACAAGCAAAAACGTCTATTACTAGGAAATTTAAAAGAATTATATTCAAAATATAAAGAAAACAATGATAATAGCATAGGGTTTGCTACCTTTGCCAATCTGAGGCCTAAATGGTGTGTAATTGCTGGAGGCAAAGGAACCCACTCAGTTTGTGTTTGCACCCACCACCAGAGTCCTAAACTCATGGTATAAGCAATTGCAGAGAAAAACTTAACCTAATACACACTTATGGAAAAAAGTGTTTGTGATATAAATTCTTCTACATGCATGTTATATGGATGTTGAGAATGTCCTGGTAGCATAGGCATATTTAATTTCTTAAATGCTATACCTTCCTTGACAAGCAGATATTCTGTCGAATATGTTCAGTGGACTAATACAGATAGATCAACATTGGAAACTCATAGAGCTTCTCCAGATGAATTTATTGAACACCTTTCAGAAAACATTTTTTCTCTTACTAGGCACCACTACATTGCAAAAAGCCAGAGTCAGTATTTGAAGACTATGAAACAGAATCTTCACTGTGATGAAGTACTTGTGCTAGGGGATTTTGCAGAAAACTATTCATTCATCACTCAAGATGAACCACAAAGTTTTCACTGGACAAATGACCAGGTGACCCTCCATGATCCATCCATTTGTGGTGTATCACATGAAGGATGAGGAATTAATTTCATACTAGTTACTTTATTATTAGTGATTGTCTTGAGCACTCAACATCAGCAGTTAACACTTTTCAGCAATATTTAATGAAGGTTATTAAACAAATTCCCCAATGTACAAAAAGTAATTTATTTCTCTGATGGGTGCGGAGGCCAATACAAAAACAAATATAATTTCAGCAATCTATGCTATCATGAACAGGATTTTGGTGTGAAGGCTGAGTGGAATTTCTTTGCCACAAGTCATGGGAAAAATGCTTGTGATGGTATTGGAGGAACTATTAAAAGAGTTGTAGCAAAGGCTACTTTGCAACGTACTGATACTGGTCATATTCTAACACCAAGAGCTTTCTATGATTTTTGCACTGAACACTTTAATTCAATTATTTGTTTGTATGTTACAGAGGAGGAGGTTCATGTGGATAAATTCAATCTTTCTAGTAGGTTTAATGAAGCTTTACCTGTTAAAGGTACACAGGGTTTCCGCAGGTTTGTACCAGAGTCAGAAAACCTAATACAAGCTTATCAGACATCTGATTCTGATAATTGTAAATTGTTTAGAATAAGTACTGGGGCTGAACCAGATAAAGACAGTCAACTACATAGTTGAAAAAGATGAGTATCAAATTGGCCAGTATGTTGCCTGTAAATGAGGGGTTGCGCGTCTTAAGATACCTAAGTGCCACCACAGGCAAAAACGTGTTTTTGATGGATATCACTATTTTCACCCTTCCTCTATTGCGTGGTTTGGGTTATAATGACCTTATGACACTAGAAGTATGGTTGAAAACCTTTTGAAGCGAACTACAGTACTTTTTTCACCTCTATCGCCAGCCAAAAGTTCACCCAAAGTTAGGCATAATAAGAAAATAAGAAAATCAAAAAATTTAAAAAAATATATATAAAATATAAAAATCTATTCCAAAAACTCACCAACATCTTCATTAGCATACTTAGAACTCTAATTTAGCCAAAAATAAACGTTCTAGCTCAATTAATAACAGACACTATTGGGTAATTCCAGGACAAATAGACAAATGAAAGTGCCAAATGTACACTCCACCATCTCCAAAATTCATGAAACTTGGTGTGAGGGTTGGTTTTGGTCCAAATTACAAAAATCTGAATTTTTTGGAAAATTGGTGAAGTTGGTCAAGTTTTATGGCTTGACCAAATTTTGGTCAAATGAAAAAACCAACAATTTTCAAACGTAAATATCTCAGCTGCTAATTGTGGTAGCGTAATAAGTCTTAAATGATAAAATATGTAAAATTAACTGTAGTTTCTAAATATGTATCATTTTTTTAGGGTAACAAAAATAAAATTATGATTTTTTTGGAAAAAATGTAATTTTTTTTTTTTTTTTTTTTTTTTTGCGATTTGGCAGCGAAGATATCATTTTTCAAAAAAAAAGACCAAGAATAAAAAATGTTTATTTGATGTATGTACACCATAATAAGTAATAAAAAGTCAGCTTATAGTTTATTATAAGGCTCAAAACTGAGTTTGAAATTAAGTAATAAAATTTTTTTTCAGACAACGAAGATTTATTACAGACTTGTTGGTCCAAAAAAAGACAATTTTCAAATCATATAAAAAATACATGTAGATAAACCAAAGGAGAAAAAATCTTTTAAAATATATGTACAATGTACATACATAACCTCTCTCATATTTAGGGACAGAATATATTGACAATAATAATGTTTAATTTATAAAGCGCTTATCAGAGTATAAAATACTCTTCCTAATACTACACATACACAAGTCTTTGAGAATGAATTAAGAGACAGTATTCTCATCCAGTGAATCCAAATTTTAGACACTAATAATATAATAACAAGAAAAAAGAATTTGAAAAGATTTTTATAACTATTAAGTAGATACACAAATCTTAGATAAAAATTTTAGAAATATTATATAGACAATCTTAAATAGTATACATTCGATAGAATTTATTTTATCTTCTTTGGAAAGTTATTTAATTCTTGAAGTGGAAAAATGTATTGTATTCTTGTTCCTCCTCGTAAACTTGCTTCAATACTCCCAAATATATTTTCTGTTAGAACGTGACAATCATCATCTTGCGCAGGAAAAATGTATGAGGGACATACGCCCGAAGGCTGGAGAAATTTTATCAGAAAATCATCATATTCACAGTCAAAGGAGACTGGACTAATCCGAGCCATAGTTTATTTTCATACATACAACCCACAAAAGAGCCTGTTTCAATTTTGCGTTGAGAGACAGTATTATGTTCTTGATCCGAAGCAGAAACTCTAATGAGTTCTCTTATTTCGACTGACTGTGCACTCTGAGAGAGTGGATAAACCTTCAACAAATTCTTGGAAATTGGGACGAAGCGATGTAATTGTTGAGTACCTTTGATAGAAGTAATAGGTTCACTCAGACGTTTTTGCAAAGAAAGCTCTACATCTACACCTTCTGCCTCAGAGACATAAAAAAAGTCAATAGCGGTTAGGAATTCTTGAGAGCAGAAATTGTAGAAGTCCTCAGCTGTTAAGATTTGATGGTCGAGAGGCCGTCGTAAGCTTTCTCTGGCAACTGCTCTTTTTACCATTCTGCCAATACCATCGCAGGCATTCTTCCCGTAGGATGTCAAAAAAATTCCACTCAGCATGAATTTTGAAGTCTTCGAAATGATGGCATAAATTTAGAAAATTTGTTTTATTCTTATACTGAGCCACGCATCCATCTGTGAAATAATGAATTTTAGTTAGGTTTGAATTTTGTTGTTGGATGCACAGGATTAATTTTTTGAGAAAACTATGAACCAGAATTGTATCATGCCTGCGACGGTTTGAAACGAAGCAGTAACTTTTGCAAATTAGTTTTCCTGCATTGTTTTTGGAATAATAAACGAGTGGGTGCACTGTACATTGCGAGTTCTCCCAATGAAACCCCTGGGCACAATCTTGTACGATGAATGAGAAGTTTTCCGCGAAATCACCCACCAAAACACCTTCATTTTCGGGCAGAGTTTCTTTTAGATTTTTGAAGTAACTCGACTGACATTTATTCATGAAATGGTGTCTTGTCAGTTGTGCAATTTTTTTGGTGAGCGATTCCACGTATTCCTCTGGAGTTTTGGTGATATCTTTTAACATACAGTGATTGACAGATACCCATTGTTTATATTTCATCTCTTCCATCGCCATGAAGTCCAAACTTTCCAAATAATTTTTGATTCCAACCTCTCGCAGGCATCTTTTGCATCGGTGCATCATACAATCTTCATTGTCCATGCCGCAGATGGATAAAGACATTAATTTTTTGTAGTCTAAATCTTTAATGCCTAATGCTGATATTTGTAGTTTCGGATTTTGGTGATGCGTACATACGCAGACACTGAGTTCCGCTTTGTCCCGCAAGCACGCACCACGATGGTCGAAGATGAGCAAAGGTACTAAAGCCTATTTTGGGCTTTTCATCATTTTTTGCATATTCAGCATATAACTCTTTCAAGTTACACAATACCAGTCTTTTTTGTTTTTTTATTTTTTCACCCTCTTCATTTATTGCAAACTTATAATCTTTGATTCCTGGGCACATCCTACTATATTCGTCATTTTCATAAAACTCCCGAATGATTTTTTTCATTTCAGCTGTGATGACCTTCCCTTTCGTCATGTTTGGAATGTTAGGAAGAATCCCAAACTGTTTTTGAAGATTGCGGCTCTTACGCACCATATACTTTGTTGCTCCAAAGAAGTCAGCAGTTTTTTCAATGGGATAGGGATACAATGATAGTATTTGTAACCTAAGATTGCGATCATTACTTGCTTGAAATTTCTCCTTTAATTCTTCCATAACCTTTTGATACCTGAAATAAAGTGTATTTGACATTAAGTTTAATTAGTATATTTTTAATTAAACTTTTCATAAAATATATGTATATATGTATTATATTGTCCGATTCTAAAAATGTAAACAGATAAAACTTAATTTAGTATATACTTCAATGACTATTAAATTTAATTTAAAATGTCAAATTTCAATAACTATGTCCAAAAAGTAGTCTTGCCTCTCTAAATCATCTTCCAAACAACTTTTTTTGGACGGACCAGCTTCAGAATAGTCAATAGGAGCCCCATAAGCAGCTTCAAAACTTTGTTTAACCTTTCCCGTTGTCGATCTGAATTTCGTAGAAGCCTTTATCTGTTTTTGTCCCGGCTTCAATCCAGCTGTAAAACAAATTCATAAATTTAGGTTGCGTGAAATAATCAAATATCAAATATTTTGTATATATGTATTCAAGTGCTGATGCTAATATTTAAAAACAGAAAACTATGAATTTGGCATTAAGAAACAAATGTCCTGAACGGAGTCTCTATTGTTTTATTACCTGTTTTAATAGAGCTTTCATCAAATAAAGGTAAAATATTGTCGCTGAGCAAATCTTTATTGAATTGCCTGTCTTGAACGACAAATTCTTCCAATGGTGGTGGATTCGTGGAATCGCTACTGCTTCACTCCATACATTCGTTAAGTATGTCTGGCTCAGGTATTGGTGCAGGTTCCAGCTCTCTGGATGAACGTTGAACATGTTCTAATACAATTGGCTTCTTTTTAATTGTGATATAGCAATTGTTGCATAGTAATTGATTTTCTTCCAAAATTCCATAGCTTGCAGCTGCCATGGCAGAGTTTACTTTTTTGATGTTACAGAAAATTCTTCTTGGGTGTTTTTTCATAGGATCGCAACAAAATTTTGTGTTTTGAGGCATTTTAAGGGTTAGGTAAATTTACGTATACTAGAAAATTAGGTATATACTGAAAATCTAGAAAGAAAGCAAAAAATTGTTAAAATTTGGAGGATTTTTTGTTTGAGTCATTTTTTTTTCATAATAATCGTTGATAAGCTGACTTTTTATTACTTATTATGGTGTACATACATCAAATAAACATTTTTTATTCCTGGTCTTTTTTTCAAAAAATGATAACTTTTTCCAAAAAATCATAATTTTATTTTTGTTACCCTAAAAAAATGATACTATTTAGAAACTACAGTTAATTTTACATATTTTATCATTTAAGACTTACTACACTACCACAATTAGGAGCCGAGATATTTACATTTGAAAATTATTGGTTTTTTCATTTGACCAAAATTTGGTCAAGCCATAAAATTTGACCAACTTGACCAATTTTCAAAAAAATTCAGAAATTTGTAATTTGGACCTAAACCAACCCTCACACCAAGTTTCATGAATTTTGAAGAGGTTACCATGTACTTCATTTGTCTATTTCTCGTAGAATTACCCTATTGCGAGAATATTGTTGAACTTTGGAGGCAATTTCTGGCAAATTTTAATTTTGGCACCTAGGTACCTTAAGACGCGGGACCCCTCAAATATGATGATACAGTTTGGTTTGGAATTATTTTAGACACTTCAGAAGAATATGGTGATTATAAAATCAGTTTCCTCATCTCATCAGGATCTACCACTCAGTATTATTTTCCAATGAAAGAGGATGTTTGCTAGATAAAACAAAGTGATATGATTTCTATCATGATGACACCAAATATCAAGCCTGGTGTTAAGATTATTTACTCCTTCAATCCAAAGCAAGTTCAAGAACTTGGTGGGAGTTTGGAACCAAAACTAGGATAAAAATCTGTTGAAAATTAACTATATATAAGCTTAGGTAGGTATAGATTATTAGCATTAAGAATTATTTCACCATGTGTAAATTGCAATGTATTAATTACCTAACAGCTTACATGAATTTGTAAAAATTAGTCTTTTAAGTAAAAGTAGCCATTTTGAAATCTGTAAATACCTATTTTATATGCAAATACACACACATTTCTTTTCATATATTGATAGAATAAGGTTGAAACTAATTTTTTGTATATATGGAAATTTTAAAAATCTGTAATTTAGGGGGGGGGGGGGGCAGGACCCCTTCAAATGGAATAAAGTGTCGTAACTTTTTTCTGCTAATTTTAGCCATTTTTTCAACTTATGCTAATTTGTTGTGTGTGCAATTACCTTTCATAAAGACTTTAAATCACTGTTCTATGTCAATTAGGAACTGAGTTGTGGTGGTTTAATATTTAGTTTTCATCCCCCCCCCCCTAAAAAAAAGGGGGGAGCATAACTTTTGAACCATAACTCCGATTGAGCTGATATTTGAAATTTGGTACTTACTAGCATAGACCATTCTATAAACCAAATTTAAGCAAAATCTATTGGGATGTGGTTTTGACCACTGCATGATTTGTCATGGAATGACCCCATTAGGAATGTGGGATCATGTCAAGAATAGCGAACCCAATTTTACCATGTCAAGAATAGCGAACCCAAAAATTCCCTTGTCAAGAATAGCGAACCCAAAAGTTCCCATGTCAAGAATAGCAAACCTAATATAAATATCATGTAAAGGAAAAAGTTAAACATATGTAATCTTCACTTTATTGATGAAAGAATAAATAAAACAATTTACTGAAATGAAAATGAACCGTATACTAATTTATTAAAAAGGAAATTGAGTGGCAATTGCGTTACAGAAATTAATTAACCTGTTTACTTTATTTCTTTCTATCCACATGAACTGTTGTAAATAACCTGGAAGAAATTCGCGTTTGCATCCTCGCATGTTGTTAATTTTAGCCTTATGTCTTCCCAAACCCCAATACGATTCAATATGTTGTGTATGAACGCCTGTCTGTGGATTAACAAAGTGCAAAGAGTGGTTGACGGTTCTGTGCTGGTAATTTGGATTATTGGCCAGATTTCTGTAGGCTCGCCATTCATCACTATGGATAATTGATCCATCTCTCACCACTTTTTCAATTATTGCCAAAAGTGTTTCTTGGTCTCTGTGTTCAACTACTTCCATATACCCAACTGCTGGTGAATAACTAGTATCTACTAGGCCAAACACCCAAACTTGACTTCTAGGGCCCCGCCCTCGATGGTGTTTTGGTTTATAGGAAAAACACGATTCATCAATTTGAACAATTACCCCAGGTCCGCCAAGTTGTATAGGATTAAGCTCAAAATGTCTTGTACATACCTCTCTGAAAAAGTTGTAGAAATCCACTATGGTCTGATGAGACTTATTTACAATTCGAGAAGTTTCCTGTTCACTCATTTCATTGCACCAACAATATATGACATGTATCCACTGCTGAAGTTTAACTTTTGAATTAGCAAAAAATGAATCTTTTCTTATTGATAAATTTCGTTTGTATTTACAACAAGCTTTCACTTGGCACTTCCACACATAACTAGTGATGTGAGTCATTTTTTATTGTGTCATTTTTTTTGTCATTTTTTTTGTTTAAAACGAAGGTAGTCTGTTTTTTTTTGGTTTTTTATTGTTTTAAACTTATTCCATATTTTTCTTCCTTTAATCTAATAAGTATATTAGTATTACCTATAATTTACTATACTACCATGCTTATACGGTTATACCTAGTATATATAGTCATCTTTTAGAAAAATTGAATCACGCAAAAAGTATATAATAGAAAGGAAAAACAAACCCTCATTTTTATATGTATATATATTTTTTAACTAGAACATAAAACATTCTTCCTCATTTCAAACAATATACATAATTGTGATTGGCAAGAGTACCAGTATATATATTCCAGATAGAAAAGGAAAATATTCACCTTTTTTTGAACCTTTTTGTTAACCTAATGTTGTTTAACCTTCATTTCCATGGAAGAATCATCACTAGATTGGGTAGAGCATATATGCTAGTTTCAATATCACAGGTACTGGTATAATATACATAATAAAAAATACATAATACTGGTATAAAACAATATATATAATTGTGATTGGCAAGGATACCAGTGTGTATATATATATATTCCAAATAGAAAAATAAAAAAAATAAAAATATTCATCTCTTTCTTTAACCTTTGTGTTAACCTAATGCTATTTAACTTTCATTATCTGATTCTATTTCCATTGAAGAATCATTATCACTAGATTGATTAGAGCATATAGTTTCAATATCACAGGTACTGGTACTTATTGCAGATTTGGATGTTGACGAAGCCAATGTAGCACCATGTTTTACTTCACTTTCTTGGAATTTTGCATTTTGGGATATAAATACTAGCTTTGCTGCTCTGTCTATGCTTAATCAGTTTCTTTTGGCTGTATGGATATTACTGTATGTGCTAAATGATCTCGGAGGTAATGAAAGGGCGAAATAGAGGTGTATGAGTTTGTGTAGGTATATATGTGAGTATGCATGCGTATGTATCTGGAATTCTGGATGTATGCGTATGTATGGGGTATAATAGATATAAATATGTGTATATAAGTATTTATGTATATATTGGTATATATGTATATGGGTGTATGTGTATGTATATATATGGATGGTCTCGGGGGGGAAAATATGTCATCGCGGGTCTAAAGGATAGTTAAGTGGGAGATTCAAAATCCGAGGCATGGATGGGAGTCCTGGAAAGGTTGGACAATGGGCAGTCAGCTCCCAGTGTTCTCGCAAGTTTAATGGATCTCAAGATACAAGACTTTCAGTGCAAGAAAGAGGCCAGTTTTTTCTGTAAATAGGCTGAAAAGGACATTCTATACTGGTACCATATGGCCTATTTTATTATTTATTTATTTATTTTTATAATATATATCACTGCAAAAGTATACCTTATAATTAAATTGCCAATATCTATATTAATTATTAAAAAACAAAAAAAAAAAACAAAAAAAACAATAAAAACAATAAAAAACAAAAAAAATAACAAAAAAAAACAAAAAATAACATGACAAAAAAAACAGTTATTTAACATCACTACACATAACCGTCTAGAGAGGCACTGCACTTTGTCCAATTCATCAATATAGAACACGATTCACATTTTAACTCGCGTCGAATAAGTGAATTTTGCTTCATCCAGTTAATCACTGGTAAAGTTTCTTCCCAAGTAATGGCTGCACAACTTCTGTAAATGTAGATCTATCCATTTTGAAGGGTAAGGAATTAATGATTTAAGAATTGTTTGGGTTCTTCCACATAAGCTAACGTAGTCTCTATTGAGATTGGTAGTCCTATTATTATAAAAATACTTATTTTATTTATTTGCATTTATAAATTTGTTTATATAATAAATATTAAAATATTACAATTTCTCTTATGTTACAACTAGCCTAAGACCCGCCCTTCGTGCGGGTCGCGGGTAGCAAAAATTAACCAAACTATCACGACTTAACCTAACCAATCGTCAAGGGCATACAATTAACCTAAAAAAATAAATAAAAAACACTAAATTTTTTTTATTTATTTATTTTTATATATTAAGAGAAGAGGATTCTTTATACTGTACGGCATTGATGATTGGTTAGGTTAAGTCGTGCTAGTTTGGTTAAATAAAAAAAGACTAATATAAAAGCATTTAATACGTCCTTAACTAATTACTTAAAATTGGGAAACATAAACCTACCGTCTGAAGTTATGAAAACGTCCTTGAGGACTTCCCATGTCAAGAATAACAAACCCAATTTTACCATGTCAAGAATAGCAAACCCAAAAATTCCCTTGTCAAGAATAGCGAACCCTGCAGGTGTTGGGTTCGCTATTCTTGACATGATCCAGAATGTGATTTAGACAGTCTCTAGTAAGGGAAATACTTCAAAACCTAACCTAAAACAAATCTAGAGAATTTTAAAAACAAAGTCTAGCGAGTTTGTAGTTTTACAGGATTTTTAATGAAAATCTAGTATTTTTTTTAGTTAGAAAAAATCACCAAATTGACAATATTAATATTCATGTAAATTCTAATTGGATTCAGTTTGGTGGTATTTGCGATAGAATTATGATGTGGCATTCATGTGATTTCAACTTTGAGGACTTGATTCATCATGTGCCCTAGATGAAGACAAAGCATTGGATGTTTTTATCAATTATGGTGTTATTCTCTCATCCTTAACTTGCCCAAAATGTGACAATGAGTGCCTAATACAAAAAGATCAGAAGATATTTAGGTGAAATAACCAATATTAACCTGTTAGGTTAATTGAATGCCCAGTTAGGTCAACTGAATGTCTGGTTAAGTTAATTGAATGTTTGGTTAGGTCAACTGTACGCCCTTGATGATTGGTTAAGTCATGATATTTTCGTTAGTTTAATAAAAAATGATGAGAGCAAACTTCTCTGGTTAATTTTGAGGTGTTTTGCATGTTTCTTGTGGTAATGCGTCATTTACAAGATCTTGTAACATGAACAATTGAACATATCCTATATGTTTATGTTATAATATCTCAAAAACTATGCATTTGCATAGGAAACCAATGGCAGATAAATAAAAAAGCACCTCAAAATTGACCAAAAAAGTTTGGTTAAAACTCTCTAGATTTTTTTTTAGGTTAGGTTACGTTTTGAAACATTTCCCTTACTAGAGACTGTGTAAATCACATTCCTAATAAAGAAATGAAGCTACCACTATATAATTTATGAAAATTGGAGAGATGGGAGCTTAAGTAGATTATTACCAGGATTTCAAAATGTATGGACTGTCAAAATCATGCAGAAAGATTTTTAATCTATGAAATTGGGTTCATAATATTATCTATAATATATCGTAAGCACAATAATTCTGACAAACATCATCCCCAATAAGGCATGAAAACAGTGATATTGGCAACTCTGCTTAATGGGAAATCCTCTCAACAAGCAAGTGAATGATTTTATTTTTACTTTGGTCAGCATAATATATATATATATATATATATATATGATAGCTATAACTAACACACATTTTTGGTAAAAGTTGCTTAAAATTGAAACCTACATGAAAATTATTGACTGCCCAGTTAGGTCAACTGTATGCTCTTGACAATTCATTAGGTTAAGTAATGATATTTTCATTTAAACTAACAAAAATATCATGACTTAACCTAACCAATCATCAAGGTTGTACAATTGACCTAACTGGGCATTCAATTAACCTAATTAGCATGCAGATTCCATAGCCTATAAGCTGCAGAACCTGCATGCAGATTCCAGAGTCACTTTATTATTATAAAATATAGTTCATGACTTAGATAACCTCAATAGGCCGCAGTGGTTTTATGTTTTCCAAATGAAATGCAATGTGTGCATCAAATCTGCCAAATTCCTCATATTGGCTCAGTAACTTGCACTACATTCATTTCATTTAGAAAACATGAAGCCACTTGGGCCTATCAAAGTTATCCAAGTCATGAACTACATTTTAAAATAAAATTGTGCAAACTGTAATCTCATGTCAGCTAATTAACATGCAGCTATTTACTACCACCAAAGTAGCCCTAAAAGTTAAGAATGTACACTATTTACAATCTACAAACTGTCATGACAGGCTTTGAGGAAGTACTTTTCAGACTGAGTAATGGATATGTTTGGGAATAAAATATTTATAATTATAGACGGGAACTCATAACTAAAAGAAGGCTGAATGAAAATAGTGCAAGGTTAGACAATGATTAATTCGGCCATCGGCTTCACGATTCACATAGTTTTGCATACATCTTTTGGTCAATATGTCAAATTGTGCCCCATGCATAACGCAATTTATTACTGGTACTATCTAATCATTGTCTAACCTTGCACTATTTTCATTCAGCCTTCTTTCAGTTGCGAGTTCTCGTCTATAAGTCTATAATTGTAAATATGTTATTGCCAAACATATCCATTACTCAGTCTGAAAAATACTTCCTCTGAGCCTGTCATGACTCATGATAAACCGACGTACTCTCGCGGAAGTGAAACTAGGAAGTGGATGGCTCTGCTTTCAGAAAACTATGCCTAGGGCTTTTTTTCATGGGGTTCTTTAGCCTTCTTCGCAACGTCTATGCTAAGGTCATATGATGAAAGGGACCAACAACTTTACGTGAGATCCGAACCACGGGGCACTAAATCACCTGGACGTAGAGGGTGGTCGGTCCCCCACCCAACTATTGCCCAGACCCAATGTCGCTTAACTTTTCTGATTGATGGGAAGCGGTATTACGACATTAGCCACACCCTAGACTAGAACACAGTGCAGGTATACATACAGCGTTAGGCTTCCGGCCATTTTCAGCCTGCACGGGAATCTGAGTCAGTCAGCAGTTGTTGGCCCTTAGTTATTATTATAGGTTTGTTTATGGTGCGTTCAACCACTTCAGGTCATTTACACCTGCAAAGAAAGAAATTCTATCTACAAAGGGAAGGAAAAAGTTAAACCATCTTTAGATCTGGGGCCGGCTCCAGATCACAGGAAAGTGATGATGAGGCCTGCTAGTATTACTAACTAGTGAAGCATGAAGTCACAGTAAAAGATAGTACTGGTACTTCATGAAAAACTAGCTGAGCATAAGAGGCTGATTGTCAGATTAGATGGAGGAATATAAATTGACTGACTTTAAGAAATCTAAAATGAGCTTAGAAGGCACAAGGCAAGATAAGACAGGGGTGAAATCAAGCTGTTCTGCAGTGCAAAATGAATGAATATCAGATCGAAGTGAAGAAAAAACTGGGCAATCAATAAAAATATGTTTCAATGTGAGAGTTATATTACACTGGAGACAGGAAAGAATGGGACAGGCACTAAAATAATGCCCATGCGTCAGGAGACATACCCCTAGTCTGAGCCGGGCTAGGACAGTCTGGTCCCTTCGGCTACCTATGTATGTATGTTGGCCCTTAGTGACTCTTGACTCTGATCCCCAAAAGCAAAGTCACTTGTCCCCGTTTCCTTTTTACGTCATTGCTGACGTCATTACTCAAATGGAAGTTTCTACGTTGTTACAGAGTAGCAGCACACTTTAAAGGCATTTTGCTTTTATTTACAATACACAACTTAACATTGAATGCTTTGAATACGAGACGCCATTAATTTTTTGTTTACAGTTGAGTCATTACGTCATCAACCCTCAGCATCTTTGAGTTGCATGATTATAATATTGCAATTTTTAAGAATATTAATTAAGAAATTATAAATTAAATATGTAAACTATCTATAAATAAAAAACTTTGCGCGGTTTTGAGCGGAGTAACAAATATCTTTCGCTCAGTCGCCTGTTATGATTGGCTGGCTCGCATAAAGTGGATGGAGCTAATGTCTCTCGCTCAGTCGCCCGTTAGGGTCGGATCTATGAAGATGAGCGGCGTTAAATATCACGAAGTGATAACAAGCTCTATCCGTAAGGTAGGGAGTCGAAGGCGTGGCTTGTTTTATAAAAATAAGTTTTGTACGTTGAAATTACTTAATAAAATTTGTCTGAGTCACCCTCATTTTAAAAATGTACATACTTATTTGGCTACTCCGTGGGGGTATGAAACGCGGGCATTTTTACAAGATATATATAATATACTGTATATCGACTATGCGTAGAAACAGCAACATAGTTACAAGCTGCAGCTAGCCTTCGTTTGGTCCCACTTCCCTTTAAAGATGCAAGCACAAGCACATTATGTATCCCTGATTTTAGTTCCTTTCTTGTATTATATCAAATGATATGATAAGCCTCGGTTTTGGGCCTGGTTCGATTTACACATTAAAATGAACTTGAAAGTTCAACAAAGATTACATATTTCTAGTTGGTCCACGCACTTTAACGTGTAAATAATTTCATACAAACTATTTTCAACAAATATTTAAGCCAGCGAGACCTTACCATTTATTTGGATGTAAAGCTAAAAACTTTTATGGCTGTGGTATTTTTGTAAATTAATTAATGGTCTCTGGCTTTCCCTCAATTTCACAAAAGAGTATGAAATTTTGTACAAGCGTGGCCTAACTAAATTTAGATAGAATTTGGGTTCAAGGTGAAGGTAGGGTGGCCATTTAAAAAGGAGGACACTGCGTATGTGGCCGTACGTTAACATATATATATATATATATATATATATATATATATATGTTAACGTACGGCCCAGGGGCGGCTTCTTAATGAATGCAATGCATGCAATGCATGCGTAAATAAAATACTCAATGAATTTAAAATTATTATTTAAGTTAAAAAAATAAAGTTAAAATTATTATTTATTATTTAATCTCTTGATGGCAATTATTATTTAAGTTCATCATTTAAATGTGTTCTAGTCGATTTTTTTATAAATATTCAGTTTAGGTTTTCATTAAAAATAGCTTAAAGATTTTTTTTATGAATTTATTTACTGAAAATCTAAACTGAATACAGTATTTATTTTCCACAGGAGTAAAAATCACCGATTCGAAATAGAAAACAAAGGCGTAACCCGAGCCAAAGGACGAGCAATATTGACCTTTATGTACAAGTAGTTAAAATAACAATTACTTTCTCCGTTATTTTTCACATTTTTGGAATGCATTTATTAAAATTGTATTTATGAATGTAAAAGTGCATTAATATTAGTAATATTCTACATGAAAATGAATAAATTAACATGTTTTAATGATATCACATTCTGACGGCGTAATCAATCTGAGTAGTGATTTCACGAATAATAAAACAATGGAAAAAGAATCTTATGCTTTTATTTATAAGAACTATAATTGCATGGTGACTGTAGTTTGAAAATCAAATCTGCAAAAAGTGGCATCATTTTCGATCAATTAGCGCATTTGTTTAATTTTCCAACTTAGTTTTACTTCAGGCTTAATGATAAGTTGTGAATTTGTGATTAATCTTTGTTGATAGCGTATTAACTTTTTATCTTTTACGTACAGTGATGCAAATATTTGTGTAAGTGACTAATTGTATAAATTATTTATTTAGATGATAAATTACCCCTTTAGCAATGGCTGACGATCCAGATTTTGATATAATTCATGAATTGAAAACGAAACCATTTCAAACGCTCACTTTGATGAAAAAAAGCTTCTAATACGCAATGGAAAGCCTACCCCAAAAATAAATTTGACCAAAGTGAACAAAGGATTTATAAGAAAATTTAACTACCAACTTTATGATAGTGTCCGTTGGTTGTGTGGTAGTAATTCAACAAACAAACTCTACTGTTGGCCATGTATATTATTTTCAAGAGAAAATTCTGTGTGGAGCGAAGTGAATAGAGGCTACGAAGATTTAAATAACATACATACGGCAATTTCACGTCACGAAAAAGCAGTAAGTCATATTCAAGCACATTTTGATTTGAAACAATTTGGAATAAGTCGAATTGACTTGGCACTTGACAAACAAAAGGAAGTTGCTATTAGTAAACACAATGAAGAGGTATTGAAAAATAGAGAAATTTTAAAGAGACTAATCAGAATAACGTGTTTATTAGGGACACAAGAACTTGCATTTCGTGGTCATGATGAAAGTGAGTTATCTGAAAATAGAGGAAACTTCATCGAGTTTGCCCATTGTTTAGCTGAGTATGATGAGAAACTGGAAACGCATTTAAAGGGTGCTACAGTTTTTAAAGGACTATCTAAAACAATACAAAATGATATAATAGACTCAGTAAGTTCTGTACTTCTACATGAAATAAAAAATGAGCTTGCAAAATGCAAGCATGTTGCAGTTCTTTTGGATGAAACTTCCGATGTTAGTTGTTGTTCACAACTTTCTACCGTTGTGCGTTACGTCAATGCGAATGGAAACATTTGTGAACGATTCTTAGGATTTACTAATGTAAGTGAAGGTAGAAGTGCTAACGATATATCCGCGTTGGTGTTGAAGGAATTAAATGAGTTGGGTTGTTTAAAAAAGTTAGTCGCGCAATCATACGATGGTGCTGCAGTTATGGCAAGCGAACTTAATGGTGTTCAAAAAAAGGTAAAGGATTCTGCCCCAGAAGCTCTTTTCATACATTGTTTCGCTCATAAGCTTAACCTTGTATTAAGCCAAGCAGTTTCACACATTTCTAAATGTAACTCATTCTTTTCAATGTTAGCCAGTTTATCATCATTTTTTAGCAGCTCTACAAAGCGAACAAACTTGCTTGATAGTATAGTTGGCAAACGCTTTCCTAAGCTTGCTCCGACAAGGTGGAATTACTCTTCTAGATTAGTTGAAACTGTCAAAGAGAATAGACAAAGTTTAAAGAGTCTTTTCGATTATATTCAAGAAAATCCAAAGATGTTTGATGATAAAACAAAGAATGAAGCAAGAGGTTTATCTGTAGCGTTGGACTCTTTTGATTTCAATTTTTTATTGAAAGTGTTTTCTAAAATTTTTCCATTAACTGAGTATTTGTTTAAAATTTTGCAAAACAAATCTATGAACATCATTTTTGGCTCGAATACGGTTGAAATCACAATATCCAAAATTCAAGAAATTAGAGATTCGATGTTCGATGAAATATGGAAAACCGTTGTTGAAGATTTTGGTTTTCCTTCCTCAAGAAAAAAAAGTAGCACCCCAATAGAGACGAGCTACCGACAAGTCTACTTTGAACTTTGTGATAATATCATTGAGCAAATGAAAGAGCGATTTAAGTCCCTTAAAAATATGGAATTCTTAGAGCTTTTGGCTCCCAATAAAGTAAAGCCCTATGAACTATATTTTCCGGAAAAGGCTTATCAATCTTTGAAAAGTAACTACAGTTCCTTTTTCGATTTTGTTCTCTGAAATCAGAATTAACTGTCTTATTCTCTCACAAATTTTTTGGTCAAAATGATATTCATGAACTTCACAAATATTTACTGAACAATGAAATGATTGAAGTATTTCCGGAGATACATTCATTTATAAATTTAATCTTAACTTTGCCAATTACAACTTCGTCCGTTGAAAGATCTTTTTCGGCGCTAAAAAGAATAAAAACTTACTTAAGAAATACGCAAGAGCAGGCAAGGTTATCGAATTTAGTCTTAATTTCAATTGAAAAGTCTTTCCTCAAAAAACAAATGGAAAAAAGAGAAGACTTTTATAACAAAGTCATTGAACAATTTTGCAGAAAAACAAGAAGAGCCGAATTTCAGTTTAAATAATTTTAGGAATTGAACAAGGTAAGTAATAAATAAATGCTTTAAACCAATAATATACAATTTAATACTGTATATTCCAGTGCTTCATGTTTTTAATAAACTGGTGGTATCTTGTAAGTCATAATTGTCAATGTTTTATGGTTGGGATATGGGCATAAATTTCTCAAACATTATTTGTTCATAATAATTATTCCTATGCTTTGTACTGAAGTCATAGCATTAATATAATATTGGTTCTATCCTCGGTTACTACATAACTCATAAGAATACCATAAAAGACAAAATACAGCTTATCTAATATGTACTACACTGTAATGCATGTGACTGCATGCATAAGTAAAATTACCACGAGCCGCCACTGACTACGGCCACATACGCAGTGTCCGACTATAGTCTATGGAAAAACTATACGCGCTCACAACATGGTATCATATGTGGTACCTTTATTTCATAATTAAATATAAATTATTAATTAATTGAATTAAATATCTATACAAAATTGGCTCGGGATTGGCGACATAGCCTAATGGGAATGAAATGATTGCCATACATACATAGAAACCGTATGTAGGCGTCGGGTCTGCATAACCACGAGAAAACATTTATTTCACGTGAACAAAATTTTCCATTGCTGACTCATGTAAAATACAAGAGAGAAAGAGTCAACAACCTTTGCCAAATCAGCAATTTATACTAAAATACAAGCGAACCAAGGAACGGCTCTCAGGGCTGTTTATGTTACAGCGAACGCTTTAAACAGGGAGGATGTGCTTTTGTCTTCCCTAAAGTTCTGAGTGAATTCCTTATAATAAAATTAATACATAAAATAAGGATAGGCCTATCCCCTAAAGTGTTTATATTGTGACAGCATATTTATTACAAGAAGTTAACTCATTGCGTAACTCCATCGTGGCGGCCCTACACCGAAAAAGATCGTAACGCCCTGCATCGAAGCAAACTAAGACCCATCAAAAATAAGGTGAGGCAATTTATTTTTATTCTAATATAGGCATCTAAAATCCCGACGCTAAAATTACCATAAACAATTAAATATAAAGAGGTCCTTTAAAGACCTACATATTCATAACTCTCTAACGAAAAAATATAGGGCTTTTGTCGTTCACTCTCCACTGAAGTCTGCTGGACATTTCCAACGGATGAGGGTAACAGGCAATCAACCCATAGCTCTATATAGTTTTTCATAAGTCCATATGACAAATATTAATACAATGACAGTTCATATACTAAAGATAGAAATATATACAATTGAATTATATATATATATATATATACTCCTGGTCTCGGCCTTAATTATAAAAGCAACTGAGGATTTCTCGGGAATGAGGCTTATTAATAAGACATTCACACACATATTAGACCAGGGCTTTCCAACCTTTATCATATGCGACCCCGAAAATCATGTTCACGCAATTCACGACCCAAACACTGGTCGAAGTTCGCAAACACCCCAAAAGTTATCATCATTTTATATATATACTAGTACAGTTCCCGCCGCTTCGCTGACGGTTAGACAGGCTAAACTACAAAAAAAGAACCCAGCCGTGAAAATTTTGAGCTTCACATTGTGTCAACATTTCTGAATCTGGTATCTCCCAAAACCTCCTCACCCCCATTCATACAACTTGGGGGCTAACCCGCTCCCCCATTACCCCCACCCATCCCCCATTACCCCCACCCCCATTGCTAAACTACAGAAAAGAACAGTCATGAAAATCTTGAGCTTCACATTGCCGCCCGTAATACAATTTCTGAATTTTTTTTACATATTCTGAAATTTTTTTCTCACAATTTTTTCTCAATTTCTGAAAGTGTGACGGACAGACGGACAGACAGACAGACAGACGGACAGCTCTCTTATTATATTATAATATATAGATATATAATTTTTTTTTTTAATTGGGTTTGTTTAACCTTCGCAACATCTAAGATCATATGACGGAGGGGACCTGCAACTTTACGTGGGATCCGAACCACGAGGACGGTCTCCCATCCAATTACTACCCAGACCCAATGTCGCTTAACTTCGCTGATCTCCGGGAAGCGGTGTTACGACATCGGCCACGACGTAGCCCATATATATATATATATATATATATATAAAAAATGTAGTTGCATATTAATTTATTATAATATACTAGCTAAAGTGGGCCCTACGAGCCCATTTAGCTGGACCTGTGGTGCTGGGGCATGCGGCTCCCCAATTACTGGGGAATCAATTATTCGATCAATAGAACTATAGAAAAGAACGCATCCATGAAAATCTTAAGCGTCACAAATCTTGATACAATGGGTTCGGATGTAAAGCTTAAGATTGTCATTGGGCCGCGCTCTTTTCTATAGCTTTATTGATCAAATAATTAATTGAAAAGAACGCAGCAATGAAAATCTTAAGGCGCTGCAGTAAAAAGTTAAAAGAAAGCAAAGCGCATTTATTTCTATTCTCCAGAATCGCTTTATAGTAAATACATGGTGTCTACAGACAGGCAGACAGGCAGACAGAATTGCCTTTTTATAATATAGAAGATGCCCAACTATGATACATTCATGATTAATAAATATCTCGTCTCGGACATTGAAAGAGAATTGAGAATTGAAAATAAAATTATTAGATCGGTTCGCGACCCCGAGGTTGGGAAGCCCTTTATTACACGATGATTCATACCGCATTTTCCCGTGGAATTCCTGTTCCAGTGAAGTGTTTTCTCGGGGAATTTCACTGCCACCGTGAGCGCATTTTTGGAACAAACACTCCCATTTTCTGAATTTTTTTTGAAGATATTTTGTCGAAATATCTTTAAAAAAAGTTAAAAATTTATGTCACTTTCTAATTGGTACAACTTTGAATTGCGTTTTCTGGCGTTTTTTACTTTTGTCGTTTAGCCACTTCTTCCTAAGAGGGCCTCATATATATATATATATATATATATATATATATATATATATATATATATATATATATATATATATAAGTGTATTAGCGTAATAAATCAATAAGGAAGGAAAGATTTTCTATCGCACGGAGCCGAATGTTGAGTTAGGTTCGCGGCAAATCATTTAGCCTGGGCATCGAGTATACCTGTTAGCCCTTTCTTTTGACCCCTCAACCCCCCTTCCCTACTCGAGTAAATAATGTGGGGGGGGAGTCGAAAGGCGCTGGCACCGTAAAATAATTAATAGTGATAAGTAACTGTTTAACATAATTGGGCTCCTTTAATTTTGCCTTTTTTAATAAACGAAGCACGTAATTTTAGATCTTATTCACATAGGACTGAAGGGCGAAAATTTCTCTTTATTTCAATCTTTTCCTTTTCTTTTCAATGCAGTAATTTCTCGCAAGTATTTTATTTATTTACTGGAAACGAGTTGGTTCCTTTACCTTATTTATGAGGCCGGGGGGAGGCCGGGGGGAGCCCGGGAGGGGGTAGTAATATTTGGGTGTTTAACTATCTCACCGAGGAAGGGAAGTGCTTTGATCCCTGAAATCTGAAGTCCGGGCCGAGAATCAAACCTAGAACATTCAGAAACAGGCGTTCTACCACTGGGTTATACTGGCGGGTTTGAGTAAGGGTAGAATATAAGGTTGGAAAAAAGGGATACAAATACGCGGAAGAGAAATTTCAGGGGTGCGAACTCGGTAGAAATTTTTTCGAGTTCGAGTTCAGTCATCTTTTCAAGTTCGAGTTCGAGTTCAGTTATTGCTGTAAATTTGGAATGATATGTGCTAGAAGGCTAGAACAGGGGCTTTTCTTATTACTTTTAAATATAAAATATAAATAACCTAAAACACGCAAACTTAAGAATATTTATTAGTTTTACGTAATTACGTAACATACATTTCCGTAATTCAAATTTCAAACATAAAATCAACAACGTTAGCAACAATGTTATTGATATTTAAAATTTTAAATACAGTATAGCATAGGATGAGGAAATGAATATAACATAGCGGTTCGTATTCGTAAAGCTGCTTATACACAATAGTATAATGAAAAATACAATTAATAAATTTTACGACACTTACCAAGGTAATTACTTCATAAGATTTAAGATAAATTAAGTTGGTCTCCAAAGTACAAAGTCCAAATAGCCACCAAATAAGATAAGAAGTGCTGGGGTAAATATTTCATGCCAACGGTCATGACACGCTTCTCGTCCGTTTATTTGGCCCGGTGTTAACTGCTAAGACTGGAGTTGCCAGATAGATATACCGGGTGCGGCAAAAGTAACGCCCTTTTAATAATTGTATCTTTATAGTTTTATACAGTATAATTACCACAAAATTAATTAAATTCCAGTTATTTTTTTAGTTTTTACTGAGAAAGTACT
Source organism: Bathynomus jamesi (assembly GCA_023014485.1). Taxonomy (NCBI): domain Eukaryota; kingdom Metazoa; phylum Arthropoda; class Malacostraca; order Isopoda; family Cirolanidae; genus Bathynomus; species Bathynomus jamesi. Next base: position 89,840 of record JAJOZX010003977.1, read on the forward strand.
TATTATTTTTCTTAAAATGCTGTATTTTTCTTAAAAACCTTATTATTTCTCTTAAAATGCTGTAATTGATTTATTTCCTTCAATAAAAGAGAATAAACTAAAAAGGGCGTGTTATAGGACGCCACCGTAATATTTAGATAAATTAAATTACACATTTCCCGTAATTTAAATAAAATCAGATATATATATATATATTTGGTATATCAATTTTAAAATTATTGTTTGTATTTTACTTTAGTTCTGACTTCTGTTTGTCTCTGATTTTTTTATCAGTAGCGTGTATTATTTTGTAATATTTATACAAACTTTGTAAGGTGAGATTGTAACTTCTTTCACCTCTAAACTCGATAATTTATTTCGAGTTCGAGTTTGCGAAAACAATCGAGTTCAATCGAGTTCGAGTCCACAGCCCTGGAAGAGATACTGGATATGGCACCGAAATTGGAGAGAACGTAAGGCTGACGGAGATGAGGTAGGAGGAACAAAATAACTCTTACGACCATATTACTACTATTACTTTTACCCAGGGTTCGAAATCAGAGGGGGTCAGGGGGATTTGACCCCCAAATCTACGTGGGACCCATGGAAATGTGCTGTCCAAGGGGGACCCGGGGTGGGTCCTGTAGAAACCCTCGTATTAATTTTCTATATTTAAAGCTTTCAAGTTTTAATTTATATGAAACACGCGTAGCCAGGCCCGTAGGAACAGGTGCGGTAGGTGCGGTAGGTGCGGCGGCGGCCACCGCACCAGTATTTGGCCATTTCATTTTCTTATACAGATTTTTGCTAGAATTTTGTAAAGAGTGAATTATTTTTTAAATTATGGAGAACATAAAACCCCATTTTATTTGTGTTGGTACCTCTGAATTGGTACCTCTGATAGACTCACCATATAAAAAACAGTTACTCAAAATAAATAGCACGCAAACCTTTTGGACTATTTTTTGGGTGGATTTGCGCGGGAAACTATTTGGTGATGTAGCAACCCTTCACATTCAAATTCTGACCCCTCAAATACATTGCCCTATTTCGAAGACTGCTTTTACCACTGCTAGTGATATTACTACAAACCAAACAAGTTCCCCATAAAATCATAATTAACTTAGTTTGTCCTTCGAACTATTCAACTCGTAGAAAATGGGAGTTAAATAAGAGAACACCAATTAAAGTTCATCATTATTATTATTATCATTATTATCATTATCATCATTATTATTATAAATATTTTTATTCTTATTTGAAGTAAAAACTCTGAAAAACTCATTTTTAGTACTTTTAATCTTAATAATAATAATAATAATACTTTTCAATTACGAAACATGAAACTGAGTGAGTTTTCAGTTAATACAATGAAGATAAAACAAAACTCAATTTAACAAAAATAACCCACATTTAACAACATTAAACTCAGCTAAAAATTAGGTAGTAAAAGTGTGTGTATATATATATATATATATATATATATATATATATATATAGCAAAATATATATATATATATATATATATATATATATATATATATATATATATATATATATATATATAAACCTAGTAGCCAGACAACAAAATTTATGTTAATTACGTAATTAAGTTAAATTAAGTAATTATTAATGCCTTACTATACCAATGATCTTGCGATCCTTGACTAGATTATCTTCAAACAAGTCTAATGGAAGTACTGTACTATCTTTTTGAGGAGAAAATTTGTTCCATTGTCCTTTACTATTTTGCGAGACAATTTGGTAAATTCTTTCGCATTTAGTAAATTTTAATAATTAAAGATAATTATGCATAAATAGTATTTCCATGTGTGTATATATATATATATACACACCTTGGTTGGTTGATTTGGTTTGCTTCCGCCCGAATTGTTCATTCTGACGAAGGTCAAGCTTGTCACCACCTTAGACCTACAATTTAACGTGGAATCCGAACCACGCCCCAGCAGCCTAGCGTCTTAACCACTAGCTACCCAGGGTAGCTATTTATTCACCAACCAATTTTTTTTTATTGTGTGGAAGGATGAACAGCTGGGTTTTGCTGCGCGCTGCCTGCCGTCACCGGGTCTTGATCCCGGGGCCGATGGATTCGTAGTCAGCGATGCTAACCACTACACCACCGAGACGCATTTATATATATATATATATATATATATATATATATATATATGTGTGTGTGTGTGTGTGTGTGTGTGTGTTTAAACAAGCTAGATATGGGTTTTAAACACATTCGTAGCAATTAATTAAGCTTAAATATACAGTGTGACGCAAAAGACAGGACACATAGGAACTACGTTTTTCAATTCAAATATCTATGTATATTTGCATTGAAAAAGCATAGTTCTTATGTGTCCTGACTTTTGCGCCACCCTCTATAAATAATTAGCGAATATACCATATGTCCCACAAAAAAGTACACCCAACTTTAGATTGTACTAACTCCTCCAAAAATTGAGATATTTTGGATCTGTTTGTTTGATTTAATATAGCAAATTATTCTTTGTTAACGTTCAAATTTATTCATGTTTAAACTATTTAGTGTTTAAGCATCTGCTTTTAACTGAAGGGTACAGCAAAATGGGTTGCGCGGAATGATCATTTCTCCCAGCCAGATAGCTCCTCTTGCTTTAACCAATGTGCTACTTTTTACGTCGAAGGATATTGCAAATATTTTTTTAAAATAATTCGAACTTTTGTATCTAAGATACGAGTCATACATATAAATGAAGAATCTGAATTACTAAATTTATAAATAACTTTGAAACCCTTATCATACAGTTTACACGAAGGCAGCGCGTTCTCATGGTCACAACTTATCTGCAAACTAAAAGCTTAAAACAAGTTCAGAATACCTTCGAACTGCAATTTCCCGATAGAGCTTCTCCAACTAAACATACAATTTTGAAGAATGTTCGGAAATACAAAGAAGAAGGAACGGTCCTCAATTTGAACAAAGGACGTTCAGGCCATCCGAAGACGGCAAGAACAGACGAGAACATTCAGCATGTTCGGCATTTATTAGAGAGACATCCAAAAGTGTCCACCAGGCGAAATGGTATAGAACTCTCACGCATGTCATTTCATCGAATAGTTCGTGAGGATTTGAATTTGTACCCATACAGAATGGAAATTCGACATCAACTCATTGAAGGAGATCTACCTCGCCGCCTAAGATTTGCCCAGTGGTTTCTTGAAAAACCAGAAAGATTCACGGAACAATTAGTGGTTGGAGATGAGGCGGCCTTTTTTATGAATGGTCTAGTGAACAGACAAATCTGCCGTCAGTATGCACCAAAAAATCATCCACCTGACAATCATATCTACGAAACGAATAACTCTAGACAAAAACTGTCTCTCTGGGTAGGACTGTGCGGTAATGGAGCGGTAATTGGCCCGGTCTTTTACAATGGTAATCTAAATGGTGAAGCTTACCTAGAAATGATAGACCGAGAAATCCTTCCACAAAAAGGTATTACTTATGGAAACCGATTTAATCGTATTTGGTGGGTGCAAGAAGTCTTCCACCAAAGGGTAATTGCTACAGGCCATGACATTGAATGGCCTCCCAGAAGCCCTGACTTGACCCCCGTGTGATTACTTTTTATGGGGTCATTTGAAAAATAGAGTATTTGCATCACAACCTATCAATTTAGATGATTTGAGGACTCGCATCACAGCTGAAATCAACTTGTTAAAAGACAATCCAGATCTTATCAAAAGAGTGATGGGGAAGATGAGAGCTCGACTCCAGATTTGTATCGATAGGAATGGCGGTCATGTTGAAAGAAAACGAAACTAAGCATAACTTTTGCAATAAGGAATAAAGAAAAATCTGCTTTGTATCTTATTAAAATTATGTTAAAGTATCTATTATTATGTATTTGTCTTTTCATTACATCGATAGCACACACATTATTTTTTCATTGACCAATTTTGCGCAATCCATTTTGTTGTACCCTTCAGTTAAAAGCAGATGCTTAAACACTAAATCGTTTAAACATGAATAAATTTGAACGTTAACAAAGAATAATTTGCTATATTAAATCAAACAAACAGATCCAAAATATCTCAATTTTTGGAGGAGTTAGTACAATCTAAAGTTGAATGTACTTTTTTGTGGGACATATGATATAAAGTGGCGAAACAAAGTACAGCAGCGGTCAATAAAGCGAACAAAGTGCTAAGTTTTATAGCTCGGAATTTTGAGTACAAATCGCACGATATTATTGTTCCTCTTTATAAATCATTAGTTAGACCCCAATTTTGGAATCCGCATATGCGAAAAGATATAGACAAAATCGAAAGAGTTCAAAGACGAACAACTAAGATGATTCCGTCGCTTAGGTCGAACGAAGTCTTACGGGGATAGGCTTAAGGAGTTAAAATTGACTATACTCGAGACAAGGAGGGTAAGGGGTGATCTGATCCAGGTTTTTAAAATTATGAATGGGTTCGATAACGTAAATAGAGATAGCTTTTTCGAAATATCACAATATAGTAGAACTGGAAATAACGGGTGTAAGTTGACAAGTAGAAGGTTCGAGACAGCAGTTGCCAAAAACCTTTTTACGCACAGAATAGTAAATAGGCCTAGGTGGAATAGTTTGCCGGTAGAAGTAATTAGTAGCACGTCTATAAACATGTTTAAAAATCGATTAGACGCGTATGTTGATAGATTGGGTATAGTTTAAGGTAGTAAAATTAAGGCTTTGTGGTTCGGAACCCACGTAAAATTGTAGGTCCCCTCCGCCACCACAGAGGACATACACAATTACAAACACAGTTAGGTAGACCAGCCATGAATGGATCCTAGGGTCTTTGTTGGTCTGAAACATTATAACATATATATATATATATATATATATATATATATATAAAATGGACCAACACATCTTTTTCCAACAATAAAAATATTTCTAGATTTTTTATATACATTTTTTAATGTTCCGAGGTACCAAAAATGTTACCTCACAAAAAAAAATACCCCATTACAGCTGTGAATTATTACACACACACACACACACACACACACGCCGGCTTAATAATATTTTCCCTTACATGAATATTGCATGAGTTATTTTCGTGATAGTGTAACTCTGTTAGTGAAATTTATGTGACTGAAGAAATGACAGAATCGCTTCAAATACCATTTTAATATTTCATAAGATACTTTGTGATATTTTATACGATAATCTTAAACAAGATAACAAAATTCTTTCCAAATATTTTTCATTTGAATTGTAAATGAAATTTGATGACGTTGTCGTGTGTGTGTGTGTGTGTGTGTGTGTGTGTGTGTATATATTATATTTGAAGTGCAGTACAGTAATTGTATATACAAGCGGTAGCTCGCTATCGCTCGCGACCGTTGTACAACTTGGCCCTCCGGGCGGGTAGCACTGTGACATATACTGCTATATACGCCATTACCACCATTACCCCCACCCCTCTCCCCCATTACCCCCTCACACAAAAGTAAAAACGCCATTACCCCCTCCCCCACACACAAAAGTAAAAAACGCCATTACCCCCACCCGTCTCCCTAATTACCCCCACCCCTACTCCCCCATTACCCCACCCCTCTCCCCATTACCCCCACAAACAAAAGTAAAAACACCATTACCCCCACCCCACCCCAATTACCCCACCCCCTCCTCCACTACCTCCGGGCGGGTAGCCGCCCGGAGTATGTCATAGTATGTGTGAAGCTCAAGATTTTCACGGCTGCGTTCTTTTCTATAGTTTTATCGCGGTGCTGGGGCCTTCGGACCCAGTAATTGTGACCTAGGACCGGGAAACTTGACAGAGCACATATCGGAAACTCATGGGCTATCAGTTGGTGGTGGTTGCAGAATTTTCCGATGTGCCGTTTAGGCTGTGCACGGTTCCGAAGAAAGCGGACACACAGACACATTTTAGTTCAATAGTATATAGGATTATTAAATAATGCTATACTAAATTGAAATATTTGATTTTGTGAATATTGTCCGTCTTGCAAAAGTCCTCTTTTTGTAAGGAAATATTTAAGTTAATCCTTTAGTGCTTAGCGAACTTTACTGATTTTGTTCTGGTTAACGCCGTTAAGACCTCCAGGCACTAAAGAGTTACTATTAACTCCGAAATGTTAAACCCAAATTGACAAAAATATTCAACTTTGTCAAAAATGAGACTGAAAATTTTATTAAATTTGAAATATAATTTGACTCTGTTGCGCATATGCTACTTCGCTTATATCGTACATACGCACGTACGTGCTTTAAAAATTGTCCGTCTTGTCTACTTCAGAACGAGGAGTTACCCCCCCCCCCCCCCAAAAAAAAAACCAGTCTGAATGTACTGTGAATATAAAGTGGGATTGAAGAGTACAGTTGGTAGGCCTTGAGAAGAATGCTTTGAAAGTGACGTAAGAGGTTTTCTTGAATTTCCGGAATGAAGCGTATTTTTTGTATTTTCATTTAGTTTCAGAAGACTTCGTTTGACAAGAGAATCGCTTTCCACCTACTGTCGCTGTATTCTTGAAATATTTTTTTCTTTTTTTTAGTGTACACTATTCGCAGTACACCTTTAGGTTTTTAAATATAATATTCTTAAAATAAAGTCTCCAGTGAAACAATATTTTTTTTTATCATTGTCTTTAATTCTTCTAAAAATCCGGTTCAAGACCTAACGAAATGGGTTCTTCAATCAACTCTGATTATAAATTTGTGAATGTCCTGCTGTGTGAAGTTTCAAACTATGATAAAATGTCGGACGAAAGTTAGCGAGAGATTTCCAGAGGAGTGAGGACAAATACAGGATGTGAATACGAGATTTTAAATACGCAGTCGAAAACATAGCCAAAGATACGTTCATAAACTACATGTTCCGAATGCGATTTGGAAAAATTGTGAAGTTTATAAAATAAAGAACTTTTCCTTTACAAAAAATTAAAAACCAAAATTGTTTTCGTTTAAAAAGAGAACTATTTTTGGCGACATCTGGCGTCAAATTTACATAATAATATTTTAATTAAAGTTTATATTTACTAGTACAGTTCCCGCCGCTTCGCTGACGGTTAGACAGGCTAAACTACAAAAAAAGAACCCAGCCGTGAAAATTTTGAGCTTCACATTGTGTCAACATTTCTGAATCTGGTATCTCCCAAAACCTCCTCACCCCATTCATACAACTTGGGGGCTAACCCCCTCCCCCATTACCCCCACCCCTCCCCATTACCCCACCCATCCCCCATTACCCCCACCCCCACCCTTCCCCCATTGCTAAACTACAGAAAAGAACACAGTCATGAAAATCTTGAGCTTCACATTGACGCCCGTAATACAATTTCTGAATTTTTTTTACAATTTCTGAATTCTTTTCTCACAATTTCTGAAAGTGTGACGGACAGACGGACAGACGGACAGCTCTCTTATTATAATATAGATTTCTTCTTCAAATTTTCTCTTTAAGTCGTTCACATACAGGGTGTCCCATAAGTCCGGTCTCATTGGAATATTTATTTTAATTAAATTTACAAAAGTAAGACATTTTGATGTCTTGTTTTGGAACATTTTTGTTTTTGTTGCAGGTAGAATGACACGCAACAGCTAATATAGAAGCGAGTTACACTATTTAAGTTCAATTAATAAATATGAATGTATTTAAGACTTTGTGTCTAGCTTATCTTTAAGTAATTTATTTAAACATTGCCTGCTATCTCAGTTGTCAATTATTACAGTTGCTGTTTTGCATAAATGAAGTTACAACAAATATTTGTTCTATATTTTTTGTTAATTTAAAATAATTAAAAGAATAAATGTAAATGAATAAATAATTCTTCCGTAGATATGTTTAAAGATGAAGAAGGGAGTTACTCCTGAGGAAAAGGCCTCCGCCGAGGTCTTTTCCTCAGGAGTGTAACTCCCTTCCGTATCTTTAGGCCCTATCTTGGCGGACCTCAGTTTTAGGGGACCCCATCTATTGCATTAATAAGAAAATAAAAATCAAATAAAATGTAAAATTTATTTCATTCGATGGGGCCCCTAAAACTGAGGTCCGCCCCTATCTTTAAGCATATTTATGGAAGAATTATTTATTCAGTTATTTACATTTATTCTTTTAATTATTTTAAATTAACACAAGCCTGTCCTACGGGTGGGGCTTGTGCTTCGCAAACGGCGAGGGCACGTTAGGGTTACCCCTTTTGGGGGAGGTCATTCTCCTTCCCCCAAAACCCCCTCACCCCCCTTCATGCAACTTGGGGGCTAACCCCACCCCCTCGTTGCATAACTCCCACTCCCTCCCAAACAGACAACAGTTGCTCCTCTCGTTGATTCAATAAAACTATAGAAAAGAACGCAGCCATGAAAATCTTAAGCTTCACAAATCTTGACACAATGTGAAGCTCAAGATTTTTATGGCTATGTTCTTTTCTATAGTTTTATGACGGTGCTGGTGCCTACGGGCCCAGTAATTACAACGCTAGAACCCCCCTCATCCCCCTTCATGGGGGGAAAGGGGGTCTGGCACCTTGCAACAATTGATCAACATTGCAATTGCATACACACTTGAACATTTTGCAGTCATACTACTAACTTGGAAGATTGTGTAATACTGTTTTCAATTTTGAAAGGATTTTGAAAGAATTTTTTTATATTTTGAGAGGAAATGAAAGAAAATGAAGGTGGTTTTTTTTTTAAATAGTTAATGAAAAAATATAGGACAAATACTTGTCGTAACTTCAATTATACGAAACAGCAACTATGGAATAATTGACAACTGAGCTACTACACAATGTTTAAATAGATTTACTTAAAGATAAGCTAGACAAGGTCTTAAATACATTCATATTTATTAATTGAACTTAAATATATAGTTAAAATAAACTTGGTGAATCTGGCTATTAGATGTCGTAAAGAGTCTATGATTAAGTCAATTTGTTTAATAGATAATTTTTTTACCTTATTTTATACCTTTCTCAACACCCCCAACTCTATCTATCTATCTATATACGCATATATACACACATTACCAAAATCTCATTTCCTAATGAATTGGGGTGAGAAGGCAAAAACAACCCGGCTGTAAAAAACCAAAAGGTAATGAAAAGGAGAAAAGGTAGAAGCAAAGCGTACACATCCATTCACACCACGGGCGTCCTGGTGGACCAGTGACCCCTTACGTGGCAAAATTTCATACCTATGACGCTTTATACGCTATGCGTGGTGGCGCTTTCGGGTCTCATTAAAAATAAAAGAGACAGAGTTCCGAACTTACGTACTTCTTCTAGACAAACCTCCTCTCGTTCAGTAAGTCTGTAACGCAGATTTACTGAACGAGAGTAATCCGGTAATCTCCCTCGACACCGTATAAACGTACCGAATGGTGAGATAATTCGCGCAAATGCAACCGCAAGCTGTTGATGGCATTAAAATCCTACTTAAAATCATCTTAAAATTCCACCCAAAGTTCCTCCTAAAAGCGCATGCCAAATATCTCGTCCTTTTGTGAAAATATTTGGAGCGTAATTAGAGGAAGTTGGACGAGTGTCTTCAATGAAATTTAAAATTCAAAATCTTTATTCAGAAAAGAATACAAATGACGGAGTTTTACAATTTTTACATATCTGATACGACATTAATATATTCACAATACAGTACTCTTATCCGAATATTGTCTTTGGAAGCATGGGGGCTTTTTAGGCAAAATTAATGTCATTTAGTTTATTTATTACATAAAAAAGTGCAAGTGGCAAGTGATAGAAAGAGTGATAACAAAAATATACTACTACTACTACTGCTACTACTACTACTACTACTATTACTACTACTACTACTAATAATAATAAATACAATAAAGTTTCAAAATGTTACATAATTTTAAATTAAATGATTTATTGTATATTTGGTAGGAAATAAATGATGCTTAATGAAAAACTAAAGAAAAATTACGAAATTAAAAGTGTTTAATGAAATGAGCATATTTCAAATAGTCGATTATAAAATGGGAACTTCGTTACTATAAAAATGGCAGTAGTGACTTTATACATCAGTAGGCTAATGAAGTGCTTTTTTAGTGATGAAGCCTGCCTGATATGCATGGGAATTGCATTCTATACAGCTGCTCATTTAAAAGCGAGTGCATTTCCTGTAGTTTTTATATACAGGGTGATTCAAAAGTCAGGTTACATACGGATATACTGTATTATGTAATGATACAGGGGAATAGTCATATCACATGTTCGATATGGCCACCGTTAACGGCAATGCACTTGTGCAGCCATCTAGGAATATCACAACAATGCGCTCCTCTTTCGATAACATCTCATAACTCATTTACCTGCAAAGAAACAGAAAAGCCCTATGTAACCTGACTTTTGAATCACCCTGTAGTTAAGTTTGTGTATAAAATCACTGGGCAGTCTGGTGTCATAACAATGGTATATTTGATGATGGTGGGGGAGATTGCTCTTTGAATGGGTGATATATGTTGATTTTTACCGATAACTTTGAACATATTGACAGCAACATTGAATTTGTACGAGTATAATTCATTTAGTATTGAAATATTTAGTTCTTTATACCTTCTGGAAGGGTGACTTTGTCCGTTGTCATTATTCGAGAGTGTTCGCACACATTTTTTTATGAATTATGATATTTCCAAAGGAAGTTTTATATATTTTCTTAAGCTAACCCATGTTGTAATGCAATATAATAATAAATGGGAATGATTGAAGGAATAATATAAGGGTAAAGAATGCGTTTTGAGGAAGTCTTTTTTGGTTTAAATAATATGAAGAGAAAGCTTGATATTTTGGATGACATGAAATGAAATGTCGAATTAACCAGGAACCAATGTGTGGACGCAGTTCAGAAAGATCTTACTCGTCGCAGTAGATGGAGTACTACTGCGAACTGTGATGTAATTTACGCTGACCTCACCAAAGACCCGGGTAGATATCATTACCGGATCACTTTCTGGTTAACGTCAGACGAATTTAGTCGGTCTTAGAAAATCCCTATCGGCATTAAAGGGTTAAAAGACACGGGGTAAGGGGCATACTGGGAAACTGAAAACAAGATGCGAAAATTTAACGAAAATCTATTTATCGAAGGACAGAGATAGTAACGAAAGTACCGAATTAACTTTTGTGGATGACATCAAACGAAGAAGAAGAAAAGGAAGATAAATGGGCTAAAAACACGCATGCCGTTGTAATAAAAAGAATTACTGTGATTTTTAATTTGAAATTTGTTTTATATTAATTACCGAGAGAGAGTTACAAGGAAAAGAAGTACCTCAAAAGGCCTTGCGGCCCATACCGAGGAGGTACCAATGGCAACGCGTGCCACGGAAAATTTTCTACACTCTCAAATAGTGTGCAAGATTTGGTCTAACCTTTTCTTGAAATGATCCACAGAGGAACTGTTCACAACTTCTGAAGGTAAACTGTTCCACGTGTCACAGATCTTATACGTAAAGTAATTCCCACACACACTAGTCCTAAACCGTTTCAAATCCAACTTCCAACCATTGTTGCGAGTTGGGTTATCATTTAAACGAAACATGCTTCTAAAATCGACATCGTTGAACCCGCGTAAGAGCTTGAAAACCTCGATGAGTTGACCGCGCAGCCTCCGAGTTTCCAGCGAAAACAAGTCCAGGGCGCGTAAGCGTCGATTGTAGCCCATATGCCTAACGGAAGGGATTAACTTTGTGGCCCTCGCCTGCACTCGCTCCAGCCTCTCAATATCTTTCCTGAGGGTGGGTGACCAGAACTGCACAGCATACTCCAGGTGCGGCCGAACCAGAGAATTGTACAGAGAGAGCACAATCTCCTTGTTCCGAAACTGAAATTGCCTCCTGATATAACCCAACAGCTTCTGGGCTTTCTTTTCCACCTCTACGCACTGTTTCGTAAACTTAAGGTCGCTGCTAATTAGCACACCCAAGTCCTTTTCCAAATCAGTCGCCTCGATATTACTCCCCAACATCGAGTAGTCCGACTTGGGAATGGCGTAGCCATGTGCATCACCTTGCATTTACCCAATTTAAACGGCATTTGCCATTTTTCCGACCACTCTCCTATTCTACCTAGGTCCGCACGCAGTTCCTCGATCGCTTCGGGCGTCCCAACATTGGCCCCAAGCTTGGTGTCATCAGCGAATTTGGTGATCTGACTGACGATGCCACCGTCGATATCATTTATGTAAATGATAAACAACAGTGGCCCCAAAACGGAACCCTGAGGAACCCCACTAGTGACCGAGGCCCAACCCAAACTAACCCCTTTAATTACAACCCTCTGCCGCCTATTCTCCAGCCAGTTTTCAATCCACCTACCTACTTCCCCACCGATACCCAGCGCGCGCACTTTCGCCATTAGCCGGCGGTGAGGTACCTTATCAAAGGCTTTCTGAAAGTCGAGATAAAGTATATCAATCGCCCTACTCTCATCATACTCACCCAACATGACGTGGGAAAACTCGAGCAAATTGGTGAGACGCGACCTATGCCGTCTAAACCCATGTTGGGCGTCCCCAAGTAGCTTGTAGGAATCCAAATGGTCAACGATCCTATCCGCTATTATCCCCTCTAATAATTTACCTACAACTGAAGTGAGACTAATGGGACGATAGTTCCCTGGGCTTTCGTGATCCCCTTTCTTAAAGATAGGGGTCACGTTGGCTTCCCTTTAGTCACCAGGCACCTGGCCCGTCTCCAACGATTTGTTGAAGACTGTAGCCAGGTGGGGGGAGCCACCTGGTCGCGCACCTCCCGCAACACTCTGGGGAGTTTGTCTATTCTATCGGCAACGACTGTCGCGGTACATCGAACACTATCCAGGCCAGCACCTTCGTGCCTCACGCCTGGCTCGGGGATGACGCGGGTGTCCTCCCTGGTGAATACTCCCGCAAAGTACTCATTAAGCACACTAGCGATGTCCGCATCGGAGGTCCGCAGAACGCCGTTTCGGTCCTAAATGGGCTTTAGAAGAGAGAGAGAGAGAGAGAGAGAGAGAGAGAGAGAGAGAATTAGTTTTACAATCTCAGTTGGTATGCCGAGAAAATAGTTAGTGTTAAAATTTAGTGTTATAAACCTTGTGCCTCATTTCAAAATCAGGTTTTCGCGGAATTTCGTGATCGTAAGATACGTTCTGGGATCTTTCAGTTTTATGAACTGTAAACATTTTAAATAAAAATACATTTCGCTAGTGTAGTTTTATCCGCTAACTTCAAAAATAACATCCTTTATTTTGAGAAACGAAAAGAAATTATAAACATTTGCCTTTAAAGTACTACTCTTGTTTTGGAGAGAAAGCCTAGACTAGAGTTTTTTAATTGAAAAGTTAAAATTGAAAACATCCTGTTGTTTTAGAATTGCCTCGGCACAAACCTGGAACATGTAAGAAAGCTATTTAGATTACGTTAGGTTAGGTTTGGTTGTGTTAGGTTAGGTTTGATTGTTGTGTTAGGTTAGGTTAAGATTAATTTAGTTTTTCATATAGGTAACTTACCTCTCTTAAAAAGTTATTGTAATCAACCACAGTAGGATGACGCATATCAAGTTTATCTTTGCGAAATAGCGTATGCTACGCTTTGATTAGTACTATGAACGCAAATTATCATATATTTTTTTCGTTTCTCCAAAAAAAGAATGTTATTTTTGAAATTAGCGGATAAACTACGCTAGAAAAATGTATTTTTATTTAAAATGTTTATAGTTCATAAAACTGAAAAGATTCATTGTATGTATCATCGTTAAAGGAAATTCATTATTGAAAACCCATTCAAGTTTACGGTACAGTATAATAAGTTCGATACAACAAATATTATTATAAGTAAATAAAAATAATTACATTAAAAACCAACCCAATCGTTACACATTCCTAATGGCGATTAGGATTACGAAAGACGAAAATAATATGAAATTTAATATTGGGACATTCCCACGTTTAAAATAAGGAAAATAATTTTTTTGTCAATTGAACAGAAAATGGAAATTGATAAACGAAACATGTTCGAACGATAATGAAAAAAATCCTGTCTAATTCCAAGAACAAAGTATAAATGTAAAAAGTTTCTCTTCAAATGCTCACTGACGATTTCCGTCAGCAACGATGTAAAAGATAATGGTTTGATGGTTTACTCGTAAAACACCGAAATATAACAGCGATCACGCGTAAACTTGTCGTCACTCACAAATCAAGATATAATTTAATATTATTAATAATAGGTTAAACGAAGTAGGAGTCAGTTTTGTGGAAAAATAAGCGGAAAATAAGATTACGTCACTTCTGGGAATTTTAGGGGTCTACTAGAATAATCTACGTATCAAAATACCTGGAGAAGAAAGCCCCAATTCCTTCCTCATCCTTACCCCGTCTGGAAAACCACTGTTACCATGAGAGCAACAGCGGGAAATTGGGAAGGAAGGTACTCAGCATCTTGCGAGGGTCTGACGACACTGGAGGATCTCAGTGGAACGGGTCTCGAACTGGATACAGTACTTAAAAAGAACCATTTGAGACTGGTTACATAGGAAGTACAGCTGAAAAGAGCAACGCTCTTTTCCGCAAAGCCAACCCACGCTCAGTGGTTGATAGGAGTAGATGATAACATGATTGACCTTCGCGAAAAACCAAATCTTGGCACCAACTCTTTGACAAAGATTCTCTTCTCTCTCTCTCTCTACACAGACGCACACACGTATATAGTATATATATATATATATATATATATATATATATATATATATATATATATATATATATATATATTATAATATATATAATGTTCCAAGTGTTTGTGACAATGTGACAATACCAAGTGGTTGTTATACTTTTGGTACATAAATATATTATTATGTTGGTTTATACAACGGTACTATCTACTATATGATTTCTGTGTATGAATATAGCATAATTATAAAGCTACTTTTTCTATTCTCCTCTTTCCTACAAATTTACTTTCCTACTTTTTTCCAGGGTCAAGGTACTTTTTCAACCTTTTTACGTACCCTCCTCTGGCGCGGAGGAAGCGGAGAGAACCTGATGCTTTTCCATCCAGTTTAATAATAGGAATCTCCCCGAGTGGATCGAAAGGTCTTTGAGACTTTCTCTTGTCCTTGTAAGTCTATACATATATAGATATCTATATAATATTATATATCTATATATATATAGTATATATATACATTTTAACTGCAAACATCAAGCAGTATATAATTAATGTACAAAACGACGCTTGGTGTAGAAGAAGCGTCCTCACAAGAAGAGGAAATTACGACTTCTGACTGATCGAGGACCTTGTTGCAGTGTTAGCATATCCGACCGGCAATTGGATGATCCCGGGTTCGATTCCTGGGAGGTGCCCTCGTTTTTCATTTGTTCGTTCTTTCTCCTCTTCTTGTGCGGACGCTCTTCTCACAAGCGTCGTTCCTCTACCATATATATAATAGGGTGGCGTAAAAGTCGCGCATCATAGGAATTTTCAGTGTTGATCATATTATTTTTTTTTTCTTTTAGGTAGGGGATGGCTGCGAGACTAACAATAGACAAAAGGGTAAGCTTGGTTTCAATGTATGGAATACCAGGTACTAACAAATCGATGATGGGTACAGAATTTAAATTCTGTACCCATTCATCGATTTGTAGTACCTGGTATTCCACGCATTAAAACCAAGCTCACCCTCTCGTCTAATTGTTAATTTCGCAACCATCCCCGATCTAAAAGAAAAAAAAAAATCAACACTGAAAATTCCTATGATGCGCGACTTTTGCGCCACCTTGTAATTTTTTTTTCCAAATTTCCTCGCAAGAGATCTACCACCGGATATGACAACACATTTTAAATATAAACTGATTTAATCTAAATCTGAACTTAAATTATAATAAAATATAGTACATATTGTATAATTAATTAATAAATAAATAAATATATATGTATGTATGTGACGTCATGATTATAATGTTTGCGACACAGGGAATTATATATATATATATATATACAGGGTGGGCCGTAAAGTTTCCATACATAGAAAAATAAACATTTTTTTATGGACAACCATTTTTTATTTATATAATATGCTTTCTACATGGTTGCCATTGTTTTTAAAACACATTTCAATAAGTGTTCCCCACTGTTTGATGAACACGCATTAGCACAGTTGACGTTATGCTTGTAATGGCGTTGGTGATACGTTCCTTTAGATGATTTATGTCTCGTATCTTTTCTTGTAACCCATGGCTTCAAGTGCCCCCAAAGATAGAAATCAAGGGGGGTGAGATCTGGGGATCTGGGAGGCCACTCCACAGGACCAGCCGACCAATCCAAGCATCCGGAAACTACTGCTGATCCAAAATACCGACGCACGTTAAGATCATAATGAGGTGGAGCTCCATCCTTGCTGGAAGTAAACTGGGAAGTTACCTTCCTCGTTTAGCAGGATGGGAAAATCCTTCTTGCAACATGTTAAGATACCTTTCGGCATTAAGTTTCCACTGACAAAAATTGGTCCAATAATTCTGTCACCCCATACCCGGCCCCACACCATCACTTTACCGGCACCTTGCAATCTTCGTCCGGACTCAGCCAGTTAGGGTTAGCATTACTCCAATAACGTATGTTTTGCCGTTAACCTCTCCATTGACGTAAAAATTTGCTTCATCAGTAACAAGATCTTAGTTGAAAAGTTTGCTCCTCGTTCACTTGGTTAATGCCCATTCACAGAATTCCATCCGTCTATCCGGGTCGTCTTCACTCAAATGCTGTGCCATATGCAATTTGTATGGATGCCATTTGTTTGCTTTCAAATGCGCCTGATACTCGATCTGCTGACACCACTTTCTGCAGACAACCGTCGTGTACTTTTTCTCTGGGACTCCGTGTAAGCGCTGTAAGTATCGTAGCTGTTTGTGTCTTCATCGTGCTGTACGTCTTGGACCACTTCGCGGTTTGATCTGCAACATTTCCAGTTTTCTGAAACTTGTTAATAAGTTTTGCCACAGTGTCGTGGTGATGTTTCGTTCCATGTTGTCTGTTTAAAGTTCATTGCAACCATGCGACTGCTTTCCCGACCCAGCCATCAGTATGATTTCAATTCGTTGCTCTTTCGTCAAACGCATATTCTTAGGGTATCTGAAACATAAAAACAAACGTTTAAATTTTCCTATGTATGGAAACTTACGGCCCATCCTGTGTGTATATATATATATATAGTGGAGCTAGTTTTAGCCGTTTAAGGTGATAATGATTTAATTGTATGCAACGATTGATTAAGGCAGTGACTGATTGCTTTATAATGATAGGCTGGGTTAATAATTTATGATGTAATACAGTATCACCGATTGGAATGAATTGGTTATTTGATTAGATCCACCATACTATTGGAAGTGACCGAAATGGCAGCGAGGGTCACCAGCTTTGGTTTACGGCCAAAGCAAATTAATATTAAGGTTATGAAAGACACCTTACTTTTGTAGTTTATTATGAAAATAAATCCGTTATTTTATTCACTGTGATATAACAAAGAATTGACAGTAATTAATTGGTAGTTTTACGTTATGCTTATGGCATAGGCTTAGCTAATAAGATGAAATGTTAATAGCTTAATTGACACGTAATAAATAATGTAATACTCATCGATGGTATGTAAATGGCATGCGACATGTAACCTTGAATGGGCCTAGTAACTGATATAAAGAATGCACGTGCGTTTGGTACATTGAATGGAATACTTGACACTGATTAAGTAGGCTAAATGATTGCATGGATGCACATAGAATAATTGATGTGGCCTAATAATAATGAATTGAAATGCTTGACAAATACACAAATATCATTTTATATAGAAGAACATCATGTGATGTTAAATGATTACGTCAAGAGAATATTTAACACACAAATATGACTTGAACATAATGACGGATGATACGCGGAAATAAGTATTGAATTTACACTTGAATTGGATGATAGGCCTACTGCGTTCTTTCACGAGAGTCAGTTGGAACGCGTAAATACACAATTTGGGAGTATAGCCTACCGTTCGGTGGTAGGCTAATGTAGGCTTGAAGAGTACTTAGAAAAGGGGGTACTTAGCTTATGGTGACGTAAACTTTGTTGAAGGCAGGTTGACGACGAACCTATTACGCAGATTCGAGCTGTCGTTGTTCGTTATGCCTCTTGAGATGATGGATGTAGGCTTCGTGGAGGCCTGAGCTGATGTTACTTCTCGAGGTGCAGGCTGTCGGCCTGGGATGCTGAATATATCTCGAGGAATGTAGAGAAACTTGAAGGCCGACCTGGCAAACCGCAGGCCCGAAGTGGTTCCGGTTGGGCCTCGTTGGATTGCTTCTGCAGGTGGTCTTTAGATCTTACGTGAAGACAAATTGTAGGCCCTGAAGAAAGTAGCGGCCACGGCCCCTCGGCCAGGGGGCCGGAAAGCGGTTGGTGGACGCGCTGCTCACGTGATGACGTGCGTCCGAGTGTGAGAGTGAGTGAGAGTGAGATGAGCAAATGGAAGCTCGCTTTTATACCCTGGTGACGTAGGACTATACCAAATCGTAAGACGCTTGGTCCGCGTGTCCTTTAGTTTACAAAGGCTTCATTCGCGCCTTTCTTGGGAAGACACAGACTTTCCATTGTTTGATTGCCCACGTGTGTTTTCCAAGTTCTTTGATGATAGCGTGGAAGTAAAGTATTTCTGTCGATTTGTTGGTCTATTTCTTGTCGATCCGCTACAAGTAGTTCCCTCTCAGAGACGAAGGAACGATACTGAGAAGAAATACCATTCTGTTGGGAGACCTGATGAGGCCACTCCGAGATTTGACGCTTGGCCTGGTATATCGTGGAATTCCTGACGCAGGAAGGAATGAAGGTCGTCAGATGCTCGGAAGAGGAAACGCTGGTGTATGGGGTGGGGGTTCCGCAGGGGGGTGGGGTTGGGGTACGGCAGGAATGGGGGACAGTGAGGAGCGAACGGAGGAAACGAGAGGGGCGGGGGGACTGTGTTGGTGGTCGAATGCTGTGCCCGTAACTCGTCGCGTGGTGTTCTCGTTGAGGTCGCTCCTGCCGCAGGGGTTGGACTTCGGCAGGAATGTGGAGCAATGAAGAGTGGACGAAGGAAACGAGAGGGGCCGGGGAACTGTCTGAGTTCGAATGCTGTGCCCGTAACTCGTCGTGTGATGTTGTCGTCGAGGTCGCTCCTGCCGAAGGGAGAAAAAGAAACGTCGTTCGAGTCCACGAGCAGCAGGAAGTAATCCACGGAATGATGCAAAGAGACAGTTGATGAAGGCAGGGGATCGCCAACCCTGTGCCTGAAGTGTTGTTTTTGCGTGGATGCATGTGTGCGCTCTGCTCGTTGATTGAAGAATGCTTTCTTTTTAGGCCTTCCCGTAGGGAATGGGGAAGGGAAAACCCGTCGTGCTTACGGAAAAAAATTCGCTGATCAATGAGGCGCGTCACCAGATTTATCGCCAAATGATTTACCGTACAACGGCCGAGACGGGACCGTTGAATATTTTGGACGAGGTGGTGACGAAAGAATGCGCCGTTTGAAACGAATTTGGGACTGACTGCAGCGCTGGGGGGGTGGGGGGTGAGTGTTGTCCTGAGGCGTTAGGTGAGTTTCGTGAGTCCCTCCACGATCCGTATGACGGCGGAGCAGGACCCAATGCCAGTGGTGGCTTCTCCAAGGGGTCGCCGCGCCCCTGCCGTCAGGAGGCAGTGAGACTCGACTCAGGGGGACGCACTCGGGAATTTGAAAGTTGCGGTGATTGTGCGACGGCACATGACCGCGAGACAGTAAGGCATTAAAGTACCGCGCGGAACGAATATCACTGTTTGCAAGTAGGCCTATTTAATTTCACTGAATTTATGAATACCGTACGTACATAGAAATTTGATATGGCTGCAGAAAATCACATTGAATTTATGAATACCGTATTTACATAGAAATTATTTAATGTGGCTGCAAAAAAATGAAATGGTCAATAATAGCTAAACACAAGGATCGCTGTGAATAAATAACGTAAAATAAGATCGAGTCACTCCGGGGTTACACCAATTTATAGTGGAGCTAGTTTTAGCCGTTTAAGGTGATAATGATTTAATTGTATGCAACGATTGATTTAGGCAATGACTGATTGCTTTATAATGATAGGCTGGGTTAATAATTTATGATGTAATACAGTATCACCGATTGGAATGAATGGTTATTTGATTAGATCCACCATACTATTGGAAGTGACCGAAATGGCAGCGAGGTCACCAGCTTTGGTTTACGGCCAAAGCAAATTAATATTAAGGTTATGAAAGACACCTTACTTTTGTAGTTTATTATGAAAATAAATCCGTTATTTTATTCACTGTGATATAACAAAGAATTGACAGTAATTAATTGGTAGTTTTACGTTATGCTTATGGCATAGGCTTAGCTAATAAGATGAAATGTTAATAGCTTAATTGACACGTAATAAATAATGTAATACTCATCGATGGTATGTAAATGGCATGCGACATGTAACATTGAATAGGCCTAGTTAATGATATAAAGAATGCACGTGCGTTTGGTACATTGAATGGAAACTGACACTGATTAAGTAGGCTAAATGATTGCATGGATGCACATAGAATAATTGATGTGGCCTAATAATAATGGATTGAAATGCTTGCACACAATATCATTTATATAAAGACATTATGTGATGTTAAATGATTACGTCAAGAGAACATTTAACACACAAATATGACTTGAACATAATGACGGATGATACGCGGAATAAGGTATTGAATTGACACTTGAATTGGATGATAGGCCTACTGCGTTCTTTCACGAGTCAGTGGACGCGTATACACTTTGGGAGTATAGCCTACCGTTCGGGTAGGCTAATGTAGGCTTAAGAGTACTTAGAAAATGTACTTAGCTTAGGTGACGTAAACTTGAAGGCGGTGAAGACGAACCTATTACGCAGATTCGAGCTGTCGTTGTTCGTTAAGCCTCTTGAGATGATGGATGTAGGCTTCGTGGAGGCCTGAGGTGATGTTACTTCTCGAGGTGCAGGCTGTCGGCCTGGGATGCTGAATATATCTCGAGGAATGTAGAGAAACTTGAAGGCCGACCTGGCAAACCGCAGGCCCGAAGTGATTCCGGTTGGGCCTCGTTGGATTGCTTCTGCAGGTGGTCTTTAGATCTTACGTGAAGACAAATTGTAGGCCCTGAAGAAAGTAGCGGCCACGGCCCCTCGGCCAGGGGGCCGGAAAGCGGTTGGTGGACGCGCTGCTCACGTGATGACGTGCGTCCGAGTGTGAGTGAGTGAGAGAGATGAGAAAAATGGAAGCTCGCTTTTATACCCTGGTGACGTAGGACTATACCAAATCGTAAGACGCTTGGTCCGCGTGTCCTTTAGTTTACAAAGGCTTCATTCGCGCCTTTCTTGGGAAGACACAGACTTTCCATTGTTTGATTGCCCACGTGTGTTTTCCAAGTTCTTTGATGATAGCGTGGAAGTAAAGTATTTCTGTCGATTTGTTGGTCTATTTCTTGTCGATCCGCTACATATATATATATATATATATATTGTAGCATTTATTTTTCATACAGCTTTATTATTATAACTATTATTATTATTGCTTATATATTGTTATAATTTGGCACCGATGCCACGAAGATATGAACTTCATCATGTAATAAATAGGATATCCGACCCACTACTTAAGCCAGTGTGCTCCAGGACAACGAAGAGTGAGGTGGTCGGAGCTTGTTGTAGTGACCCGTTTTCTATTACGCGCCAAAGAGACGTAACTAAATAAAAATTAAATGAATATTTCCGTGTTTATAAATTCGTAATTAATATTACAAAACAAATATTCGTAAATTCTTAATTACAGTTTACGATACTCGCATTACCTTAATTACGGACGAAAAGTGTTTTTTTTTTTTTTGTACTGTACACTGTCGTGTTTTGATGGTATTATTTTGCGTGTGTTTTCAGAATTGCGAGCAAAGGAGTTTTGCATCATATAATTTTCAAAAATAACCTCACTCGGCAATTTACGCTGTTAATTTTAATCCTTCGTCGTGTCTCTCTTTAATTACGATCGAAAAACAATACCTTTCACCTTTTTACATTAAAGGAAATCCCAATATACTGTACTGTAAAAAACAACAACCCTGTGTGTATATATATATATATATATATATATATATATATATATATATATATTATTTTCCTATTAGTTTAGAATCACGAGACGTTTGCAAGTATTTGATTTTCATAGAGAAATTCTCTTTTGAATTGGGATAAAAAAAATATTTTACAGTTACTGCGAAGGAAACACAAAACCTGATGAACTATAACGAACTGTAACATCGGTAAGTACAGTCACATGATAATTCATACAAAAACAATGTCTAAATGCTTTATGGAGACCCATAAACTTATCGTAAAGCACATGGTTCTGTGTGTGTGTGTGTGTGTGTGTGTGTAAAGGAATGTCCGTAAATACTAATCTTTTATATTATAAAAATGCCAGCGGGGACTAGAACTTGTTTTTTGTACCCTGCAAGTTGCTGAGTCACCGCTATGTACCAGGAACAGGCTCTCTCTCTCTCTCTCTCTCTCTCTCTCTCTCTCTCTCTCTCTCTCTCTCTCTCTCTCTCTCTCTCTATATATATATATATATATATATATATATATATATATACAGTGCATTCTGGTTAATTGGGACACATCCGTACCTGAGTGGTTTGGACCAATTAAGCGGCTGCCCCACTAATGCGGAGTAGACCGATTTGAAGATAAAAATAACACCAATGGCAGTCAAATACAAATAATTCACATACGTATGCATTAGGAATCATAAACATCTTTATTATACTATATTAATTAAAACATTCCTTCATTCAACAGGCAGTAAATTAAAAGTAATTATGCAAAATCCTACTTAAAAAATTGTTTTAACGTTGTTTGCTTAAGTGACTCCAATTTTTTCGAATGTATGAAATCAGCACACACGTCTAGAGCGGATTGTGGAGAATTTCCCATACCCAGTGATGGGCATCGATACATGAAAATCGCTAAAGCGATACCGATACATCGATACATGAAGAACGTCTTAGGCGATACCGATACGCCGATACTTTCTAGATGTCTTAAGCGATACCGATACCGATACATGCATCGCCGATACATGTATCGCCGGTACAGTTTTATAATTATTCATTTAATATGTAGGTATTAGATATTATTGTTTATACTAGTAATTTGTACGCACTGTAAGTAAAATCAACGACATTTTAATGGGTTTTATAGATGTAAATAAAAACAATTGCTTTATTTAATGAAAGTATGTTTTAATTTTGTAGGATACTGTACATGAATGACTGAAAATATTACACTAACAATTAAAAGTAATTACTATTACCCTTCAAAAATACCAGCTGGCTAAACATCTGGTCAGATAGTCTATTCCTTTTTGGAGCGTGAATGTGACCAGCCAAACTAAACAACCGTTCTACAGGAGCAGAGGATGGTAGTGGTGTGTTATACTTCAGGAAGACCCGTAGAATTCCTGGGTACTGCCTCAGAGATTGGAGAGAATGACTTCCGTCACCCAGATACTGTAAAACTTCCATCTCAGTGGAATCTTGGGTTGCAGAGACATTAGTGGAAGCAGACTCATAACAGAAGAAATCATCTGCACTTCCGTCAGATGCAGCATCACTTAGTTGTTGCTGGGGGGGTCTGCTCGCTGAGGCTCTTAACAGCATTAACCAACATTTCTTGAACCCTCTTTTTGACAATGTTAGTATTAAATTTGCCTTTTATTGTCATCCACTTTAACTTGAACAGAGGATTTGAAGACGATGCCAGTATTGCTGCTTTACACTCATGCGACGCATCAAGGCACAGAAACTTTTCAAACCGCTTAGTGAACCCTACTGTGACTGCATTGAGAAGTGGCTGACAATGACGCAATGCCTCCGAATTCAAACGCTCTAGCTTCTTCTCTACAGCTAACAATGTTTCTATATTATGGTTAATTAATCTCAATAACACAAGTACAAACGTGTTTAAACGTTGCGCCGTACTGTGTGACGTGAGTCACGTGACCAGTAGAATAGTACTGTCATATTATAACATCTATTTAAATATTTAAAAATTCTTATTAATGTATCGAAGTATCGATTTTTTCGATACATTTAAGAAAATTGACCTTAGCGATACCGATAAATCGATACTTTTGTCAAGTAGCTAAAGCGATACCGATACCGATACAAAAGTATCGATCGATACGTATCGGCGATACATGTATCTAGATACTGCCCATCACTGCCCATATCCTCCTGCATGAAATACAGATGTAACCCTTGAACGTATTCAGAAGCTTGAGAATGCGTCACTTTTCTTGATTCAGGTTCATCGTCTTCACTTTCTACTTCTGTTCTTTTACGCTTACTCGGTACCTCTTCCACAATTTCTTCCTCGAAGTCGCTGTTTTCACTGTAGCATTGCGCGTTATCGTCAATGGTATCGTAGACTTCGTTATTAATTACACGTGGCAATGTTGATAAACTTTCGATTTCTTCACTCAAATTCTTTTCCGCGTCAGGCACCATGAAGCCGCAGTGATGGAAACAGTTTCTGAATGTTTGTGATGCAATGTTTCGCCAACTTCTACTAACAAACTGTATCGCCTGAAGGAGGCTAATTTTTCGGCTTACTTCTTTTGCTGTTGAGGACGAAGTCAGGAGATTAGTTTCAATTGCTTCTAAAGTGTAGGTTACGAGTTCCTTACGATAAGTACACCTCAAGTTTTTAATGATTCCCATATCCATAGGTTGAAGTAAAGAGGTTGTTAGGCGGAAGAAATTCCAGTTTAATGTTTTTCAAAGATTTCACGTGTGGATGTGCTGCACAGTTATCCACGATAAGTAAAATTTTTCGCGATTTTACCCGCAAATCTTTATCCCATGTTGTTAACCACTCCGTAAAAAGGGAAGATGTCATCCACGCATTTTTATTAGCACGGTAGGTTACTGGTAAACTGTTCATCATTAGACCATTGAAACATCGTGGTTTGATACTTTTCCCTATCATCAGAAGTTTGCGTTTGTCATTTCCAGACATGTTTGCACAGCATAACACCGTCACCCTGTCCATTGCTTTCTTAGAGCCACTAAGTTCTTCATGTTTATAAACGAGTGAACCATCTGGCGTGGCTCGATAAAAAAGACCCGTTTTGTCTGCGTTGTAAATGTCGTCTGCGGAGAATTCGTTAATAAAATCTGATAATTTATTAGATTTCCATTCATTCGCTGCAGCAACGTCGGCACTTGCTTTTTCACCTTGCTCTCTTTTAAATTTTATGCCATGTCGCCCTTTCCACCGAGAAACCCATCCATCAGTTGCTTTAAAGTTTTCATGCTCAAGTTTAACAGCAAGCTCTTCTGCTTTGCACTTAAGCATTGGACCGCTGACGTGTTACACCTCGTGCTGTAACCACGGAAAACCACTTATTCAATGCTTCATCAACTTCAGGATCTTTTCCCTCTCTCTTTCTTTTCTTCGACGTCCCTGCTTCATTTTTTAATCGTAGCCCATTCCAAACGTAACGTTTCTTCTTGCTTCAACAATCTGCAGACCGTAGACTTCGCCACGCCGGTCACTTCAGCAAGCTTCCTTTGACTTGTGTTCGGAGGCTGTGATCTAATGAGGTCTAGAGTAGCAATTTTTTCAGCTAATGATTGATCCTTCCGCTGCGACATCTTGAGCACAACTGAGCACTAGCAGGCGATGAATGAGTCACAATGGCTAAGACACAAGATGGCGTTGCGACTGGACCAATTAAGCGGGTGCAATTAGAGTACATTTACCACGTTTGTTTCTGTTCTCGCAGCATTGGCCCAATAAAGCGGCTGCCCTAATTAACCGGAATGCACTGTATATATATATATATATATATATATATATATATATTATATATATATATATATATATATATATACAGGGTCCGCAAAAAAAAAAGGAGCATGACGAAAATGTTTACTGTACATTTATTTTTACACATAATGACAAATAACTTATTTTAGGCAAATAAGCAACAAATAAACTAAGTTAGTACCAAATTTCATGTCAATACGTCAAAAATTAAAGAAAATATAAAAGTTTTACTACAACATGTCATATAATTTTACAATTTCCAAAGAAAACGAAATTATAAGACTAAAAAAATTGTTCGATATGTTTGCCAGAAATGTTTACTGTACATTTATTTTTACACATAATGACAAATAATTTATTTTAGGCAAATAAGCAACAAATAAACTAAGTTAGTACCAAATTTCATGTCAATACGTCAAAAATTAAAAAAAATATAAAGTTTTACTACAACATGTCATATAATTTTACAATTTCCAAAGAAAACGAAATTATAAGACTAAAAAAATTGTTCGATATGTTTGCCAGAAACCTCTACAACCCTTCGTAATCGGGGCCTAAATTGATCTATAGCTTTATCTACTTGATCTTGGGTAATTTCTTCCCATTTTTGTACGATAACTTCTTTCAAATGTTCGACATTTCGGATCTTATGCTTGTACACTTTCTCAGCCAACATTTCCCATATTCCGTAGTCTACGGGATTCAAATCTGGACTATTAGGGGGCCAATCTTTTGAGTAAAGCAATTCAGGAACATTATTTTCTAAAAATTCAATAGTTGACTTAGCGGTATGCGCCCGAGCGCCATCCTGTTGGAATAAGAAGTAACCATTATTCGCCAATCGTCTCATTTCGGGCAGCATTTGTTCCAACAAAGTTTCAGTGTAATAGCGGGCGTCTACTTTGATGTTTGGCTCTACGAAAAAAACAGATGTCTTGCCTAGTTTAGACACACCGACCCATACCATTACGCTGGCAGAAAAATGATTACGGGTAGCATAAAGTCTATCATCTGGTATTTCATTTTTACGATTAACTCTTGAATACACTCTGTCATTTTGGGAATTTCGCGGTGGTTCTACCGTAAACTTCTTTTCGTCAGTAAAAAAGCCGAGGTCTACTTTTTCGGGAGTGATATTTCTTAACATGCGTTCAGAACAAACAACTCTTTTCTGTTCGTTAATTTCAGTTAATTTCTGCCCGTGTATCCGTTTATAAGGTTTTAGTTCAATCGTTTTTAATAATGTTTCTGACGCTACTTTCGGATATGCTCAACTCATTAGCAATTCTTGACGGTGTCACGTGAGTCCCTGGTCTGCCTTCTTGACTACAAATTCTTAGTTCCACATCTCTGATGTTTTCTTCGGTTCGAACTGATCTTGGCCTCCCGCTTCCTTGTTTCCTTTCAGTACTTTCAGTTTCGTCGATTTTTCTTAACAGCTTGTCCAAACCTCCTTTCGACCATGGTTTATTCGGAAACTCTTGTAATAATTTTATTGCGCCATAATTTTTATCGTCTATAATGTTTTATTAATATTTTATCTTCTTTAGAAAAGGGCATATTATCATTTTTATTGATTAAAATTATTTAGGCATCTGAAAAAAATAATTTAAAATGAGAAAAACATTAAATTTTTACGCGGAAATTCATTTTTTTAGTCATTGCACGTTTGTGGCCATAAAATCTTTATTTTATGACCGATTTTGATGAAATTTATTTTATACAACTCTGGGCTCTTTTATCTTTAGCTAGATATATAACATTCAAGGGTCCGGCAAAAAATGCGGGCGTGAGAGCAATTTTCGTCATGCTCCTTTTTTTTTGCGGACCCTGTATATATATATATATATATATATATATATATATATATATATATAGTGGACCTAGTTTTGGCCGTTTAAGGTGATAATGATTTAATTGTATGCAATGATTAATTGGTGCAATGACTGATTGCTTATTAATGAAAGGCTGGGTTAAATAATTTATATCGTTATACAGTATCACCGATTGGAATGAATGGTTATTTGATTAGGTCCACCATACTATTGGAAGTGACCGAAATGGCAGCGAGGTCACCATCTTGGTTTACACCCAAGCAAATTAATGTTAAGGTTATAAAAGACACCTTATGGGTTTTGTAGTTTATTATGAAAATAAAGCCGTTATTTATTCACTGTGATATAACAAAGAATTGACAGTAATTAATTGGTAGTTTTACGTTATGCTTGTGACATAGACCTAGCTAATAAGATGAAATGTTAATAGCTTAATTGACACGTATAAATAATACTCATCGATGGTATGTAAATGGCATGCAACATGTAACATTGAATGGGCCTAGTAAATGATATAAAGAATGCACGTGCGTTTGGTACATTGAATGGAAAACATGACACTGATTAAGTAGGCTAAATGATTGCATGGATGCACAAGGAATAATTGATGCGGCCTAATAATAATGGATTGAAATGTTTGCACAAATATAATTTATATCTAAGAACATTATGTGATGTTAAATGATTACGTCAAGAGAATATTTAGTTAACACACAAATATATGAATTGAACATAATGACGGATGATACGCGGAATTGCGGTATTGAAATGACACTCGAATTGGAAAATGGTCTACTGCGTTCTTTCACGAGAGTCAGTTGGAACGCGTGATTACACACTTTGGGAGTATAGCCTACCGTTCGGCGGTAGGCTAATGTAGGCTTCACAAGAGTACTTAGGATAGGAGGTACTTATCTTAGGACGATGTAAACTCTCGAAGGCGGGTTGAAGAAAGATCTAATACCGAAAACTCGAGTTGTCGTTGTCCGTTAAGCCTCTTGAGATGATGGATGTAGGCTTCGTTCGGAAGCCTGAGGTGATGTTACTTCTCGAGATGCAGGCTGGCCTTATGATCTTGCAGGAATATATCTTGAGGAATGTGGAAAACTTGAAGGCCGACCCGGCAAACCGCAGGCCCGAAGCGATTCCGGTTGGGCCTCGAAGGATTGCTTCTGCAGGTGGTCTGTAGATCTTACTGGATGATAAATTGTAGGCCTTGAAGAAAGTAGCGGCCGCGCCCCTCGGCCAGGGGGCCGGGAAGCGGTTGATGGACGTTGCTCACGTTCGATGATGTGAGTACCAGTGAGTGAGAGTGAGAATGAAAGCAAGTGGAAGCTCGCTTTTATACGTAGTTCCTGTGACGTAGGACTGTACCAAATCTTAAGACGCTTTGTCCGCGCGTCCTTTAGTTGATAAAGGCTTACATTCGCGCCTTTTGGGAAGAAACAGGCTTTCCATTGTTTG
Source organism: Bathynomus jamesi (assembly GCA_023014485.1). Taxonomy (NCBI): domain Eukaryota; kingdom Metazoa; phylum Arthropoda; class Malacostraca; order Isopoda; family Cirolanidae; genus Bathynomus; species Bathynomus jamesi. The sequence goes on from JAJOZX010003977.1 coordinate 119,060, forward strand.
TTTGCCCACGTGTGTTCCAAGACTGTTTGATGGTAGCGTGGAAGGAAATTATTTCTGTCTATTTGTTGGTCTATTTCTTGTCGATCCGCTATATATATATATATAATGTCGCTGTTCAAAACAGTCGCAGTCACATCTTAGGAAATGCTATAAAGAATTTTACATAGAATACCACTCTGTCTATACACCCATTTCAGGGTATGAGCAGCTCCTAGCAGCATCGCCAAGTAATTATGGGGTCAACGTACTAACAAAGCCTCCGTACATAGTTCATGACCACTAAAAGCGTCCATGCAATGGTATGCAACGCCAGTTGATGTCGGTAACAGCGTACCCAAAATTTACGAAAGGTCACGAAGTAAAATATGCCGAAATGGGTTAACTCGCAAAACAGGTTCTTCAATTAAACATTATTGAAACGTAAACGCGTTTCTTAGCGACGTTCGTTCAACAGAAGACCCAAAGTATGACACCTTCCTTCCTTCCTTTTCACGCAGGAACACCCCTTGCGCAAAAATCTATACGTAATCTTGGTCTCAAACACTTAACCTAACTCAATTTAGTTTAACCTATAGGCTAACCTATAAGTGCTTGGTAATTATTCGTTTATACACCCAGTCTATTTTTATGATGAGAACAAACTTTTCTGGTCGATTTTGAGGTGTTTTGCGCGAATCTGCCATCCGTTTCCTGTGCAAATGCGTAATTTTCGAGATATCGTCATCTCGAAACCTACGCATGAAACGGATGGCAGTTTCGTACAAAACACCTCAAAATTAACCGGAAAAGCTATCTCTCGTCATTTTTGTTTAAACTTACGAAAATATCACAACTCAAGGTCGTACATTTGACCTAACCAGGCATTCAATTGACCTAACGGACCTAACCACAATACCTTAAAAAGGTCTAAACTCTCGTCTTCATCGAGGGCAATATGGCGGATTACGTCTTCAAAGTCAAATATGCAAAACTGACACGTCATACTGCTGGTCACAAAAACACCGAACTAACAGACCAACAATCGCGAATAATGATTTAATTTTAAAACAGGACAAATTGAATTACGCAGTAGCCAGAATCACCAAAAATAGGAAATATTCACCAAATAGTCGATATATATACAGGGTGTCCCAGAATTAACTATCTATTTCAATGAAATCGGACAAATTTTTTTAAAACACACTTTTATTTATGTTTATCATGTTTAATATGTGTTAAAAATGTATAAGTTTCTAAATTTTTTTCATAATTTTATTTTCATAATTTTTTCATAGTTTTTCATAGTTTTATTTTTAGAATGGCAAAGAGACTCTCCAAAAGTTAACGTGTGGCTTGGAATGATCAAATCCACAATTTATGGCCCATTCTTCTTTGCGGAGGCAGCTGTAACAGGTACCGTCTACCTTGATATGCTTCAGCAGTTTCTCGAACCACAGCTTCTTGATGATGGCATTCTTGATAATGTTGTGTTTCAACAAGATGGAGCACCATGTCATTATGCTCTAATTGTTCGAGAATACCTCAACAGACGCCTTCCGAATCGGTGGATTGGACGTGGAGGACCTCGACCTTGGCCTCCGCGTTCTCCGGATTTGACACCCCTGGATTTCTTTGCATGGGGTTTCATAAAAACAAAGGTTTATCGCCAAAAGATCAATAGTTTAGCTGAACTTAAAGAACGCATCCAGTTGGCAGTGCGGGAGATAACACCTGAAATGCTTCAAAATGTGTTTCGCAGCGCTGAGGATAGATTTGAAATTTGCAAAGATACAGACGGTGCACATGTTGAAACTTCTCAATAAAGTTTTGACTTATGATTTATAAATCTATTTGTTTTTGTATCATAATTTAGTAATAAACACAAAATTATGTCAGTTTTTATTAAATTTGTCCGATTTCATTGAAATAGATAGTTAATTCTGGGACACCCTGTATATATATATATATATATATATATATATATATATATATATATACAGGGTGTCCCATAAGTCCGGCATCATAGGAGAAATTCATATTTTTCTATTTCTACAAACCATAATTTATGCTCGGGATGCCAATTTCCCGTCCACCATTCTGTTCAGTGACGAGGCTGTTTTTTTATGGAAATGGTGAGGTAAATCGACAGAACACCCGCTACTGGTCTCAAAACAACCCTCACTGGTGTACCTCTTCAAAGGAACAAGGTGCATCTCGGGTGATGGCATGGTGTGGCATTTGGAAGGATCGCATCATAGGCCCCCTCTTTTTCGATGAACATGTCACTGGAGGCACCTATCTACGTATGCTCAAGGAAGAAGCATTTCCCAGTGTCTTGAACGAAGAAGGAAATTTCCCAACATGGTTCCAGCAAGACGGCGCTCCTGCACATTACAGCACCCAAGTAAGGGAATACCCGTACCAACAATTTCCTGGTCATTGGATAGGACGTCGAGGGCCTGTGGAATGGCCAGCTAGAAGCCCGGATCTCACGCCACTAGATTTTTATCTCTGGGGCCACTTGAAAGCGCTGGTATACGCAGAGAAAATTAGGAGTGTTGAACATTTGCGGCAGCGCATTATTGGGGCATGTAACACCATTACTCCTGACATCATTCACCGTGTGCTTGCTGACTGGGTATCACGTCTGAATTTGTGTATTGAAAACAATGGTGGACATATTGAGCACGTTTTGTAAATAAAAGCTTTTGTTTTGCCTTTTTTTATTATTTTTCCTATGATGCCGGACTTATGGGACACCCTGTATATATATATATTGAAAAAACACGAAAAATAGGGAATATATTTTAATAAAAAAACCACATTTTATACAAATCTGCACAAGATAAGCTATATATTTTCTTAGTCAGTTTTGAATGGCAATTCAATATATTGTAGTGTTTTAACCGCGCGTGAGCGGGTTAAAATACGAATATTAACGAAGTGCTTTATTAAGTGCAATAACTACACTTAAAGAAGATGGAAAGAACGGAAGGAATAAAATGTACACCTTTGAGCTAGTTGGATTCGAACCCTCGTCGCGTAGTTTCAGATGACGTCAGCGCGCCTACTTACCGATCGCACCACCATGAATCTCGAGAAGAAAAAACTATATTTAATTAAAAAAAAAAAAAAATGTTTGAACTTTAAAGAGAAATAAAATATTAAAAATTAGTCCAAATTTTGTTAAAATTTAACAAAATAAAACTGTTAATTTAAACATTTTTATTTGGTTCAAATTAAACCCATATAAGATTAGTATATAATAATAATAATAATAATAATAATATTACTTTAACATAAATTTTGTTTAGATTAAACATATAAAATAATTAATTCCGACGCGTCCGGAGTAGGAGTGACGAAGCCGCCATATGTTCAAAAATCGGTTTTCTGAATCACCATTTTCTTCTGGCCTTTGTCTATGCAGTGAATAATACACACTTACCCATACTTCGTCACTAAATTTCAGAGGCATTAGTGACGTAGTATCTGTAAGTGCGTATGTTTGATTTTAGCTCAACCCTGTATAACTACAGGGTGACCGTAACGTCACTCAACCCAAAGATAATTACATAATTATGTTTCCGGGTTGCGTGACTTTACAATCACGCTGTATAATACGTTTTGCGTGGCGACTCTTAAAATAAATAATTTATAAATAATTAATTTAATAAATATAAAATAAGTAAAAAGAATAAATTAAATAAATAAATAAATAAAAAACAAAAATTAACCATTGTAGATTTTCTTTATAGTTATCTGATACTTGCTGTAATTAATCCACAAACAATTAAACGATCTTTCAAAAGCAAAAAACAATGCGAGATCCACTCTTTCGCAACTCGCTTAAATGATTCATTTCGCCTCTAAAAGCAACAACCAACTAAATTACAATTTAAAGGATCGTCTCGTCACATGTCCTGTATAGAATTACTCTTTCTATATACTGTAAATAGTTTATATATATATATATATATATATATAATATATATATAAAACAACGTCATATTATATTCAACATGGGCATATTTCAATATGGTTAATATGACGTATCACCCAATATATTACATACTACAAATATTTAATATTTGTCAACTAAAAGCAACCATAAAACTAAAATGAACGTGAAATATGTCTATAATGAGAGTACAGTCGTAGACATAATCGGTTTATATTACCTTCACTTCTCAGAAGTTCTAAAAATAGTGAGCAGCGTAGGGTCAGAGTAGATCTCGTACGGAGAACCCCTCCCCGAGAATGGGCAAATGCGCTCATTTTTTTGTGATCTTTCTGAGCGCGCGTTAAGCCTTAAATTCTCCACCCCCCCTCGGGTACCCTCCATATCCATAAGATATTTAGATACAGATGACTAAATCTTTAACCTAAGACGAGGATAACAGTGTCGAATGCGGAAATATTTAGCGACTCACGAGCGTATTATTATTATTACGCTTTCGAAATATCGACATTTGCGGTTCTTGAAAAAAGTATTACAATAAATTTTAAGTTAACCCAGTCGTGCCCACTGGTAGAATTTCCTACCGGCAAAATTGTTTGTCATTATTACATCACTTTTTTCTCGTATTCACGTCATCTTCGGTATGAGTCATATCAGTGACTCATACCAAAGATCACGTGAATACGAGAAAAAGTGATGCAATAATGACAAACAATTTTGGCGGTAGGAAATTCTACCAAATGGACACTAATGGGTTACAATGAACCGAAGAAGGTATTTCAACGTTTGTTATTACCTCAACTCGAGACTTCTCACCAACATTCGTCATTTAGATTAGAATTAGTTCGGAAATGCGTTTTTAATGCTTAGGAAAAAGCCAGCGTCTGGTATGCGAGTAGGTAACACCGTTTACCTATATAAGCGAAGACACCGAGGATGGGGTTCGAACCCCGATGATGCTGGTAATAAGAATAATAATAAATCAGTTAGAGCAATGGGCGGCGTCAGTTGATCCGAGGCCCGTGCTCGTTTCTGGCCTTACCCATTCATTATTATTAGTGCGTAAAGGATGTCGGCCATGTTTTCGTGCTTGACACGCTGACGGACGTACGACCTTGAAAGTAAATCCATATATTTAACGCGCAGTGGCCGCGAGCACATACGTATACACGACAGCTGAATTGTTGAGTAATTATTAAAATTCAATTATCAAGTTACGTAAAATTTATTTCTCGAACAAAGTAAAGTGGTAATGGAATAATTCATTCTTATGCATTTAACATCCTTTAATTCTTTTGCTGAAATTTTACTCTTAAATCTACAATGAACAAAATGTTTTGTTTATTTAACAACCTCCTCCATAATAAATGCAGTCTAGCAGTGAATTTAACATCTGACGTCAACGTATGTTCTTAAATTCTTTGTTGTATCAAATCGACCAGTAATTTTAAGTGCAGCGGTAAATTACATTTTTACTGTAGCTATTGAAACAACAGTAAAGTATCGTTATAGGCGTACGGGCTTCATTTTTTTCGAGGGAGCGGCTCGCAATTTGCCCAAAAATTTCTAAGGTGCCCGAATTTTCTGATGCCAATATAGTGAACTTAACATGGTAAGAAAATGAAAGATTTTGTCGCAATAATGCGCATATATTCACAGAGTATTATAATGAAAATGAAAAGATTTATTGGCAGACTATAGTCCATATGACAAATATTAATTATTAATACAATGACAGTTCATATCCTAAGGATAGAAATATATACTGTTGATTAGAAATAATACAGTAATGTCGAAGTAAGTGGAGCTACAGACAGACGTTTTCGTACCAAGAATTCCATAGTTTAGAGGATAAACGGCGGGACTCATGGATAGCTTGAATAATCGGTTTGGTTGATTTTTTAATTCTTTGCATGAGACTGTATTAAGCACGTCTTGTTACCTCCGGGAAGCTTGGGACATTGCGGGTAGCAAACATTTGCGAAGCTGAGCATCTCGGGGGTAATTTATGTAAGAGTCTAAAATGCTTTTTGTACAGCAAATTTAGAGTTCTGCCAGAACCTTTTTTATAATTCACCCAGAGTTGCTGTCCGTAAATATTACTGCAGAGAGTACGAAAGAGAGTGTCTTTAGCTGCACTTGTACAGAACCGAAAGTTCCTTATAGTCATATTCGTTTTAGCACAAAGGCTTCGAGATTATTTCTTATATCCGAGTCATCACTCAAGTGGCTTGTAATAGTTTGACCCAAATACTTAAACTCTTGTACTTCCTCAATGACTTCACCTTTCATTTTAAACCTAATATCAGCTGGATGATTACAGCTTTTAGGATGAAATTGCATAACCTTAGTTTTTGTAACATTAAAAAGAATATCATGTTTCTGCGAATACACTTCGCAGACTTTTAGTAACGATCCAGACCTTTAACAGAGGGACTTATTAACACCATATCATCGGTATAAACTAAGTTATTTATCCTTGTGTTATCTATACAACATCCCACTGTTGCCTCACTAAGTGACGCATTAATCCGTCAATATACACATTAAACAACATAGGGGAGAGCAAGGAGCCTTGTCTCACTCCGCAAGAGGAGTCAAAACACTCGGATAGTACAATGTACATTGCCCCACCTAACGGTAAAAGATTGGTGGGAATACTAAAATTTCAATAAATTTAATACGTACATGGGAACCTTCCTGTCTTCTAGTTTTTTAAATAAAATATTGTGGTTCACTCTATCATATGCCTTGCTTATATCTAGGAAACAGCTATAAATAGTTGAATTACTGTCAATGTATTTAGATATTGTTTCTTTAAGTACATAGATACACAGGTCAGTTGAGTGGGACCTTTTAAATCCAAACTGATTAGGAGATGTCCATAGGTAATCATTTAATCGGAGTAACACGAGTTTTTCTAGTAGTTTCGAGAAGCAGGAAGCGACAGCAATAGGCCTGTAATTACTGCTGGACAGAATGTCTCCATACTTATTTTTGACCAGGGGCAAGATATATACCCTCATGAACTCTGCTGGGATACAGCTATGAACAAGCATGGCTGATAGGAGCAATGGTATATGCAGACATACTACGCCATTGGCATATTTTAAGTGCTCATTCGATAGGTCATCTACCCCTGACGCAGAACCAGTCTTTAACTCTTTAATTAACCCCTCTATTTCAGGAACTGATATCAAAGTATTTTCTCTTGTCCCTCCCACAGGCGTTTCGCCGCAATCTATCTTAAGATTATCCCTACTCACACTGTTAAGAATGTTAGAATAGTGTTTTTTCCACAGCTTTGCAATTTCATCCTCCCCCGACACCCCATCGATTGTCGGGGGGAGGACACTTTTGATACCCGTTTGATTTTTAACAAATTTCCAAAATTTGTTATTGTCGTTATTTATGCGAGCTTCACAGGCTTTTGATGCTCGAATAGACTCTTCTTCCTGTTTACATCGCCTTATGGCCCCCTTATACTGACCCCTACTTCTACACATATTCACGTATACTGGACCTAATCTGGGTCTATCATGAAAGCACCACAAATCGTAGGCGTCTTTCGATTCCCTCTTCACGGGGGGCAATAAAATCATTCCATCCAGGAATAATCTTAGTATGATAGTTGTAAGATTTAATCAGGGGGCTTCCCGCTTCTCTTAACAGGGATACTATCTTACTATAATACCTATCTATGAGCTTACAGTGAGAATCATTTGAGCAAGGATTACTACAGGCTAGATGCAAAATTTCTAAATTATTAAAGAGCAGAGCTGGGCACTTGCGGCATATTTTGCGGTACTGCGGTACTGCGGTACTACCAAACTACCAAACCGGGACCGCATAACGCAGTACCGCAAAGGATCGCTGAAAGTACCGCAGTACCGCTACCGCATTCAAATTTCCGCGTACCGGTTTGGTACCGGTTTGGTAGTTTGGTAGTACCGCAGTACCGCAGTACCGCAAAATATGCCGCAAGTGCCCAGCTCTGTTAAAGAGGTGACCCGTTCTGTCTTTGTATTCTATTCTCTGTTGCATATTAACATTAGACCAATCGACGCGATTGTTTTTACCTATCGAGTTCTTGTTATGTCGTGGATAACTACAAAATATACATATTTTTCATACATATTCTAGAAAAAATTAACTAACAAAACACTGAATTTTTTTTGCCACCAGATAACATAAATTGAAAGGATTGCATGAGTACCTCAAAAATTAAATTACATAAAAATTTTTAAGAAATACATAAAGCAACAAATTTGTTTTTATAAGTTTAAATGCGACACGTTTATGCGACATTGCAGCCAAACAAAAAAACATTGTCACATAATTTATGGTTTGGTTTAATTAGTACATCCGAGTCAAATTTTAATAAACTCCAATTTTTCTGCCATTGTTTTGAGACTGCCTGAATTTTGAGGCATTTGCCCGAAAATATTTGGAAACGCGAATCTGGGGGGAGGAGGCTGCAGCCGCCCCCAGACCCCTCCCTCGTCCCGTACGCCTATGCGTACCGTCATCGTATTTTAGCAGTCACGTAGTCACGGTAAGAGCAAAATTAATTACGTTTCATATCTAGGTACAGAGTGGATGTGAAGCCATCATGGAACATTTATTTTTGATGTAATGTTTGCCTCTCAAACCGATTAAGATGGGTTTGAAAAATGCATCTATTATAGTTTTAAAATTAGACGAGTTAACGAACGGATTCATAGAAAACGGGATGCGCGTGTCTCGAGTGCGTCCGCTGGGCGACCGAAAATAAAAATCCTTCTTCAAACTTATTTTGAGATGTTCAGATGTAATTTTCATTTCTGACCAGTAAATTTTAATTTATTTATTCCATTAATAATTAATTATTTAACTGTAATCGTTAAAGACTGAAAATTTGATATGCAAAGTACTCGTGAAGAACGGCCGTGTAAAACTCATCATTAGTATACAAATTTTACACAGATTACGCGCACGGTTGCGTTCGTACGCTTTTCACGTCCATATTTTAGCGCGGTAATACTCGGTGGGTTCAAAAAGAAACGTAACCCAAAATAGAAAAGAAAAGGGTTAGGTTACGATGATATATGCATTCTCCAATGGGTTGCGTCTCTTTTCGAACACCTTGTGTCAACTTGTCGATTCAACTGCTATTGTAAGTGTACAAGATAATAACAGTCATTTGCCGTTAAAAATAACAGTGAAATTGTAAATATAAAAAAAAATTATGGTTTAGTTTTTAATTTAAATGTAATAATTCAGTGAATTATACACCAGTCTGCATGAAAATCGATTTCTTTATTTTGAGTTGTGATTCTGAAGCAGTTCGCTGCGCTGAATTAAAAAATGCTACCAGTTTTTTTCTATCACCCACAGTTTTAAAGTTATTAGCAAAACAATTTTGGGGCGTTTTGTAATTTTTACCTTTTTTATCTTAATTAATTTCGTTTTTCATATTTTTCAGATAGATAATTCTAACATTACGTCTTTAAAATTTTAATAATGACTTCTAGAGGATGCACCCATAGTCCAGACATATTTTGTTATATTTGTGGTTGGTATGTTGTTGTAAAACAAAGGACAAATGTAACGACCTTCATTAAGAGAGCTTATCATGCTTATTTTGGAATTAAATTAGGAGATCAAGACAAAAGTTGGGCTCCACACAAGGTTTGTCTTACGTGTGTTGCGGCACTAAGGAATTGGAGCAAAGGTAAAAAGAAAAGTTTGCCATTTGGGATCTCTATGGTATGGCGCGAGCCTAGAAACCATACCGACGACTGCTACTTCTGTTCTTGCAATGTTAAAGGTTATAATGCAAAGAATAAAGAGAGCCTTCAATACCCAAGTCTTCCATCTGCAATAAGGCCGGTACCCCATGGTCCAGAAGTTCCTATTCCCCGCTCACCCGAGAGTCTGGATCAATACAATTCAGATTCTGATTCAGCTCCAAATCCAGACAATGATGATGTTTATGAACAGCCAACAGCTGACCGAGATCCTCCTAAACAATTAACCCAAGCCGAACTAAATGTCTTAGTGAGGGATTTGAATCTGCCTAAGGACTCTGCAGAACTTTTGGGGTCTAGATTGCAGGAGAACAATTTATTGGCATCCGACACATACTTCGCTTGGTACAGAAATCGTGAGAAAGACTTCGTGCCTTTTTTCGAAGAAGATGGTCCCTTGGTATTTTGCAAGGACATCACAGGATTAGTGTGCAAGCTAGGCATCGAATACCAAACCAGTGACTGGAGGTTGTTTATAGATTCCTCTAAAACCAGTCTAAAAGGAGTGTTACTGCACAACGGTAACAAATATGCATCAACCCCAGTGGCCCATTCTACTCATTTAAAAGAGACCTATGATAACATGAAACTGCTTCTGGAAAAAATTCAGTATCAAAATCACAGATGGATATTGTGTGGGGATCTCAAAGTCCTTTGCATGTTACTTGGGCAGCAATCAGGGTACACTAAGATGCCATGTTTCATCTGCGAATGGGATAGTCGAGCACGTGACCAGCACTGGAAGAGGAAAACTTGGCCTCCTAGAGAGAATCTTACCCCAGGATCAAAGAACATTTTAAATGAACATCTAGTTGAACCAAATAAAATCCTCCTACCACCCTTGCACATTAAGTTAGGCTTGATGAAGCAGTATGTCAAAGCATTGAATAGAGAAGGTGAGTGTTTCAAGTACATTTGTTCAAAATATCCAAAGATTAGCTACGAGAAAATAAAGGAAGGTGTTTTTATAGGTCCTCAGATTAGAAAGTTATTGACAGACGATCATTTCCTGAACACAATGACCAATAAAGAAAAAGAAGCATGGCTTGGTTTCAAAGATGTTGTTGAAAACTTCTTGGGAAACTACAAAAGCCAAAATTATGAAAGACTGGTGGAAAATATGCTTAAAAAGTTTTGCGCCTTAGGTTGCAACATGAGCCTGAAAGTTCACTTCTTATTTTCGCATCTTGACCGTTTTCCCGAAAATCTCGGAGATGTCAGTGAGGAGCAAGGGGAACGATTTCACCAGGACATCAAAACCATGGAAAGAAGATATCAAGGAAGATGGCATACAAATATGATGGCGGATTACTGCTGGTGTCTGCAACGAGATCAGCCTAACGCACAGCATAAGAAAACATCAAAGAAGCACCGGTTTAGTCGTCATTAGTCAGATCTACCTTCATAGTCTTAAGTCTTTGGAATAAGTCCTGAAATGTTTGCAAGTAAAGAAGGTAAATATATTTTGTTTCTTTCAGTTATTTTTGTATTCTTTCATAAACAAGCAATATGCTTGTCCAAGAGCTAGGAGCTATTTAATTCTGCTTTAATTAGGTTTTACTCTATCACCAGAGATGGGCAGTATCTTGTATCTTAAGATACAAAAAGTATCTTAAGGTACAAGATATGTATCTGAGATACGTATCTTAGGTACTTTATTTTTGGAGGATCTTGAGAAGTATCTAAGATACATTTTGTCATGTAGCTTGTATCCCGGGATACACTTTCAAAGATACTTTCACAAGATACTTTTTAAATAGAGACGCTAATAACTATTCATGAAATATGATCATATCTGACGCACAGGAGTCCTTTGTTATTTTGATTAAAAATCAGGAATTATACATATATTTGCTTATTCCTGCAAATATATTTATTATGAGGAAAACTTTATTTTTTCTTCGTGAGTAGGTAACTGAGCATACCTGTATTAACAATTTATTTGAAATACATAAATTGAAAAAGTGTGGTTTATTTTATTTTTCCATACCTAAAAATTTTCAGGATTATTTATACATATTTACTTTGTGCTTTCCTTTTAGTTATATCACTATATGAATACTGAGATATGAAGTACCATTGATTTGGCATTTATTTATATCCAGAAAATATAATAATAAACAATTGAATGAGACAACTCGTGCGCTCATGGCTCACCAGGTGAAACTAAACTCAAATAATTATTCTTTCAAAAGTATCTTGTATCTTAAAAATGTATCTTGTATCTGTAACTTGTATCTGTATCTTGAAGATACAGTTTTTTCGAGTATCTTGTATCTGTATCTCAGATACATTTTTGTTGGGTATCTTGTATCTGTATCTCAGATACAATTTCCAAGTATCTTGCCTAGTGGTGTAGTGCTGTGGGAACGCGTGGGAACGGCGTTCCCTTACTTTTTTTGGTAGACGGAACGGCGTTCCCTCACTATTTCAAATAAATCCGAACTTACAAATCTCTAACGTCATGAAATTTTAATTCCCACCCCTAGAAGAAATATGAGAAAGAATCATTAACTGCTTCATTTCTTTTAGCTTCGACTGAGGCAATGCTAGCCTATAAAGATCTGGTGAAACAGTCACCACGGCGTACCAGTTGTTAACTTTTTTTTAGTTAATCATTCCAGTTGTTAGCTATTTTTATTGATCGTACTGGATGTCGTATATCTAATGACACTGGAAATACTGCATCTTCAACCTTGGAATATATCCTAATATCCAGTGCATATGACCTCAAAATATCCCTGAAATTGGTCAGATTTCAAAAGATTTCCCGGGGGGCTTACAGTGCCCCCGGACCCCCAGCTGTATGGGCTCGCCGCGCTCGCCATTGTCCCCCCCGCATCTGAGTAACACTTTCAAAATGCGTTCCCTCACTTCTTTATTTAGCACTACACCACTGATCTTGGCCATCACTGTCTATCACCTAAAGATTTCGTGCTACAAGGGGTGTTGTAATACCTCATCTGTCCCCAAATGTTAACCACCCATTGATGGGAGGGGAGAGAGTATTTTGCTGGGAACGGGACTGATTGTTATATCTATTTACCCTACATTATTATGTAAGCGTTACTGTAGTCTATAACAACAAAATTTATGGTTTAGCATGTGCAGTCCAATGTTGGTCTCGATAAGATGGTTCACATTTGGGGATAAATGGGGGATTTATGACACACCCTGTAGTAAGAAAACCATACGTGATAGGGAAAAACTAACGATATTTTTGAGATCAGCGCACTCAAATTATATAGAATCACCAACTAGTTTGTAAAAATCGATCGACAAGTTTTCAAATGTGTACTGGTGTTATTAATTACTGTAAATATTACAGTCATTCCTTAAACTACATTTTTACTGTTAAAGTAATATACTTACGAAGGTAGCTTAGTGATAGAGAGCCGGGCCGTTAACCTGAAGGTCATGGGTTGGGATTTCGGTTCGGATTTGAGATTTCAACGATTAAGGTGCCTATCAGGTTTTCATTTGTTGGGATAGGGGGTTCGGATCCCACGAAAAGACTAAGTTCCTTCTGTTCAAAGGAGCGAAGGAGGTTAAATAACTCTGTTATTTCGAGTATTATTATTAAAATAGAAATTAATTGCTAAACTGATAAGAAATGTCAACAATGAAACAATAGTTCAGATAAATATCAAGAATAATTCATCTTACCAACTATATTTTATTGCTGGTTTGTAAAACAGTACAGGGTGGTTAAAAAAAAATGTTACCACTTATATGGCGCTAATATGTCATTGCTTACCACTTATAGTTTGTTTGTTTGTTTGTTTGTTTATGTAAGTATTTGTGTGTTTATTAGCGTGTTTTTTAATAATAATGTCATTTTCTTCGGGGATTGTATAAGTGATTAATGAGTAAACTCCCATTCAGTGGAAATGGCTGCGAAGTTTACATTCGAGCAACGCAGAAACATGTGGTAACATTATTTTTGGAAGCACCCTATAAAATGCCGTTATGAATTACTTACTCATTTTTTATTGTGTTGGAATTGATGTCAAGTGAATTGTGGATGTTTATCTGACCTATTAATGTTCCTCACCATTTACTTATCTATTCATCTATTTATCCATAATTATGTCACTGTACTAAAAACTTTATTAACCAAGTAGTATGCGATCATCGAAAGAGAAGAACTGTCTGTGGTGGCGTTGGTAGTGGATTACACCATCGCATACTACCGAGGCATCACTCTTCCTGAATGCAACTACACTACTAATTTTCCTGGGAGTATGTAAGGGGGGCGGTGTGTAGTACAGTTGCATTTAGGGAGAGTGATACCTCAGTAGTATGCAACGATGACGGTGTAATTTACTACCTACATTATTACAGACAGTTCCTCCTCTCCTTCGATAAACCCATACTATTAACCAATCTAAAACAGTTGCTACATTTAAACCTATACATTACGCATTTATTAGTATACATTTGCATTCTTATATATATATATATATATATATATATATATATATATATATTCACTGAATTCTATAATACTTGGTGCCATTTCATGTGTGATAAATGCAAATGTATTCCCAAAATGGGCTCGTTATAAGATGCTGATATTAAGCCATTGAAAGGTCTTTAAGTAGTTTCCAGTTGTTTGGGGAGATTGGAGCCATCAAAGGAAGGATGACACAAGCTTTTCATTCTTGAAAATGATCTGAAACAACTTTAAAAGCCTTTTCATACGGCAATCAAGTGGACGAACACTCGAATAGATATACATATAGGGAGATAAAACTTTATACACGAGACAGAAAAGCGGTTAATAAAAATATACTCCATTTTATATATATATATATATATATATATATATATATATATATATATATATATATATATATATATATATATATATATATATATCGTGTCCCAAAGAAATGTATACTAGGGTGGATCGATTTTACATTTTTTTCGATTTCCATATTCTAATAGAGACAAAAACTTGCGCATGCATGAGAAAATAGCCTCTGCAAAATCTTAGCTTAATAGGTAATCATCTTCTGCCCCCGGCAGAGCGATGAAAATCATATTTTAGTAGTCAAAAACGTATTTTTAAACCCTAGCCTAGAGTCATGAAATTTTGCGTGTGTGTTATTTCATGCCTAAGCAACGATATAAATGCTATGGGAAATATATAAATGCATTATTTAAGACAAAGAGCCGATCTGAAAATATGTATAATATACATATTTTCAGATCGGCTCTTTGTCTTAAATAATGCATTTATATATTTCCCATAGCATTTATATCGTTGCTTAGGCATGAAATAACACACACGCAAAATTTTATGACGCTAGGCTAGGGTTTAAAAATACGTTTTTGACTACTAAAATATGATTTTCATCGCTCTGCCGGGGGCAGAAGATTATTACCTATTAAGCTAAGACTTTGCAGAGGCTATTTTCTCATGCATGTGCAAGTTTTTGTCTCTATTAGAATATGGAAATCGAAACAAATGTAAAATCGATCCACCCTAATGTATACCCACTTTGTTCGATAATACCAGCTATGAGGATAATAAATATATTACTTTTTATATGTTTTTTAATAAAGAATTTTCTCCTGAATCTAAATATGTAATTATTTTTATTAAAAATTGAAAAACAAAAAGGTTACAGATGTTTAAATTATAATTATTATTTTCGAGACTTCATGTGCGATATTTTCTAATATTTTAACCGACTGTTTTGAGATACTTATGTTTAGTGTTGATATTGAAGCATAAATGTTGTAATTATTAGTTAATTCAAAAAATTTACAAATTCCATGGTTAAATGACACTTTATCTAAGATGTTCAAATTGTCGTTAGAAAAGAACAAACGTCGCAGAGTTATAAGATGTTAGATAAGGTTAGAGCAAAACTGTAGTCTTGCCTAATTAGAACTCAACGAAATGGCTAGGATAAGCTAGGCACTAAACATAAGTATCTCAAAACAGTCGGTTAAAAGGTAGGCCAGGCCATAAAAAAAAATATTAGAAAATATCGCACATGAAGTTTCGAAAATAATAATTCTAATTTAAACATCTGTAACTTTTTTGTTCTTCAATTTTTAATAAAGGTAATTACATATTTAGATTCAGGAGAAAATTCTTTATTAAAAAACATATAAACAGTAATATATTTATTATCCTCATAGCTGGTATTATCGAACAAAGTGGGTATACATTTCTTTGGGACACGCTGTGTATATATATATATATGATGATGAATAAAACCACTAAGGAAAGGAAACACAAAATGGTGCTCAAGCGCTTTCGTCTAATGACATCCTCAGGAACACTGAAGTACATAAAAGGGTGACAGCCTATATATAGGTTAAAGAAAGAAAAAAAGAAAAGAAAAATAAATAATATATATATATATATACATACATATATATATATATATATATATATATATATATATATATATATATATATATATATATATGCAATAAACGGAGAAGTAAAAATAAAAATTAAAAATTAAAGGATTAACAGAGAGGCATACAGATTTGTAAGGAAAAAATATAGATTTTTAGCACAAGATCAAATGAATTATAAAAATACAAATTTATACTGGAAATCTGCCCGGGTTTTAACACTCTGCCTTTTTTGGTTAAGTTTCGATGTATATAAAAATAAAATGAAAATTAAAAGTTAATAAAGTAGCATACAAGTTTACCAAAGATTTAGCGTTCTACCCTTCTTATCTAAATCTGTTTTGAAGGAATTCAAAACAACAGGATCGAGTTGAAAAAGACCTTTGCTTATGTTGAAGTTATTTGAAAGTTGGATAATGGCAGACTCAAGAATATTTCTATTAACAATGTTGCTAGAGTGGAATAAAACTGAAGCATTATTCCAATCAATACAGTGGAATAACTCTGACAAATGGACAAAAAGGGCACTGGACAACTGTCCTGTTCTAACGGAATATTGATGCTGTTTTATACGTGTGTGCAAATCCTTTCCCGTCTGACCTATGTAAAAGGAATCACATTGTTTACACCCAATTTTATAGATAATGCCTGAATTATTGGTAGGGCTATTTTTACTATGATATTTTTCACAATATTGTTATATGAAAATACTACATTAATATCCAAAAGTTTAAGTACATTAGCAATGCCTAAAAAGCCCGGGAAAAATGGAAGTACTAAAATATTTTTGACAAAGTACGAGTGTTATTATTGACACGATAGAAAGTTCGTTTTGCCTTGTTGAGACAAGATTCCATAAACGCAGATGGATAACACAGATCACTTCCAATACCGTTGATTTTTTCCAATTCGGCATCGATGTATTCCGGACTGGCGATCCTAAGGGCGCGGAGAAACATTGATGAAAAAATGGCCTTCTTAGTGGGGGTGTCATGTCCCGAGTAAAAGTGTACGTAGGACAAATTGTTTGTTGTTTTCCGACAGATACTAAACTTAAAAACTGGGCTTTCCCTATGTACACGCACATCCAAAAATGGGATTGAATTGTCTTCTTCCACTTCTAAAGTAAACTTAATGGAGGGGACTTGATCATTTAACTGAAGGGGGAAGTTATCCAGGTCACGATTCATGGGCCAGATACACAAAATATCGTCGACGTACCGCAACCAAGGGATGCCAACCCCCAGGATTCTCGGAATGTAAGTAATTTCGAAAAACTCCATATAAATATTGGAGAGGAGGGGCGATAAGGGGTTGCCCATGGCCATCCCAAAAACTTGTTGATAATACTCGTTATTGAAAGTGAATTTACAGTCTTTGATGCAAAGCTTAATAAGATCCAAAACAATGTGTGAAGGTAGTGGCAGGTCATACTTATGTAATTCTTGGGAGAGAAAGTCAAGCATATCGTCAATCGGCACTTTTGTAAACAATGAACACACGTCAAAACTGATCAATCTATCGTTAGTTTCAGTACGTGCATTATTCAATTTTTCAGTAAGATCCATGGAATTTTTTACATGTGAATCAGAGATAGTTCCGAGAATGGGGGACAAGACTTTGACAAGCCATTTGGAGAGTTTATAAGTAATAGAGCCCACCGAGCTAATAATAGGGCGCATAGGGTTGCCAGGTTTGTGGGTTTTAATAAGACCGTAAAGGTAGGGCAGAGAAGGTGAAGTGGACATGAAAAGCGGAATTAAGTCCTTATGATCTTTGAGAATGCGTTTCAAGCCACTATTAAATGATTTGATGACGTCATCCTGCGGGTTCTTCCTAAGTTTGCTGTATGTGGCGGGGTCCTGGAGAAGCTCGTTCATCTTTCCGATGTAGTCCACTTTGTCCATAATAACTATGGTGTTAGCCTTGTCTGCTTTAGTAATATGGAGCTCCCCATCTTTTTTTAATTGTGAGAGGCTATTGCGAAAACGTTTAGGAAAGTTATCTTCGTAATTACCATTCGCCGCACTATAAACGAGGCCTTTAACTATGTTAAACAAATACTGAGGGAGATTACACTGTTTTTCAAAACACGCGAGACTGTAACAAATTTGTAAAGCCGAAGGTTTTTTAACAATAAAAAAGGACATACCATATCCAAGGGCACTTTTTGCATCGTCACTAATGTTTTTCGAAGAAAGGTTCAAAACACACTTTGAGCTTGCTTTTTTACTCCACTGACTATTTCGAATGAGACTTTTAATTTTCCGATCCAAAATGTTACGAAGTGAAGTAGTTCTCCGACGCAACTCGTTGTAAATTTCATCAAACAAAGGTTGGATCCACGGTTGGGGAATAACGGTTACAAAATTATGTTTGGCGATGTTTAAATTTTTGAAGGCGGACCACTCATTTTGTCTGGTGACTTCAATATGTTTCTTTAAAATTAATCTGCTGAAGTTGTTGAACGGATGGTCGTCAATTTGTCTGAGGCGAATCGGAAGCTTTGGGAAGAACTGCTTCGATTCGCCTCAGACAAATTGACGACCATCCGTTCAACAACTTCAGCAGATTAATTTTAAAGAAACATATTGAAGTCACCAGACAAAATGAGTGGTCCGCCTTCAAAAATTTAAACATCGCCAAACATAATTTTGTAACCGTTATTCCCCAACCGTGGATCCAACCTTTGTTTGATGAAATTTACAACGAGTTGCGTCGGAGAACTACTTCACTTCGTAACATTTTGGATCGGAAAATTAAAAGTCTCATTCGAAATAGTCAGTGGAGTAAAAAAGCAAGCTCAAAGTGTGTTTTGAACCTTTCTTCGAAAAACATTAGTGACGATGCAAAAAGTGCCCTTGGATATGGTATGTCCTTTTTTATTGTTAAAAAACCTTCGGCTTTACAAATTTGTTACAGTCTCGCGTGTTTTGAAAAACAGTGTAATCTCCCTCAGTATTTGTTTAACATAGTTAAAGGCCTCGTTTATAGTGCGGCGAATGGTAATTACGAAGATAACTTTCCTAAACGTTTTCGCGATGGCCTCTCACAATTAAAAAAAGATGGGGAGCTCCATATTACTAAAGCAGACAAGGCTAACACCATAGTTATTATGGACAAAGTGGACTACATCGGAAAGATGAACGAGCTTCTCCAGGACCCCGCCACATACAGCAAACTTAGGAAGAACCCGCAGGATGACGTCATCAAATCATTTAATAGTGGCTTGAAACGCATTCTCAAAGATCATAAGGACTTAATTCCGCTTTTCATGTCCACTTCACCTTCTCTGCCCTACCTTTACGGTCTTATTAAAACCCACAAACCTGGCAACCCTATGCGCCCTATTATTAGCTCGGTGGGCTCTATTACTTATAAACTCTCCAAATGGCTTGTCAAAGTCTTGTCCCCCATTCTCGGAACTATCTCTGATTCACATGTAAAAAATTCCATGGATCTTACTGAAAAATTGAATAATGCACGTACTGAAACTAACGATAGATTGATCAGTTTTGACGTTTGTTCATTGTTTACAAAAGTGCCGATTGATGATATGCTTGACTTTCTCTCCCAAGAATTACATAAGTATGACCTGCCACTACCTTCACACATTGTTTTGGAACTTATTAAGCTTTGCATCAAAGACTGTAAATTCACTTTCAATAACGAGTATTATCAACAAGTGTTTGGGATGGCCATGGGCAACCCCTTATCGCCCCTCCTCTCCAATATTTATATGGAGTTTTTCGAAATTACTTACATTCCGAGAATCCTGGGGGTTGGCATCCCTTGGTTGCGGTACGTCGACGATATTTTGTGTATCTGGCCCATGAATCGTGACCTGGATAACTTCCTCCTTCAGTTAAATGATCAAGTCCCCTCCATTAAGTTTACTTTAGAAGTGGAACAAGACAATTCAATCCCATTTTTGGATGTGCGTGTACATAGGGAAAGCCCAGGTTTTAAGTTTAGTATCTATCGGAAAACAACAAACAATTTGTCCTACGTACACTTTTACTCGGGACATGACACCCCCACTAAGAAGGCCATTTTTTCATCAATGTTTCTCCGCGCCCTTAGGATCGCCAGTCCGGAATACATCGATGCCGAATTGGAAAAAATCAACGGTATTGGAAGTGATCTGTGTTATCCATCTGCGTTTATGGAATCTTGTCTCAACAAGGCAAAACGAACTTTCTATCGTGTCAATAATAACACTCGTACTTTGTCAAAAAATATTTTAGTACTTCCATTTTTCCCGGCTTTTTAGGCATTGCTAATGTACTTAAACTTTTGGATATTAATGTAGTATTTTCATATAACAATATTGTGAAAAATATCATAGTAAAAAATAGCCCTACCAATAATTCAGGCATTATATAAAATTGGGTGTAAACAATGTGATTCCTTTTACATAGGTCAGACGGGAAAGGATTTGCACACACGTATAAAACAGCATCAATATTCGTTAGAACAGGACAGTTGTCCAGTGCTCTTTTTGTCCATTTGTCAGAGTTATCCCACTGTATTGATTGGAATAATGCTTCAGTTTATTTCACTCTAGCAACATTGTTAACAGAAATATTCTTGAGTCTGCCATTATCCAACTTTCAAATAACTTCAACATAAGCAAAGGTCTTTTTCAACTCGATCCTGTTGTTTTGAATTCCTTCAAAACAGATTTAGATAAAAAGGGTAGGACGCTAAATCTTTGGTAAACTTGTATGCCACTTTATTAACTTTTAATCTTCATTTTATTTTTATATAATCGAAACTTGACTATAAAAGGCAAAGTGTTAAAACCCGGGCAGATTTCCAGTATAAATTTGTATTTTTATAATTCATTTGATCTTGTGCTAAAAATCGATATTTTTCCTTACAAATCTGTATGCCTCTCTGTTAATCCTTTAATTTTTAATTTATTTTACTTCTCCGTTTATTGCATAAATATATATACGGTATATATATATATAGATATGTACACAAACTCAGAATGGTCCCCTGAGAAATTTATATGTTAAACACAGACCGTGCATGGAACAAGGAACTCTTCTGGGAAAATTAAATCCACTATAGTCCGAATAAGTAATGGTAAATGACAAATACCATAGTTTTTCTTTTTCATGATGCTAGCCCGACGTGGGCAACGGGTCTCTCGCAAAGAGATCCCATAAATATAGCTTCCCTCACCAGCTATCTGCAAAGCAGACAGGATCCAGCTTTGGGACATGGACCTATGGTTTAAAGCAAGCCTAGTCCCTACATTCAGAACCTCTATATAAGTAAAAGACTCGTTGCATTCACGTCGGATTGAATAAACAAAGAAAAAGGAGTTCCTTGTTCCATGCACGGTCTGTGTTTAACATATAGATATGTATGTATGTATATATATATATATATATATATATATATATATTATATTATTTATTTTTCTTTTTTTTTTTCTTTCTGTAACCTATATATAGGCTGTCACCCTTTTATGTACTTCAGTGTTCCTGAGGATGTCATTAGACGAAAGCGCTTGAGCACCATTTTGTGTTTCCTTTCCTTCGTGGTTTTATTCATCATAAATATTTTTCACGTGTTGCTTTCGTGAAATAATTTTCATATATATATATATATATATATATATATATATATATATATATATATATATATATATATATATATATATATATATATATATATATAACGCAGTTAGGAAAGCAAACAGAATCTTTGATTTTATTGATGCATTATTTGAATTTAAGTGCTTAAAAACAATTCTAACAGTATATATTCCCTTAGTACGTATATCCTCATCTGGAATACCGCGTTCAGTTTTGATATCCATTTTTTGCGACAAGTCATAAACAGAATGGTGAAAGTGCAGCGACGGGTTACTAAGGTAATTTCCATGTTTAGAAACCAATCGTACACTGCCCGTTTAAAAACGTTAAATTTATCCTCGCTCGTAAACGAGGGGATTCGAGGAAATTTAATCCAAGCGTTTAAAATGATTAAAAGTTTTGATAACGTCGACGCCAAAAAATATTTCACCTTCGCAAACGCGGACGGAACTCGCGGTAATGGCCTCAAATTAGTAAGTAAACATTTCAATTTTAACGAAATTAAGCATTTTTTTCCCTTCCATCGTGGAGTTAATTTGTGGAATGGATTGCCACAGCCAATGTAGTTAAAAATAATTCGATCGAGTCCTTTATAAAGAGACGAGATGCTTAACTCGCCTTTAACCCTCAGTTAGAAACATTTGTTAGCGCTTAAAAGTATTGTAGAATTTCACTCCTATATTCTCCGTTCTTTGCTTTAAATTTTTCACTTATCTTTTAATTTTTTTTCCTTTCTCTTAACGTCTCTTCTTCAAAAGACAGCCTCGGAGGGACCAGCCCGTGTGTTGCTGTTTGGCGTCCTTTGTATTCCTTTGTATGTATATATACTCGTGTGTGTATATATTTCATTTTGGCAATGTGACTTCCAGAGGAGGTGGGTAAATAATGAATAAAATTTAATGAAATACTGACGCGAACCTATGCCCTTTTGGTCGATGAGACATAACATCGACAGTCTAAAAAAACTAATAACCTAACGTAACCTAGGGACGCGTTAGTCATTTTTGGGGGGCCCCTGCAAAATGCCATAGGGGTCCCTGTCATAGCGTAAATGAATTTTTTTTGGTGATGAGAGTTACGCTAAACACTCCCCTTCCCAGCACAGATAGGTAGTTTGGTTTGGCTCTTTATATGTTTTCAACTGAAATTACACCACGGTACCCTGAGCCCAGCTAACAATTTTACGTAGATACAACGTTGTCACAAGGTTGCATTTTAGCACTGTGACGTACTGTAGATACAACGTAAATTTGTGTGGTCTCATTTACGTATTCGCAACGTTGTGATATTATGTAAACTTTACGTAGATACAACGTTGTCTCAACGTCTCAAGGATAGAATTTGGTCCAACAAAGGCACCCTGTTTGAAATAGTAGTATGCCTTATGTGACTCCGTTACAGTTTTGTAACAAAGAATAATGTAATACAAAACTATATGCTATGAATGTAGAACTTTATGTGCAGACAACGTCTATGCTACGTACAAAAAATTACGTCAGGAGTTTACTTGTACTTCACGTGCATACAACGTTATTATGCAATGTTGTATCAACGTTGCAATATAACGTCTAAGATTTACGTTGTGACTACGTCAGTACAACCTCAATCTCTTACATGTCCAAGATTCAACCAGGATACAACGTTGTATTTACGTAATGTGTTTGCTGGGAGGCGACCACGCAATCTGGCCCCGTAAAGAGAAATAGTATGAAAAAACCCCCATTAATTTCCGGAAATTGTGCTCTTACGCGCTGCAACTTCCAGGGTCACATTCCACAATTACCGAACACGCAATTGGACAAAAAGCTCTGCAAACACAACGCAAACTGAGTAAGTGAGGGTGGACGCTGCTTTCCCGCTAGCCGCGCGCGCGTTTGGAGTGACATGTAGTAACATGTAGGCGTTGTAGGGTGCAGCCCTACATCAGCTGGGTATTCAAAACCGGGCTGGAAGAATGAATACGCCACCTGACTTATATAAATAAGCTTGTAATAATCTTGTCCAGTTTTTTCCGAACCATCACGTGACAGTTTTTTTTCCTCGATACTTTTTTCTCGACAAGTTCGGACCAAGGTCGCGTAAAGGCCCTGACGTGAAAAATTAACAATCGGTGGCGTGGGACCCTTCGTTGCCTCGGGGCCCCTTGCAATTATAGGGGTTGCGGGGCCCTAACGCCACTAATGACCTGACCTAACCTAACTTAACTTAAACCAGCAATAACTTGTCGATTTCATGTCACGTGGATCAGATGTCGTGAACCCGACCCACACAAACAAGAACGCTCATGCTTTTTTTCCAATATAATTAACAAAAACTTTACTTTTTTTAACTGTAGCAGAATAGGACTCTGTCAACTACATTTTTTGCCTTCAAACGATTCACCATTTTATCCAAACTCACTTTTCCTTTGCAACATTTTACGCTCTTCAATTCGTGCAAATAACCTGGCAAAGATTTATTATTTTGCAGACGTTTCAAAGGAACTGAAGTTTCAAAAATTTGTTATCCTAAAAACGTTTAGGGTCTGCGTAATATTAAATGTGAATTAAAGCAAGCAAAAATGCGTGGCTAAATTGTTTGATAAACAAACTAAAAATTGTTCATTCAACCAACCATGCAAAAATTTCATTATAACCTAAAATAATAATAATAATAATAATAATAATAATAATAATAATAATTCAATCTTTATTGTTAAGAAAATAAATATTACAATAATTTTTAACGGAACATATTTATTTATACAGGGTGTTCAAAAAGAAACGCAACCAATTGGAGAATTAATATATTGTAACCTAACCCTTTTCTACTTGGGTTGCGTTTCTTTTTGAACACCCTGTATTTTCTTTGTGGTTCTGGCCCTTAAGCTTTTGGCTTTACTGGGCTCTACCTATGTTAGTTTATTTAGATGTTATAGTTTGTTTTTTGCGATAACAAACGTGAATCGTTAGTGCAGGTTAGGTACAGCGTCCCGTGGCTCAGTGGATAACACCGTTTCTCCGTAAACGAAGTGAAGATACCGAGGTCGGGAGTTCGACTCCCGATGGTGCTGGTAATAATAATAATAATAAAGTTAAAGAGATGAACCGCATTAGTTGGCCTGAGCTCTGTGCCAGTTTCTGGCCCTCCTGAATAATATACCGTATTGGGCCGAATATAAGATTTTACATTGACAGAATGAGAGCTCCGCACGCTGCAGCGATCGCAACGCGATTCCCCAGAATCACGTCGCGACTCTAATGACTTTAGTCACTTCGGCTAATCGCGGCAAGGTTGTGGGTCAAGGTGTTAATTGAACACGACTTCTATTTTATTGTACCATCATAAATACACAGAAATAAGAGGGTACAGAGAACGGTACACCGTAAACTTTGTATCCTGTGTCTACTTTAAAACCAAGGATATAAATGAGCTTAAATGTACTCCATAAATAATAAAGTATTTGTAGATTGCACCGTTAATAGATGGAAAGTAGTTAAAAAGTAGATCGAAAGTAGATGAAGTAGATGAAACGGTTCGCTTCTTGAAAAGAAGGGTCCTTTGAAATTTAGAAAAAATAGACACAAAGTACGCTTTTGTGAAATGAATTAAAAGACAATATTTGGGGTTACTTTTGATGCCATCTTCCATGTATTAAATGTACTCTGCATTCAAAATATATTTACGTTCAATTATATTCTCATTTTTAAAGTAGATGGGATTTTGTCCGACTCAGAAGACACGTTATGTAACGCTGGTTAAACCTTGGTTAAACCTTGGTTTTGCTTCCGACCGAATTATTATTATTCATCGTGACAAAGGTCAAGCTCGTTGCTCCGCCTTAGATCTACGGCTTAATGTGGAATCCGAACCACGACCCGTCACGGACGGTCATTAATTACAAAGTCCCTGCCCGGACACGATCTCACGACCTTTCGATCAGCAGCAGCAGCAGCAGCACAGCGTTTTGACCACTAGGCTACCCAGGGTACCCATTTATCTACCAACCAATTTTTATTGCATGGAAAGATAAACAGCTGGGTTAGCCGCGCGCCGCTAACCGTCAATAGAAATAGAACTCGGGGCCGATGGATTCGTAGTCAACGATGCTAACCATTACACCACCTAGGCGATTCAGTTCCATTCCATTCAATTTTGTTCCATTTTATTCGGTTCCATTCTGCTTCATTTTGTTACATTCCATTTTGTTCAGTTTCGTCCTATTTCGTTCCGGTCCGTTCCGCTTCGTCCTATTTCGTTCCGCTCTGTTCCATTCCGTTCCATTCTGTTCAGTCCCATCCCGGTGTGTGCTCCGAAAGCAATAATCTAATTGTGCATTTTTGTACAGCATTTCTTTTCCCGCAATTTTGTCAAATTTGGGTCCCCAAAATACAGAAATAAAATTATGGGTATGGAGTGCGAAGTCACGGTGTATGACACGTACTCATTGTTATATATATATATATATTAGAAGTATTTAGTTACAAACGTTTGCATTCTTTTTGGATGTCCATTTTTGCTTCGTGAACGGTACGTGGCCATGCCTTTCCCTTACATGCCCGCAACTGGTTACATAACACAGTGTCTGGCAGCTGGATAGGTGCCAACGTGTCTACTAGAATGCTACACAATATCCGCAATAGTTTAATTAAGAGAACTCGCATATGTAAACGATTCGCAGACTACAATTTCAACATTTCCTTAAATAATAAATATTTCGCGTGACACACACACACATATATATATATATAAGGAATTATATGCAGATATTATATAAAAGATAATTGCAGATTTAAAAGAGGACAATGTATATATGAACATCCCCCAATAGGCAATTTCTTCTATAATAATGGTCATTGTAAATTTGGAGACGGATGTAAATTTTATCACCCGGACATTTGCAGGACTTACGCAAAATATGGAACCTGCAAATTCGGGAAAAAATGCTACTATCAATATCTCCCGACGGACTCAAAGAACAAAGGAAAAAGTTTAAATAACAATAGGAATAACAATAACAATAGGAACGACAATAGGAACACAAAAAGCGAACAAGAAAATTTTTTCAACATCGCGGACACGTTACGGATGCTAAATATCATCCACATGCAGTTGACACAGCTGGAAACCCCCGAACCAAACCGCCACCGGACAAGAAGCCACCAGTACGAGTAGGCGGAAACGGATCTCTCTCGGAGGATCATAGGGCAACGAATCAAGCGATATCGAAGGAAAACGAACTTGAAATGCACAAGGGGCAACGAAAAACAGAACATAAAAATTGTCCTGGCTAATATTCAAGGAATAAGACCAAACCAATCACTCAATAAGGTTTCGTACCTGAAAGGATTTATGGACGAAACAAGGGCGGACATCGCATGCCTCACAGAAACTCATCTTAAGGATTGCCAAGGAAATTGTGAAAACTGCGAACATTGTGTTGATAAGAAAGAGATAAATATAGAGGGCTTCAACTTACTAAGAGCGGATAGAACGACGAGACGTAAAGGTGGCTGTGCTATATATGTACAGGAAGGTCATATGACAGAGACGATAATAAATAAATCAAACAGCTATGTGGAACTCCTAGCAGTGAAAATAGAAAAACTAAACGTGATAGTAATAGTCATCTATAGACCTCCAAGCACCACAACCGAAAAATTCTCGGAGCCCATTGATGACATCAGAAAGCTAATAAAGGCCATAAACCCTCCATCCCCCAATATAATGATCTGCGGAGACTTTAACTTCCCATTTATAAAATACAAAAAGGTGGAAAGGAATATATATATTTACCAGGACAAGGGGGGCACAAGAGAAGACCAGGAGCAAGCAAAAATGTTGATGGCTCTCACAAATGAGTTTATGCTGACACAAGACATAACAGAAAATACCAGAAAAAATAACTGCCTGGATCTGGTATTCATGAATAACACGAACTTGATTGCTGATATAAAAATAACCCCAACCATTATCTCAGACTACAACTTAATGGAGATATCAACAAATATGACGACAGCATTAAAAGACAATACACATATTGAGGAAAGAAGTAAATTCGGGGTCTTCAACTTAAACTCCAAGACTATAAATTGGGAAGCAATCAGATCGCACATGGCTCAAATAGAATGGAGAACAATTTTCGAGAATAAAACAACTGAAGAAATGCTAACAACCTTGGAAGAAAAAACGCTGGGAATTTTAGAAAAATATGCTTCGAAATCACAACCAAAAGGAAAGAGGAGCTGGCTAGAGAGGCAAAAAGAGAAGACTTTTCCGCAAAAGAAAGAGAGTGGAGGCGAAGTTAGGCAACTGCGGAGATAATGACAGGAAAGCAATAAAAGAAAAACCGGAGGGTATCGATAGGGAAATACAAGCCCTGATTAAGGACCATACAGAGAGGGAAGAGGAAAAGGCGGTAGAAGCAATAAAGGAAAATCCAAAATATTTCTATAGCTATGCAAAAAGGAAAACAAAAACGCGCGCCGCTATTGGGCCCTGAAGGACGAGAAATAATGAACTAACCGACGATCCAAAAGAAATATCTGATACATTGAGAGCTCAATATGAATCGGTTTTCAGTACCCCAAAAAGTGACAAAGCGATACCTGACATAAATGCATTCTTTGAAGAGGAATTGCAAGGAGAGTATATAACAGACTTTGATTTTACACCAGAAGATGTAGCGAGAGCTATAGGACAAATGAAACCACATTCAGCTGCAGGTCTGGACAATTGGAACGCATTATTGATTAAAAACTGTAAAAATGAAATAGCTACACCTTTATACTGGATATGGAGAAGATCCCTAGACATTGGGAAAATACCGATCATCTTGAAAAGAGCAAACATTGTCCCTGTATATTAAGGAGGGGACAGATCTCAAGCAAAGAACTACAGACCAGTGTCATTGACGTCCCACCTCACCAAAGTATTTGAAAGAATAGTTAGAGAGAAAATTTATGATTTCCTGAGACACGGGAAAGATTCAACGAAAATCAGCATGGATTCCGATCAGGTAGATCATGCCTCTCACAACTAATAGAACACTACAACAATATCCTAGATGCATTGGAAGGAAATGACAACTACGATGTTATATACACAGATTTTGCTAAAGCTTTCGACAAATGTGACCATGGTATAATAGCACATAAAATTAAATATATGGGAATAACAGGCAAAGTGGGAAAATGGATCTACAACTTCCTCAGAGAACGTCTACAGGTCGTCACAATTCAAGGTATATCATCATCAGAATCGGAAGTACGCAGCTCAGAACCACAAGGGACAGTACTGGCCCCACTCCTGTTCATTATCATGCTAACAGACATAGACAGCGGAGTAAACAGCAGCAGTATAGTAACATCCTTTGCAGACGATACAAAGATCAGCAGAAAAATCAGCGCTGTACATGACGTGGAGGCCTTGCAGAGGGACGCGAACAAAATATACAAATGGCCAGAAGACAACATGCCATTTAACACCGAGAAATTTCAGCTCCTGAGATATGGTAGAAAAGAAGAACTTAAACAGACTGCATATTATGCTCCAGATAGACAGGAAATTCAGAGAAGCACGAAAGCGATCGATCTCGGGATAATAATGACAGATGATGCGAAATTCGAAACACAAAATCAGATAGCGATAAATAAAGCAAAAAGAGTCGCCGGACAGGTACTAAGAACGTTCAAGAGAAGGGACAGGACAGTAATGATTCCCCTGCTAAAAACACTGATTATACCAAAACTTGAATACTGCTCAGTTTTGACGTCCCCATATAAAGAGGAAGAAACTAATAAACTAGAAGAAACGCAAAGGCATTTCACAGCCAAGATTGATGGCTGCAAAAAACTCAACTACTGGGAAAGACTACGTAAACTAAATCTGTACTCACTGGAAAGAAGAAGAGAGAGGTACACCATAATCTACATATGGAAAATGATCGAAAAACTGGTACCAAACCTAAAACTAAACCCAATTACCATTCAAACAACACTGGAAAATAGGAAAGGCAGAATGTGTAGTGTTCCAAATTAAAGGTCCGACAAGGGACCTCCTCAACTCTGAAGGAAAATAGCTTGGTTGTCAGGGGCCCAAGACTTTTCAACCAGCTTCCAAAGGACCTCAGAAACGTAACAGGGGTCAAAGTTGAAGTCTTCAAGAGAAGACTGGATGCCTGGCTCAGGACGGTACCAGATGAGCCGGGCGTGCTTGGCTATGTACGGTGGAGAGCGCAAGAAAGCAATTCGCTCCTCCACCAAGCCAGACCTAAAGGCGGGGCCACCAGTTTGACCTCCGTGTGAAGAGAGACCAACGCACGAAACAACATAAGGTTCATAAGGTAAGGTGTGTATATATAAAGTAGGTATACAGTTGATTTATTTAATGAAACTTTACACATAACATGTGTTAATCACGCAGGTGTTCTGTGTTAATCACGCAGGTGTTCATTATTATCTACCCTGAAAGAAAAATGAATTTAATAAATCAACATACGAAATTGTATACCTACCTTTGTGCCACTTTGTGTGTATATATACTGTATATATATATGGGAATGAACTCAGAATGGTCCCCTAAGTTTTTTATGATACACACAGACCGTGCATGGAACAAGGAACTCTTCTGGGAAAATTAAATCCACTATAGTCCGAATAAGTAATGGTAAATGACAAATACCATAGTTTTTCTTTTTCATGATGCTAGCCCGACGTGGGCAACGGGTCACTCGCAAAGAGGTCCCATAAATATAGCTTCCCTCACCAGCTATCTGCAAAGCAGACAGGATCCAGCTTTGGGACATGGATCTAGGGTTTAAAGCAGCCTAGCCCTGCTACATTTAGAACCTCAATATAAGCAAAAGACTCGCTGTCTTCACGTCAGATTCAATACTAATATATTTTAGCCAAAAACCAAAACTTAAACCTCAACTGGCAGAATTGAGCGTCCACTTTTCAAGGCACTTTTCAAGACACATTCTGAGTTCATTCCCATCTTGAAACGGACATGTTATATATATATATATTATATATATATATATATATATATATATACAAAGCTGTTAATGGGGTCTTTCCTAATGAACTTCAATTTAATTTTAAATAAGATAATAAAAAAAATTATATGAAAATGTTAATTAAATAATTTCATAGGAAATAATGTAAACTTTATGGATTACCTTGTTTATATATATCGAGTGGCGCGGAAAAACCGCGTCCTGTTTGAAGAGTCGCTCTTCCCTTAATATAATTAATAAACATCTGACAATTTTGCAGTTAAATAAGAATTTATCCAAATAAATTGCATAAAATTTATATTCAAATAATATAATTAGAAAGAATTATAGCTGTCTAAACTGAAGGTTCAAAACAATGGCTTTCCGCATTAAGAATAACTTTCACTGCAAACAGATACGAGCGAGACTTATGCGCCGATATGACCGCCATTTTCATTAATCACCGTTATATCGCACGTCGTTTCCATTGACGAATAGGAGCCAAAATTTGATGTTGTTGTATTTGTTCCCAACATTCTTCAATGCGATCGCGTACTTCCGCCAAGTTGTCAAATGGTTCGCGGCGACCCTCATATACGCTTTTCTTTTGGAGTGTATCCCGGACAAAAAAATCCAGTGGGTTGAGATCGGGAGGATTTGGTGACCATTCGCTAGCTACAATGAATTTTGGTGCGTACCGCGTCAAATACTACCGAGTTACTTTTGCCCGATGAGAAGGCGCACTATCTCGCACGAAAATGTAATCGCCTTCAGGATACAAAATTTTGCACTCGTGAAGAAGCTCATTTAAATGCTGTACATAACGATCAAGGTTCGCTTTAACACCTTCGTTATTAATTAAAGATAAACAATCGTGTTTTCCCTTTCCACGATACACAACAGGAAACCGTAAGCTTTCGCGGGAAACGCGACCTTTCATGGTACAAAAGCGTATTGGTTTGATAGTACTTTTCTTCTGTTCGCAGTACGCATTCTCAAAATTTCAATGTGTCATTTAAACAGTCGTAAATCTGTTAATAATTATATCATTTGAATATAAATTTTATGGAAATTATTCCGATATGTTCTCATTTCATTGTAAAATTTTCAGATCCCTAATCATCATCATATTTGCAGAACGGTAATAACTCTTGAAACAGGACGCGTTTTTTTCCGCGTTTTTCCGCCATTTTGATTGGGTTATTAAATTGTCATTTATAATTTATTTATGTTATCCTTAATATTTTTACCATTGATTATTTATTTCATTATCTATTACGAGTGAACTGTTTAAAGGTATGGGTCGCCGAGCTAGCCTCGCGGCCAGAATTTGGGTCGCAGCCTAAAAAGGTTAAGAACCACTGGATTAGATACACCAAAACGGACGCACTTATATACTCATTTTATCGACACTCTAATAAACTAACTAAATTTACGTTATCCTAACCTAACCTAATTTAATCAAACCCGTAACAATTTGTCTATTAAATGTGACGGTGATAAAATGACGTCATAAAATCCAAACCGGATTTTAGCTTTGTACAATTTCCTGTACTTTTCTGAGAATAACATTATTTTTAGATAGATAACAGATAGACAGATGAACAAATACATAGATATTGTACATAGTTAACTGTGATAAGCCATTTTAGTTTCATTGGTAGTCACTATAGACCTTGGCACTTGAGAATGACACTCTATTGGCACTTTCCATTCACTAAATAACTTCACTACAAATGAACGAGTTGAATCTCATTTACAAATACACATTTTACAAACTTCAAAAGTTTGCCACCTAAAACGTACTCTGTGTGTGTGTGTGTGTGTGTGTGTGTGTGTGTGTGTGTGTGTGTTTCATTTTTGAAATCCCGCGTTCTTTCTTTTATTATTGGTACTTCATTGAAAATGAAAACGCTAAAAGTGCGATATATTTCTCTTCACTTGAATGACTCCAGTCCCGTAAAAGGAGTGACATGGGGATGATGTATTAAAAAAAAAAAAAAAAATCCTTTTCCTTTTGGCTATATGGGGTGGCTCGCAAATATGGGATGTATAAGGACTATGAAAATGTAACTTAGATCTATTGGAGAGACAAAGAGGCTTTTCGAGCCAAGTGATTGGATGTATTTGGTGGAGTTAGCATGGATACCTTTAAATAAAAAAAAGGAATAGGATTTTCAATGAAACGAAATCAAAACATGTTGATTTTAGAATTTGGAAAATCGAGCTTTTAAAAAAAATGGGGTGTTAAAAAGGGGTGGGTGGGTCATATTCCCTAAAAGCTGAAAAAAAATTCAAAATTAATGCACCAACGATAAAGTATATTTTATTTCCGGAGTAACCACAATATCTAAATAATAATAATAATAATAATAATAATAATAATAAAATAATAATAACAATGATAGATAATTTTTAATCCCTTCGTGCTTTTGATGAATACATTTTCATCATTTTGATTTAAGGTTTTCAAGATTGATTAGTTTTCAAAGATTATTTTTTAAGAGGAATATCCTTTTTATTAACAATCCCAAACTTTGCTTGCTAACATCAGCCATCTTCAAGGCAATGATGATCATATACTAAAAATACAAGATTACACAATCAGGCAAAAATGTATTTTATTTTTATCAGTAAAGAGTAAAAGGTAAATATATACTGTACAGTATATACAGAGTGGCGCAAAAGTCGTGCAACATAGGAATTTTCAGTGTTGACTCTGATATATTTTTTTCTTTTAGGTAGGGTATGGCTGCGAAATTAACAATAGACGAGAGAGTGAGCTCGGTTTTAATGATGGAATACCAGGTACTACAAATCGATCAATCACTAAAGAATTTAAATTCTGCACCGATTCATTGATTTGTGGTACTTGGTATTCCATATATTAAAACCAAACTCACCCTCTCGTCTATTGGTAATGTCTCAGCCATCCCCTACCTAAAAGAAAAAAATATAGTCAACACTGAAAATTCTTATGGTGCGCGACTTTTGCGCCACCCTGTATATTAAGATATGCGTTTCCTACATTAAATAGGATTCATACTTCGTTTTGAATTGTAAATGATGAATATTTAAAACTAATCTACCGAGCCTTTGGAACCAGCAAAGAGAATACGACAAAGCTTAATCAACACTAAATATCCAAAGCATTGGTTGACAAGGAAATTAACACTATTACGGAAAACAAATTATAACAATTATATTATCAAATTATCAAATTACAACAATTATCTCCTCAACACTGAAGGAAAATAGCTTGGTTGTCAGGGATCCAAGACCTTTTAACCAGCTTCCAAAGGACCTCAGAAACGTTACAAGGGTCAAAGTTGAAGTCTTCAAGAGAAGACTAGATGCCTGGCTCAGAATGGTACCAGATGAGCCGGGTGTACATGGCTATGTGCGGTGGAGAGCGCAAGAGAGCAACTGGCTCTTCCACCGAGCCAGGCCTAGAGGCGGGCCCACCAGCTTGACCTTCGTGTGAAGAGAGACTAACACACGGAATCTAAACGAGGTTAACGAGGTATATCCAAACTCAAATGCGGCTAATATTAAAAATAACCAAATATTCTTAACCAAAATAATGAGCGAACAAATTACACCAGTTAATGATCATATAAAAAATTCACTTTATTACAAACTATCAAAATTCGAAAAAATGTTCAACTTGGCCTCCCAGACAACCAACCGTATACCATAACATTGTGTACCACTATAATTGTATTTAAGAGGACTGTAATGGTTCTTACATTGGTTGCACTACCAACACTACTAACTCGAGTTAAACAACATAGATATAAGCAATGTGAACTAC
The DNA here is from genome assembly GCA_023014485.1 of Bathynomus jamesi. Lineage (NCBI taxonomy): Eukaryota > Metazoa > Arthropoda > Malacostraca > Isopoda > Cirolanidae > Bathynomus > Bathynomus jamesi. The sequence continues at coordinate 153,573 of JAJOZX010003977.1, forward strand.
ACCAACACTATATAAGTGAATCTAAAAAGAAGCCAAATACACTTATAACAGATGGTTTCAAAAACCATCTACTCTAACTTTAACATACAAATTTAGAAATAGCCGAAGTCATACCCATTTAAAAAGTAAGAAAATGGACAAAAGCATTTAAGCCATTGAGTGTCAATTAATATAAACCTATTTCAATAACAATCACTATCAGGAAACGTATCTTAATATATATTCACTTTTTACCAATAACCTTATTCAAACAATTTCAATTTTTAACTTAAAATTTAATTTTTTTTTTTTTGATTTTGTAATTTAATATTTTGTCATTGTCGTTACCGTGAAGAAGACTGATGTGAATAGTCAAAAGTTCGGAATTCTTAATAAAAAAGAAAAGCTGTAGTTTTTCTTTGAAAAATAATCTTTCAAAAATTAAATCAAAATCATAAATTTTTATTAAAAAAAAAAGTTGAAAAAGAATTAAAAAAAAAATAGTATCAAAAGTGAAGCTGACAACAACTTTTTGAAATAATAAATAACTGTAGAGAAGAGTGGGGTAAAACAGGGTGGTAAAGTAAAACAAGGTACTCCACCTTTTCTACTCGGGTGCTACTTTTATCTAGTTGTGGATGCAGTTATTAATTGCTCAACCGCGTGCCGTCGATATGAGTATGGAGGTCGAACTCGTGCAAGAGAGAAATTTTTGTGTGCGCAGTAGAAAATACATAATTTTTGGACGAGTGTCGCGAAAATTTGTGAAATTTGCGGGTAGCTTGCTTGCCTGATTAACTATCATATAAAGCTTATTACTTTATGTATACCTATTAATTAAGGCTTTTCTTTTACACTGCAGTTATTTAGTTTGGAATAAAATATACAAAGCATTTCTTTTTTTCTGTAAACGCATGTTTTAACTACAATTTTACACATGTACCCCATTTTACACTACTAATGGGGTAAACTGGGTATGTCTTCCTCCTTTGGGAAAAACAGATTTGCACTAATGATAATGATCTGCGGAGACTTTAACTTCCCATTTATAAAATACAAAAAGGTGGATAGGAATATATATATATACCATGACAATATTTTTTTATTTGGGTTGTTTAACCTCCTTTGCAACATCTAAGGTCATATGACGGAGGAAACCTACAGCTTTACGTGGGATCCGAACCACGCTACATAAGGCACACTGAAGGAAAATAGCTTGGTTGTCAGGGGGCCAAGGCTTTTCAACCAGCTTCCAAAGGACCTCAGAAACGTAACAGGGGTCAAAGTTGAAGTCTTCAAGAGAAGATTAGATACCTGGCTCAGGACGGTACCAGATGAGCCGGGCGTACCTGGCTATGTACGGTGGATAGCGCAAGAAAACAACTCGCTCCTCCACAAAGCCAGACTTAGAGGCGGGGCCACCAACTTGACCTTCGTGTGAAGAGAGACCAACGCACGGAACAGCAACGAGGTATAACAATTAAAATAAAAAACACAACCGTAATAATTTAAAGTGGACACGATAAAGCTCGTGTGAACAGGAAAATCATGTTGTTTGAGATAGGAACACAGGAGTTACGAGCAGGTTAGCACTAAGTACCCTGTTTTACTCTACATCAACTTCCGATTTCAAATAATCTTTGTCTAATTTCCAAAAAGTATCCTTAGCTTTAATGTATTTACATTGCAGATAATTTCCGAGATGATTAATGATATTGTTTAATTATTATATTCCTATACTGGACGCTAACGTTTCGTCCATATTTCCTTCTCTTACAATGCCAACATCATCGAAAGATTTTATAAAGGTATTTCGATTAAAGAGGTTTAATACAGGTTAGAGAAATGCTAAATTAAAAAAATATAAAAAGTTTCTGAGGTCAAACACTGAAACAACACTTATTTGATTTAGATAACTCTACCCAAACGTCTCGTAAGAGCACGGAATGTGGACAGAACGTTAACATAATATCGATATACAGGGTGATCCAGAAAAATGTTCCCCGAGTCTCAAAAAATTTATTGCAGAGTATAATTTTGGGAACTCTTTTTGATCACCCTATAATAATAATTGAAAGAATTCATTTTTCCTCTCAAAAGTTATACTGAAAGTAAATAAATTAAAGCAAAAAATACTTTCAGGAAAGGGAGCCAAAAACAAAAAGAAATAATAGTTATTATAATCATAAATAAAAATAATTATATACGCGCCTCGGTAGTGTAGTGGTTAACGTCGATGACTGCGAATCTATCGGCCCCGGGATCGAGACCCGGTGACGGCAGGCGACGCGCAGTGAAACCCAGCTGTTCATCCTTCCACACAATAAAAAATTGGTTGGTAGATAAATGGGTAGCGTAATGGTTAAGACGCTGGGCTGCTGGTGGGGCGTGGTTCGGATTCAGCGTTGAACTGTAGGTTTAAGGTGGAGTGACAAGCTTGACCTTCGTCAGAATTCGAGCGAAAGCAAAATCAGGGTTAACCAAGGTTAACGTGTATATTATATACAGTAGATGTATTTTACAAAATGTTTGTGGTATATATTATATATATATATATATTGCATAATAATATTAATTAAGTTCAATATTTTTCGCTCTTCATATAATTGCATGGTTGGGGACTCGTCAAACCAATATAAGACAACGCGCAATCGCCACAATGATATTTATAGTATATACGAGAGACGAGAATCCATATACTACGTAGCCAATTTTCGTCCGTACCGACGAAACCTGCAAAGATACGTTCCAGACTATACACGAAGCTCCGATTCGTTTGTGAGAAAAAAGTTTAATTAATTAATTTAGCGAATTTTCTTCTTAATAAAATAGTGTGGACAATAGTGTAATTTAAAACAATTAAACTATTTCCTTCCCTGCAGTTATGAGTTGTTTAAACTTAATGGGGGAAAATCATTTAATTTGAAATAAATTAAAATAATAATGAGTCTGGTTTTAATATTAAAATTAAAGTAAAAATAAACACGGGAACAAAAAAAAAAATTTTTCTTGGTGCCTGAGATTTTAGACCTTATTCTGGATATTTTCATGCCACTGATTCAGAAAATATCATCCATTTTGTTCTAGCAGCTCTAGTTTTTGAGATATTGCATACGTCATTACCTACTTTATTACCCTTCTGGAACGGTATTATGAGTTGCTCGTAAATCTAAATGCATCTGTATAATTAAATTGTAGCTATGATTTTGCTGATGTTGCTGTTTTGCATGTGTATTGTACATGTACTAACGTGAATTCTTTCCTGTTACAGGTGTTGACATGGCTTCATCACGAAGAAAGTGTTTAAATCATCCAGATGTGTTTTGTTTTATCTGCGGAGAGTACACGTTCATTGAACAGAGAAAAACTATTACTGATTTTGTGAAAAAAGCTTATTTTGCCTATTTCAAAGTACAACTAGGGGACCAAGATAAGCCATGGGCTCCTCATGTTGTGTGTAAAACGTGTACGGAGCATCTGCGGCAATGGACCAACGGAAAGAGGAGGTGCCTGAAATTTGGTATACCAATGGTATGGAGAGAACAGAGAAACCACAGTGATGACTGTTACTTTTGTTTGGTGAATATAAAGGGCATCAATGGACGTAACCGGAGTAAATGGACGTATCCTGACATAGACTCAGCTAGACGGCCTGTTTCACATTCAGATGTCCCATCATTCAGCCATCTTCCAGAGCTCCCTCAAGAAGATGATGAATCTGCTACTGACAAAGAAAGCATATGTGGGCAAAATGACAGTGATTTCGAAGGACCGTCATCAGTTGCAGAAGGTTTTAGTCAACACGAATTAAACGACCTCATAAGGGACTTAAGTCTTTCGAAGAAATCGTCTGAATTGTTAGCTTCCAGGCTGGGAGAAAAAAATTTACTGCTGCCGGGAACCAAATCACGTTATATCGCGACAGAGAAAGGATTTACTGCCCTTCTTCTCAAAAGAGAACGATTTAGTTTTCTGCAACAATGTGCGCGGATTGCTGATGAAAATGGGCATATCGGAATACACACCAAGTGAATGGCGGTTATTCATAGATAGCTCCAAACGGAGCCTAAAATGTGTTCTTCTACACAACGGCAACAGATACAGATCAATCCCAATTGGTCACTCAGTCGGTATGAGAGAAGAACACGGGACAGTCGCCCTAGTCCTAGAAAAGATATCATACCGAGACCACCAATGGTGATCTGTGTGGATCTGAAGATGGTGAATTTTCTCCTGGGCCAGCAGAGCGGGTACACCAAGTACCCGTGCTTTATATGTCTCTGGACAGTAGAGCTAAAGATGAACACTGGGTGAGAAGACAGTGGCCTCTGAGAAAAACATGGTGGTTGGAGAAAAAATATCATCAAAGAAGCTTTGGTTGACAGAGAAAGGATCATATTGCCACCACTGCACATCAAACTAGGTTTTGATGAAGCAATTTATAAAGGCTTTGAACAGAGATGGGACGTGTTTTGGCTACATATGTAGAAAATTTCCTGCGCTGAGCATGGAAAAGCTGAAGGCAGGTATTTTCGATGGACCGCAAATCCGGAACTCATGAAAGACCCGCGTTTCCAAGATTCAATGGACAACATTGAGGCACGTGCGTGGTCATCGTTTAGTATGGTTGTGAAGAATTTCCTTGGGAACTATAAGGCCGATAACTACGGTGAACTAGTGGAGAATATGCTCTCTTCTTTTTGTAAACTTGGCTGTAAAATGAGCATCAAACTGCATTACCTCCACAGTCATTTGGATCCTTTCCCAGATAACCTCGGTGATCTAAGCGAGGAACAGGGTGAACGATTTCACCAAGAACTAAGGACCATGGAAGAACGGTACCGCGGACGATGGGATACTCACATGATGCCAGATTACTGCTGGAGCATCCAACGCGAATGTCCTGGCACATCTCATCGCAAGAAATCTCAGAAACGCGGTTTATGTGAGATGTCTCAATGAAAGAACTTTTTTTCCGTTCGTGTCTCAAGCTTGTTTGAATTTAAGAATATTTTTCGTACCTTATGCTTGTTTGATGTTAATACACTATTTTTGCTGACATTCATCATACTTTTGTATTCAATTGACAACAACAGTGATTGCCAGTCAGCAATTATATAATATTATATACATTATATAGAAATATATATAGATATATATCATATCTTGATAAGCACAGCTGATGGAGAAAAACTAATGTCATTTTTAGAATCAGCGACCTCAATATACCCAGAAACAGGTCTAACATCTAAGTCACCAAAAGTTGTGTTCCCCAGTGATAATAAAACAAAAATTAATAAAAATTTAATAAAAATTTTCTAAAGCTTTTAGTTAATATCTTTGTATTAATTAATAATAAATAATAATTAGAACGTATATCATATTAATTTCATTTCATATTAATTCAATACCGATATTAATGAGATTTCATATTATGAGATTTCATGTTACTGACACGTTTGAAGTGGAAACTGAAAATTAAATTTTAATTACATTTTAAGTCAGTGGGTTACCTTTTGCGGCTCAAGGCACCCCAGTAACACGTTTTCTTTCGCGAGCACCCCGAAAAACTTTCCCCCTCCACTCTCAACATCCTTTTACCCCCCCCCCCCTCACCCCCTTAACACCCCGTAACTCCAAACTGAGGTTATACAGTATCCAAATAAGTGTAATAAATTGCAACTATTTTGTTTTATTCAAAATCTGCGTATGTTCACTTTTTTAATTTTCACGCCCTAAAAGGCACTCGCGGTACCCCATTTGGGGAACATTGCTTTAACCCTTTCCCGCCGGGAGTTACCAAATGGTATCCGTCTACGTATATTATTGAAATTTTATATTTATTTTAACATTTGCGAGGATATGATATAGCCGTCTGCGAAAGTTGTTTTTAACAAGTATAGCCGGCTGGGAAGGGTTAAGGTGTTGGAAGTAGAGAATGTTCTTTTCAATAGACAGATGTAAACTAATTCTTATCTTATTGTCGAGGGAGATGAAACAATCGTTGTTTTTAATTATTATCGTCAATTTTAGTAAATTGTTTTCAATTTAATAATTTTAAGATATTAACAAAATGATATTGGTAGATTTGAACACAATAAATGCGTCATCTTTTTAAAATAAATACGAGTGAAAATGTATCTCCACGCACTTGTTCTATATATTGTCCCTTGTCAAACTTCGCTTCTCACTAAGCAAACCAATTAGTGTTTGTGTGTGTGTGTGTGTGTGTGTACACACTGTATAGTGTACACCTTCTGTGTCAGAGAGAGAAGTAAGAAAATGGTTATCGCAAATACATTAATTTTAAAGCAAATACCCAATACGACCTGTATTAATCTATTTTAACCGCAACTGGTGCCAAATAAGATTCTCCGCCCCCGCTACCCTCCCCCTACCCCTTGTAAAGCAGTTACGATAAAATTATTCGTAATACACCTTTTTTTTTTTAAATATCTCAAAATGAAAGAATGATGACGTATGACGTCATAACATCGTGATCATTCATCCGAATAATTGATAATTAACGTTAAAAAGGAGTCGCGGAACAAAGTCGATCTGTACAATGTCGACACGCATATTGTCCATACCAAAAAGTTAGTTTAAATTAGGTCAGGTTAGGTCCAGTTGGGTTAGATTAAGTTATATTATGCCCGTTTATGTTACGTTAGGTTAGGTTTGTTTACGTTAAATTAGCCCGGTTAGGTTAAGTTTATAATTTTTAATGAAAATCTGAAATGTTTATATAGGTTAGTTTAAAATCTGAAATTCGTATATTTGTCTAAGGTAAACGTCGACATTATGAACGTGTAACGCGTTAAAAACTGGAGAAACCAAAATTGTTATATTTTTATATTAACACATTAGTGCCTATTGGTAGAATTTTCTACCGCCAAAATTGTCATTATTGCATCACTTTTTCTCGTATTCACGTGATTTTCATACCGAAGATCACGTGAATACGAGAAAAAGTGATGCAATAATGACAAACAATTTTGGCGGTAGGAAATTCTACCAATGTGCACTAATGGGTTAACATACGAGCGAAGCCCGCCTAGGAAGAAGTGGCTACGTGACAAAAGTAAAAAAGAAAAAAAACACTTCCAGAAACCGCAGTTAAAGTTGTACCAAATTTGAAAGTGTCATCATAACTTTTGAACATCTGAAGATATTTGGGATCACCTGAAGATCAGGGCCCCCATGTAGTCTTGTTTTTTGCTTTACAGTACCAAATATAATAATAAATTAAATTGAATCCCCGGTTAGGTCGACTGTACGCCCTTGACGATTGGTTAGGTTAAATCGTGATATTTTCGTTAATTTTAACGAAGATATCATTTGGTATTTGAGACTGGGGGCCCTGATCTTCGGGTGTTCCGATATTTCTTTTGAAAACATAATTATCTTCAAAAGTTCGACAAAAGTTATGATACCACTTTCGAATTGGTAAAAATACTAATAAATTATAATCACTACTGAATATCACCTTAAAATTCAACACACTGAAACCATAATTGAATTTCAAATTCTCTATTGATGAAAAATCGGTACAGAAAAATTACACGTCCCATTTTTGTCTCCGCAAAAGCATCGAATTTTAAATATTTTTTCTTTGGAATTGGCAGATATGGGGCAATGAGAATTACCTTTCATGGCAATAATTATTTACGTATATTATACACACTTTTTACGTGTAGGATCGTGACATTTCTATCCAATTATTTAGATTCATTATTGAAATAATAATTCAATGGTATAGAGTTGTTAATAGTGATTCCCATCACCTTAATTCAGGTGTATATTTTTAGGTTAAAGAAAGCATTAATTTACGCGTAAAATCTATTATTTTTAACATTTTAGGAGAAATGAAAGAAGAGGGTATTGGGAAGGAGAGGGAAAGAAGAGAGGGAGAAGGAGAGAAGAGGAGAGGGAAAGAAGAGAGGGAGGAGGAGAGAAGAGGAGAGGGAAAGAAGAGAGGGAGGAGGAGAGAAGAGGAGAGGGAAAGAAGAGAGGGAGGAGGAGAGAAGAGGAGAGGGAGGGAACTAATATCCATCAAGATTTCCCTTTTTAACTAAATGAGACTATGTCTACGAGAAGCTTTCTCGTCTAAACTTGTTTGTGGATTATTTCAAATATAAACGCCTTCGTACGAGAATGATCTCCTTCGTGTTTCAAGAGTGACGTTAGGTTTGTGGAAGTAAATGTTATCGTGTCTCGGAGTTCAGTAAATGGTTTATTTGATTGTTTGATACGATTTCCATAATTAACGCGGAACCTTCCTTACAGAATAATTTATGGGTATATTAGCTGATACAACATGTGCGGGTTATTAAGTTTAAGAAGTTTGAGGAATTTGAACACGAGGCTCGCCTGTTTTCGGTTCGTTTTGGTACCTGATACGATTCTGACAAATTTCCATGCAATTCGATGGATAAATAATATAATGACTCGTATTTCGCCAAGTTGCTATATTATTATACAAGATATGAGCGTGTGTTACTAGGCTGGAATAGAGTGAGCAGTTTATATTTTGGAATGGGGTGTTTTAATTTATGCGAGATATAAGTGAACTTTGACACTTCATTTACAGGGTGTTCCATTACACCTAAAACTTTCATCTCTGATGCTCTATTAATTATGGTATTATCTATACGTATATTTAAATTAATATTCTATTTACGATTTTGTTATAATTATATATGAATGAAGTCTATCATAGACTTAACGATATATTTTTTGGTTGCTCTTCCCAATATGTGCTCTACCGCGAAACGTGATCTACCATATTCCACTAATATTCCATATTCCAGGCTAACTAACGAAAATATCACGACTAACCTAACCAATCGTCAAGGGCGTATAGTTGACCTAACGATTGGTTAGGGTTAAGTCATGATATTTTCGTTAGGTAGCCTTATAAGGCTAGTTTCACGGTAGAGCCGTATTGGAATATGGTAGATCAGTTTCGCGGTAGAGCATATATTGGAAGAGCACCTTTTTTTTTATTTAGCCAGTTATAAATACGGGTGAGCTCCGTGTTTGTTCTTTCTCGTAAAGCAGATCTACTAAATCTTTTTCAGATATGAGAAAGTGTCGTGTCATCCGCGTGCTGAGTACTAGGTGCGTTGTGGCAGTTACGAAAGTTATTGACGTAACATAGGAATAGGAGGGGTCCCGATAGTGAACCTTGTGGTACTCCGTGCGTGACTGATTGAAAATCTAATTCACATTCATCAAGTCTGTCGTATTTGCTATCTACTATTTAATGGGACTTGAACCAGTTTAAAGATGTACCTTTTAGTTCATAATGAGCCAATTTTGGAGTTAGAATTGAGTGTTCTATCGAGTCGAAAACTTTGGATAGGTCCAGGAAGAGTGCCATTGAGTCTTATTATTAGTCATATTTTTGAGTTCGTCCGTTAACGCAATAACGGCCAGCGGTGGACTGGCCATTGTGCCCTTGTGCCCTGGCACAAGGGCCCCTCCCTTCCCCTTCCATGGTCCCCCCTTAGCGACCAAAAATTTGAAAAAATTGCCTTTGCTTTCAACCACATTTTGTTAACAAAAACACAAAAATGTTCTGTGCCTACGGCGCAAGGAGCATTACTTATCAATTTATTCAACCAAACCGTATATATTCAGCTTATCAGCCATGAATTAAGATTAGGGTAGGATATTATCTAGTCTATAACTACAACTGTACCTGTACCAAGTTGGTACGGTTAGTTATAGACTAGACCCCGTGCTGGACGGACGTGCTTGTATTCACTCTTGATGCGTTATATTGATCAAAGAGAATGCGCCCGTTTTTTTAGTATTATTATGTAGGTATTCTTTGTAGTGTGCGCTTATTACACCAGGGTCCTAGGGTAGTGTAAATTTTATTATTATTAATAAAACTTTCGTGATTTATTAGAACTAAGCAGTTTGTTAGTGAGTCAGAAAGCTGTAGCCTAGTTAGTGCAGTTAGGCCTATAGTTTACCTTCTTGTTGTTTATTTGGGAATTTACTGCGAAACTTGGGTTTACCAAACGGCTTATCGCTTCCTTTACGTCAAATGAGATCATCGGAGGAAAGAGAAACTAAAATAAAAATTAAGTCCAGTTTTCATCTTTTGGAAAAAACAAAAATAAATTCCAGTTTAAATTTCGAAAATGGATCTTACGTATCTACAGGGTGTCCCATAAGTCCGGTCTCGTAGGAAAAATTATTTTAAATTAAATTTACAAAAGTAATACATTAGGACTAAAAAAAGTGTTCAAATTGATGTCTTGTTTTGGAACCTTTTTTGTTGCGAGTAGAATGGCTAATGTGGAAGTGAGTTACACTCGTGAGGAAAAGGCCTCCGCTTTTTTCTCACGAGTGTAACTCGCTTCCATATTAGCCATTGCGCGTTATTGTACCCGCAACAAAAACGAGAAAAGGGTCCCAAAACAAGACATCAATTTGAATATTTGGTTTAGTTCTTATGTATTATTTTTGTAAATCTAATTTAAAATACATTTTCCTACGAGACCAGACTCATGGGACACCCTGTATATCTTTATCTCTCTCTCTCTATCTATCTATCTATCTAATATTTTGACTATCTATTTTTGCATTCTTTTTATATTTAAAACTATCCCCCCCCTAAATAAAAAATCCTGGTGGTTCGTTTTTTTTTTTTTTTCGACATCCAATATTTTGAAATGTTTTTCCCCATTTAAAAAAAAAAAATTGCAGTGTTTTCGACCATTTTTTTTTAATCAGTTTAACAGTTTTATCAAGTAAATTAAGTTTCTGAAAAAAATTTGAATGGTTCTTTCTTTATAAATATTCGTACAGATTCAAGAAGTTTATATATATATATATATATATTACTTTTGTTGAGTTTGAACGACGGTTCAGGATCGACTTGCAGTCGACCCCTCTGCAGCATCCCGCCTCATTTGAGGGATTTCGTGAAGGAGGGAATTGCTCTCTGATCTCCTCCTGCCCTCGTAGCCAGCCACGCATGGCTGGTCACTCGTAGGGCGGGTCATACTATGCATTTTTTTTAAATCAATGGAGAGGGGTGTTGAAATGACATATTTTGGTGTATAGAACACAATTCTGAAGAAAATATTTAATTCTGATAACCCTAACCTACATCATTTTGCAGTTGATTATTATTAAATTGTTGATTATTTTACTATTGTAGTTACCCCAGAATATGTCTTCTCACGTTTTCTATCATGGCTGCTCACGTTATCTCTCATAGAGCATCGTTCTAACTAATTCATATAAACACATATAATGTAATTCATATAATAATAATAACATTTAAATACTCAAATAAAAAGGTGTGCCATTCCACTTAATTGTAATTATCATACAGTTTGGTATATGAAATATTTTGACGGTTTTCTGGCGCGCATAAGGCCATTTTCTGAGCCACCTTTCTCAGAGGCTAGAATGTAACGTTTCAGAACATTCTAAAACGTTTTGTGAAATATTTGAAGTGACTCATGATTTATGAAGCGATTTTACCACCTCGGCTTGCAGTGAGGGGATAGATTTAGTGATTATCTATTAGTGATTATCTATCCTCTTTGATGGGCGGATTGACCTGACCAATGTGATGATGGAAGCTGAGGGCAGTGACCAATCTTTTCCCGCAAAGATCAGGAAGAACACTATAGTGTTGTTAGTGAGCCTGGCAGCTACTATCTGTTCCACTTTACCCCAGAGAAAGCAACTAAAGAGGAGTCACATGCGGAGAAGATTGCTAAGGTCCTGTTTGCCTGGCTGAAAGAGGGGGGTTATGATAAGACCTTGTTGGCCATTGGAGGAGACTCAACAAATGTCAACACTGGTGTGAAAGCTGGAGTAATGCGGAAGCTGGAGCTGCACCTGGGGAGAAAGCTGGTCTGGTTGGTGTGCAACCTGCACACTGTTGAACTTCCCCTGCGCCATCTCATTGTTGACCTTGATGGCCCTACTCTGTCAGACAAAAAATTATCCGGGCCAATAGGAAAGCTCCTTGATTCTGCTACAGACTTTGATATCAATCCAAACTTCACCCGAATCTCTGTTGCCCTCCACTGATCAAGCTTCCTGACAAGGTCATTCAAGATCTCTCAACTGATCAATACTATGGCTATAAATTGTCTGTGCAGTGAGGGATGGAGTACTTCCTGCAGGGCTGGCTCTGTTAGAGATAGGACCAGTAAACCACAGCAGCTGGCTCCCACAGCGAACAGACTTCTCAGGCTCTGGGCGTCAAAGCACGGACTTAAAGGAAAGAACTTGAAGATCTGCAATTCATTGTGGAATTCATCATTGGAGTGTATTACCATGTTGGTTCAACGTGAAGATCAAGCACTCCTGGATCGAAGGGCCTAGGCACATCCTCTTTCAGCTGGACTGCCTCAAGTCCCAGAGAAAGGAGGTGCTGGATATTGTGATGCCAACTGTGAGAAGATCTGCTTGGTATGCCCACAGTGAAGTCATCCTCCAAACACTACTCTGCTCTGAGGATCAGAAGGAGAGGATTGAAGGGTGGAGAGAATCCTGGCCATCAGGGAGAGGGGGACCCGGACACTCAGCTGGGGACTCCTCTGTTAGGAGCAGAAGGACACCTGACATCAATTGTGATGCTTCCAGCATCGGTGACTTGATCAGCTGGTCAGAAGGTGTTGTCAGAGCCACCTCTCACCTGCTCTCCTAAGCACCTCAGAGGTGAAAAACTTCATCAACACCCCCATGGAGGGTGCGCAACTGGCCTTGCCACACACAAAGCATTGAGAGGGTTGTTAAAATGGTGACTGACCTTCTGCTAAGTACTTCTCGCAGGAAAAGAGGGATGAAGGGATCAGGGCTCAGGAGACCAGCAGGAAGCTGATGTCCAAGTCTGAGTCAAAGCAGGATTTTGTGCAACCTGGCAAGTTCAAGATGTCAGAAGAATGATCTTTGTAATTATATCCAGTGATATACATGCAGTTCACCTATTAATAAATATATGTAAATTGATTTGGCCTTGTCAATATAAAATGATTTACCTTTATCTTTTAATATTATAAAGGGGTTCAAAAGGGTAAAATTGGCAATTTAGAAATACAAAATGATGTAGGTTAGAGTTATCCTATCCAAAAAGAAGCTCATAATTTGAATTCCCCATGTAAAAACACATAATTTAAACACCCCTGATGGTAGGATTTCCTTCAGATTTCATGTTGTCACCTGAGTACGACCGCCCTACTGGTCAGGGACTTTTGCGCGAGAATCTGTCCACTGGTTGTTGAAGTAATTCAGGTCGTGTGCTAGAGATTCCTCACTTCTTTTGGAAGGACATTGAAAGCTTTGGGCCTCGTATTCTGAGGGTATTTTCCATCCCGTTTTCATGGCTCCTTGTCCCACCGCAGCTGGGACAATACAAAATCTGCTGCCTCTTCTTTCATTCCAGTTTGTTTCTATTTCATTCTGAGGTTAGGGACAGAGCCCTCAAGTATTTTCCATATGTATATTATTGTGTACCGCTCTCGTCGTTCTTTCAGAGAGTAGATTCAGGGATTGTAGTCGAGACCAGTAGTCTTCACCTTCCGTTTCCTCTATCTTAGACGTAAAAGTCCTTTGTATAGCTTCAATGCTCGCAATGTCCTCTTTTTTTTGTGTGGGCTTGTGAGTACTGAGCAATACTCAATTATTGGTAGGACTAGACTCTTCCATAATTTGAGCATGATGTTTGCTTTTCTGCTGCGGAAGCTCCTCCAGATGATTCCCATTATTTTTCTAGCCGTTGTGATTTTGATTTTATAGTGCTCTCTGAATTCTGCATCCGACGACATTATTACTCCATGGTGTAGTGGTTATCATATCTGACCGGCAATCGGGAGATCCCGGGTTCGATTCCCGGGTGGTTACCTCATTTTTTCATTTGTTCGTTCTCCCTCCTCATCTTGCGCGGAATGTTCTCCTATACAAGCGTCGTTCTTTACGTTAATTATACTGCGTGTTCTTTGCAGTTGAAATATATATATATATATATATATATATATATATTATAAATTTCAGTGGTGTAATGGTTAGCATCGCTGACTACAAATTCACCGACCCGGGTTCGATTCCCTGCGAGGGCAGGAGGCGCTTAGCTCACCCAGCTGTTTATCCTTCCATATAGAAAAAAATTGCCTGGTTGATAAGCGAGTACTCTGGGGAGCCCAGTGGTTAAGACGCTGGGCTACAAATTGGGAGGTCGTGAGATCGGGTCGGCGTGAGGACTTTGTAATTTCTGACTTCTCTGGTGGTTCGTGGTTCGGATTTCACGTTAACCTCTTAAGCGTTATTGACGAGTTTATCGTCTATCTTTGAATATGAAAGTGAAAAAAAAGTGACGCTAAACGGGTTAAACTGTAGGTCTAAGGCGGGGCAACAAGCTTCATCTTCGTCAGAATGAACAATTCGGATATATATATATATATATATATATATATATATTACCTTGGTTAGCTTCCGCCCGAATTCTTCATTCTGACGAAGGTCAAGCTTTTCACTCCACCTTAGACCTACAGTTTAACGTGGAATCCGAACCACGCCCACCAGCAGCCCAGCGTCTTAACCACTAGGCCACCAGGGTACCCATTTATCTACCAACCACTTTCTTTATTGTGTGGAAGGATGAACAGCTGGGTTTTGCTGCGCGGCGGCTGCCGTCACCAGGTCTTGAACCCGGGGCCGATGGATTCGTAGTCAGCGACGCTAACCACCGAGGCGTATATATATATATAATATATATATATATTATTTCAACTGCAAAGACCACGCAGTATATATATTATATAATATATATATCGTAAGAACGACGCTTGTATAGGAGATATTCCGCGCAAGACGAGAGAGAGAGAACGAAACAAATGAAAAAAATGAGGTAACCACCTGGGAATCGAACCCGGGATCTTCCGATTGCCGGTCAGACGCGATACCATTACACCATGGACCTCACTCTTCCAAATGCCGTAATTCTTCTACATACTCGCAGAAACCAATGCCCCAAGGGGCACCTCCCGCATGCCGTAACATTATATACATTCAACTGCAAAGAACACGCAGTATAAAAACGTAAAGAACGAGATCCCGGGTTCGATTCCCAGGTGGTTACCTCATTTTTTCATTTGTTTCGTTCTCTCTCTCTCGTCTTGCGCGGAATATCTCCTATACAAGCGTCGTTCTTTACGTTATTTATACTGCGTGTTCTTTGCAGTTGAATGTATATAATGTTACGGCATGCGGAAGGGGCCCCCTTGGGGCATTGGTTTCTGCGAGTATGTAGAAGAATTACGGCATTTGGAAGAGTGAGGTCCATGGTGTAATGGTATCGCGTCTGACCGGCAATCGGAAGATCCCGGGTTCGATTCCCAGGTGGTTACCTCATTTTTTCATTTGTTTCGTTCTCTCTCTCTCGTCTTGCGCGGAATATCTCCTATACAAGCGTCGTTCTTTACGTTATTTATACTGCGTGTTCTTTGCAGTTGAATGTATATATATATATATATATATATATACACACACACACACACACACACTCGTATATTGATACTGTTCACTCTTAACGTCCCCATACGAAAAAGAAGGCATTATTAAACTAGAAAAAATTCAAGGAAATTTTACAGCCAAGTTTGATGGCTGCAAAGAACTCAACTACTGGGAAAGCGCGTAATTTAAATTTATATTCGATGGAAAGAAGAAGAACGATAAATCATAACTTATGAATGGGAAATAATAGAAAAAGTGGTACCTAACCTCAAACTCAAACTAAACTCAGTAGCCATCGAAACAACGCTGGAAAAGGAAAGGTAGACTGTTATAGTGTTCCCAAACTAAAGACCAGACAAGAACACCCTCGACTCTAAAGGAAAATAGCTTGGTTGTCAGGGGCCAAGACTATTTAACCAGCTTCCCAAACAAATCAAGAACATGACTGGTGTCAAAGTTTAAAGTCTTCAGAAGAAGACTAGACGCCTGGATCGGGACGGTACCGGATGAGACGGGTGTGCCTGGCTATGCGCGATGGAGATCGCGAGAAAGCAACTCTCCTTCACCAGGTCACGCCTAAAGGTGGGGCCACCAGCTTGACCTTCGTGTGACACACGGAACAACTACAAGGTATTGTTGTATTCATGATGAATTTGCTTTTGGGTATAGCTTATGGGAAATATTCAATGTGGCCTAAGAAAGATTGGATGGTAAACTAACTAAATAATAGTTAGTGTATTGTTAATAAAAAATAAATAACTAAAAATAAGCTCATCGTCCCCCCCCCCCCCCCCTCCCCCAAAAAGATATTTTTCACTCACATTATTGAATGATGCAATCATTGAACGCTAAATAAGCCTTTTAAATAAAGGTTACCATTTTATATTTAGGGCGAAAACTGAAATAAAAGATTTTTTTTGGAAATAAATTCAACTACTCTTAATTCGAGAAGAAAACCATTCTGAGTCAGCCCCAAAGAGGAAATCCTGCTTCACGCTTTCAAATCTTGACAAATTCTCCTTCCAAAATAATTTCTCAAAATTTAGTTTTGTCTTACTCGATGCGAGTGTATTTTAGTGAGAGGGTATCCAACCCGTACGACGATAGGATTGACGAGAAATAGAAATATTAGCAGCTTCAAAAGACGAACACTCGCCGATCGCGTAACTATCAATCAAACGAGATTGTTTGAAATTGATATGATCAACGCGAGACAAACTTACGATTAACGCTTCGTCGTGGATACTTTAAGAGTCGACACAATCAATAATCTATACTATATATAAGAGAGCTGTCCGTCTGTCCGTCCGTCACACTTTCAGAAATTACGGGCGGCAATGTGAAGCTCAAGATTTTCATGACTGTGTTCTTTTCTATAGTTTTATTGACCAAATAATTGAACCGACAGTAATTGGGAATTCAATTATTTGGTCAGGGGAGTTTTGGGGGATATCTAATCAGATTCAGAAATCTTGACACAATGTGAAGCTCAAGATTTTCATGACTGTGTTCTTTACTAGTTTTATTGACCAAATAATTGAACCGACAGTAATTGGGAGTTCAATTATTTGGTCAGGGGAGTTTTGGGGGATATCTAATCAGATTCAGAAATCTTGACACAATGTGAAGCTCAAAATTTTCACGGCTGCGTTCTTTTCTGTAGTTTAGCCTGTCTGTTCGTCTGTTTGTGAAATATCCCGGGAAGTAATGGTAAAAGGGTGGGGGTAATGGGGAGGGGTGGGGGTAATGGGGGAGGGGGTTAGGTACCCGGGGGGTACCTAACCTTAACCCGGGCAACGCCGGGTACCCGGCCTAGTGTTAATAACAACGCAATAATAATGTTGTTATTTTTAAGTGAAAAGGTGGATTGCGAGGCCTCGTGGTGAAAATAGTGTATTTTGTTTTGGTTATTACAAAACAGTCAAAAAGGTATCACTAATAAAACTGATTAGAAACATCCTGTATTCTTTGGTTTAAGTCAGTGATATCGTACGAGTATGCAGGAACTCTTAATAAGACTGTCGTCGGTATACTGAATGACGCGAGCAACAGTTGCCAAGGAAATAACGCGTATCAGTGACGTATAAACTGAACGAAAGAGGGTCAAGTGTTGATCCTTGAGGGACACCAGACGACGTAGATAAAGCGTCGTCATAGTGAACAGCTTCACATCTATTAGGCAGAGATGATCGTATAGGAACTCTAAAGGGATTACGATATTATAATTAGTAATTGTGGTAATTATTAATTACTCAGTTTGAATAACATCTCGTCGTGCCCAATTAAGTCGAGGACTTTCGAAAACAACGGTAACGATAGCAATCGTATAATTCTCGTTGCGCTTTAAAGAAGAAGAGGAGCAATTTATTAAGAAAATTGTAACAAGCGTGTTCCTTTATAAAGATAGTGTCTGTGATAGTTTTAAAAAGAAGTCTTTTCAAGACTGTATTTACAATAATAATAATAATAATAATAATAATAACGAATTAATTTTATCTTGGTAATAATAATTAAATAATACAACTTAAAAATTAAATTAGTGAAGTATTTGTAATTATTTGAATTTTACTTTAATTTAGCGTTTTGATTAAAAGACCTTTCAGGTAATTAATTATTCGGCGGTCATTAATTATATATTATTATTATTAATTAATTAGTATAAAGGTGAATTTTTTAGTTTCAGGTATAATGTAAACTTGGATTTTTGTATTTTTTTTTTACAAATAACAAAAATTATTAATGAAAATAAATAATAGGAATATTGTAAGATTTGCGATATTACAATAATTTCAAGATATCAAAGACAATAATTGTTAAATTGACTACTGATATAATTATTTTATTTAATTTGACACTTAAGTTTTAGGTTTATAATAATAATATTAATAAATTATGAGGGGGCAGACTGGCACAACGCTCAGGCAAACTAATGCAGCCGATTGCTCAAATTCTTGGATTTATTATTCCCAGCACCACCGGGAGTCGAACGCACGACCTCAGAATCTTCACTTAGTTTAGTGGGGAAAGGTGTTACCCACTAAGTTACGGACGTTAGGACTAATAATAATGAATAATAATATAATGTCTGGGGGTTGTTTAACCTTCGTAACACCTATAAATTGGGCGTGGCTATCACGAGGCTACTCAGCGTCCGTAGCCGAGTGGGTAACGCCATTTCCCTATAAACGAAGTGAACACACTGAGGTCGAGGGTTCGAATGCCGCTCGTGCTGATAATTGTAATCCAGGATATGTTTCGGCAAGAAATATATTGGACTTATAATCCAAAACTATTACAAAGTGTTTCAAAAGTTTGGGTCCACAGGGATTTAAGATTATTATTAATTACTTATTACGACAGAATAGAAAATTAATAACTAATCTCGCATCCCTCTGGGACAGGACTTTTGAAACACCCTGTACGCGTATAATTAGGAAGTAAATATAAAAATCTCCAAATGCACTAAACATTTTTCCACTTCCTTTGGACTCTTTTCGTTCTTAATGAAGGCCAAAATGATTGTCCTTTCTTGATTATAATTTTAATATTAATAAATTTCGAGGTAATTTTTATGGTTCACAACTGTCAAGATTTTAGACTTGATGTATATTTTCCATTTTCAGTAAGAATGAAATTAAAAAAATGCTAATAATTAAAACTATGAAATTATTTGTTTTGGTTTTGGGTCTTTATTATAATAAAGAGATTTTTTTTCATTTCAACTCATCAGGTTTTTGCAGTTTCGAGAGTCGTATAAAATTCCATAAAAATATCGCACCTCGTGAATCAAATATTCAAAGCGAAATAATTATATTCGTTTTACCCCAATTAAATATAGAATAGAATAACCTTTATTAATAATAATAAAATAAATACATTTTTTCAATTTACAATGACATGAATAATTGCGAAGCTCGACTATTTATTTTATTTAATTTGGCCCTTAAGCTTTAGGCTTTACTGGGCTCTTATTAAAAATAAGCAGCTAGTTGTTGTTAATTAATAATAATAAATAAATAAATAAGTAAATAAGTATTATTAATAGTTAAAACATGTTTAAATATTAATTACTTCGCCCTTTACAATAGTGTCGTATTTATGAGGAATTATTAAAATCAAAATATAAACAGAAATATGAGATACGATGCCAAACTTCAAACGACAATTTCAATGTATAAATTCAGAATTAAAAGTAATTAGTTACCCATTAAAACAGATAGCCAATAAATTTTGAAAGTACGGTTAATTATAAGACGAGGGGTAACTATTACAAAATTAAATAAAAAGTAAAATACTACATATATTTACGCCCGTATAGTCGTCTTACCCTCCCCTACGTACTACGTACGTTTCTCTTAAACCCCATTTCCACTCCACTCCCCCTCCCCCCTTTTTAGAAAACGTAGTCTAATTTTTTTTCCCCTCATTTTTTAATATCAGAAGATGGAAGAAAAGAAGGTTAAAATATGACGGAAACTTGTTCATAATTTTCCCCTCATAAACGACGTTTTACCTCTCAGACTTTCTCTCGGCGAAAGAATGGTTGAAGAGTTTATTTTAATTATTTCTACTTTTTATTATAGGATATAATAATAAAGGGTTCGGATATAAATTGCTCGCGGAAGCGGCCATGATGGTTAGAAAGTTTCCGTAGGCGTTTCGCAAAAGATTCCAAAGATTTTAAAAGTAACAGATTTACGACTCGT
This sequence comes from Bathynomus jamesi, assembly GCA_023014485.1. Lineage (NCBI taxonomy): Eukaryota > Metazoa > Arthropoda > Malacostraca > Isopoda > Cirolanidae > Bathynomus > Bathynomus jamesi. Next base: position 173,747 of record JAJOZX010003977.1, read on the forward strand.
GTACACAGAGGGTTCATAAAAGGAAATAGACGCCACGATTCTTGGTCCTTAAGAACAAATGGCAAAGCTCATCAGTGGAATGACAGAATGTTATGTCGGCTTTACACAATGCAAAGGGAAAGGCAACACCGTTCTAAATATAATGAGTCAGTAAATCTCTTATTATTTACTAACTTTATTGACTCCACTCCAATAAAAAAATATGGGACAAAAAACAACAACAAAGGTGTCTATTTATTTTTGTCAACCCTTTGTATTTAGTTTGTATTGTGTATATCAAACAATTCTCTCTCTCTCTCTCTCTCTCTCTCTCTCTCTCTCTCTCTCTCTCTCTCTCTCTCTCTCTCTCTCTCTCGTGGGGTCCTTTCGGTCACTAGTGGGGTTCCTTCGGTCACTAGTGGGGTTCCTCAGGGTTCCGTTTTGGGGCCACTGTTGTTTATCATTTACGTAAATGATATAGAGTTATAGACGGTGGCATCGTCAGTCGGATCGCCAAATTCGCTGATGACACCAAGCTTGGGGCCAATGTTGGGACGCCCGAAGCGATCGAGGAACTAAGTGCGGACCTAGGTAGGATAGGAGAGTGGTCCGAAAAATGGCAAATGCTGTTTAACTTGGGTAAATGAAAAGTGATGCACATTGGCTACGACAATCCCAAGTCGGACTACTCGATGTTGGGGAACAATATCGAGACGACTGATTTGGAAAAGGACTTGGGTGTGCTAATCAGCAGCGACCTTAAGTTTACCAACAGTGCGTAGAGGTGGAAAAACCCAGAAGCTGTTGGGTTATATCAGAGGCAATTTCAGTTTTCGGAACAAGGAGATTGTGCCTCTCTGTACAATTCCCTGGTTCGGCCCGCACCTGGAGTATGCAGTGCAGTTTTGGTCGCCCACCCTCAGGAAAGATATTGAGAGGCTGGAGCGAGTGCAGGCGAGGGCCACAAGTTAATCACTTCCGTTAGGCATATGGGCTACAATCGACGCTTACGCGCCCTGAACTTGTTTTCGCTGGAAACTCGGAGGCTGCGCGGTCATTGATCGAGGTTTTCAAGCTCTTACGCGGGTTCAACGATGTCGATTTTAGAAGCATGTTTAGTTTAAATGATAACCCAACTCGCAACAATGTTGGAAGTTGGATTTGAAACGGTTTAGGACTAGTGTGTGTGGGAATTACTTTACGTATAAGTCTGTGACACGTGGAACAGTTTACCTTCAGAAGTTGTGAACAGTTCCTCTGTGGATCATTTCAAGAAAGGTTAGACCAAATCTTGCACACTATTTGAGTGTGTAGAAAATTTTCCCTGGCACCCGTTGCCATTGGTACCTCCTCGTATGGGCCGCAAGGCCTTTTGAGGTACTTCTTTTCCTTGTAACTCATATATATATACAGGGTGGGCCGTAATTTCCATACATAGGAAAATTTAATTATGGTCTTCACGTGCGTCGGTATTTGATCGCAGTTTCCGGATGCTTGGATTGGTCGGCGTGGTCCTGTGGAGTGGCCTCCCAGATCCCCAGAATCTCACCCCCCTTGATTTCTATCTTTGGGGCACTTGAAGGCCATGGTGTATCAGGAAAGATACGAGACATAAATCATCTAAAGGAACGTATCACCACGCCATTACAGCATAACGTCAACTGTGCTAATGCGTGTTCATCAACAGATGGGGAAACACGTATTGAAATGTGTTTTCAAAACATGGCAACCATGTAGAGCATATTATATAAATAAAAATGGTTGTCCATAAAAAAATGTTTATTTTTTCTATGTATGGAAACTTACGGCCCACCCTGTTATATATATATAATGCAAAACCATTATAACGCAAGGCCTTGGAATCATTTTTCTTTTTTCCTTGTGGGTTTGCATCTTTCATTCTTTTCATGTGTTTAATGTGAAATTTATCCAATTATAATATATATATATATATATATATATATATATACACACATCAGTGGCGACTCCAGCTCTTCAGACTACTCGGGCTCTTTTTAAATTTTCCAAGTCTACATATGAGCCCATTTAAATGCATGATAATAACTTAAGATTATCAATAAAATAAATAATACATACCTCGGTAAAAAAAATTATTTGAATTTTATTTACTTGAACAAAGTCCAAGCGTCTTGGTTTTAAAGCAAATTCCTTTAATATTCGGTCATGTAATTCTTTTTGCTTTCTAAATCAATAAATATTTCTTTTTCAATTGAAATCCTAGCCAGGGACAAGAGCCGTTCTTGAGCCATTGTGTTTCTTAAATATGATCTAATTCGATCAGAACAGAGAAACTTCTTTCATTTGAAACAGAAGTTACAGGTATGGTAGAAGGAGCTGAATCAGCTTTGTGGTTTCCGACCATCGCAGACAATAATCCTAGTTCGTGAAGACTTCTAAAATTCATTTGCAGATTTGCATTTTCTAATTCACTGTCACGATAAAGATATTTCAATTCGTTAACTAAGGATTTTGGAGTCAATAACATTTGGATATTTAGTTTGTAAGCATTAAGAACTTATAATATTAGAAATATTATCAGATTATTTAAGAAAATCGAACAACCTCATACTGCCGCAAAAATCAACTGCACCGCCGCCCGGCGCCCAAGCAGTTAAGCACGCTTATCGAAACGTAAAAGTTACCATGTATCGCCAGAATTAAAAATTGTGCCTCTACAAGGCGAAGGATATAATCCCGAGTTGAAATGTTTTTTTCTTTATAAAAAAAAATTAATAGCAGGAAAAACGTATTTTATTTATGAGAATTAGAAGAAGGACTTATTAGTAACCGTATGCAAGCAAATAATTTTCGGAGCTATTGAAGAATAGGGACCCCAGCCTTCTTTAGTTAGGCTTATAAGGCTAACTACGAAATATCACGACCTAACCTAACCAATCGTTAGGTTAACTGTACGCCCTTGACGATTGGTTAGGTTAGGTCATGATATTTTCGTTAGTTAGCCTTATAAAGCTACTAAAGAAGGCTGGGGTCCCTATTCTTCATATGCTCCAATTAATTATTCATTAAAAGAACTTTAAATATCGATATTACTTAAACTTTCTCGGAGTCGTAATGTCTTGCGGCCCGAGTAAAGATCGTGAAAGATTACACGAAAACTAATGTGTCACAATGTAGTTTTTTTATAGGTAGTAAGGGTATCTAAATGCGCTCAAAATTTGCTTGCGTGACGAGGCTAGACAGAAAAATAGTAACATCTACCAGCCAAAACCATTTTTACAATTTGTATTAAAACTTTTTTTTAAAAAACTTAAATCTATAAATACACAATTTATCTCTCATGCTTCTCCTTGCCCCTTGCCTCTCGGGCTCAGCCCGAGAAGCCCGAGTGCAGGAGTCGCCACTGATATATATTATATATATATAACGCACTCGTATTACTTCTGTAAAGAATGAGGGCATCGTAAAAACAATTAATGCTAACACAGATGCGTTTTTTCATATTGAATGTTTACCCTTACATAAAGATCATCTTTACGGATATACTGTAAGCGCATCGCAATAGTTTCCACTGTTATTTTTAAGGTTATTATTATTATTATTATTATTATTATTTATAATATTAATTCTGTTCTGGGACAGAACTATTTATCAATATTTATCTTAATCCGATGCTTTTAATACTTGACGGTGAAATATTGAATATTTTGTATAAACAAATATTAAATGCAAAAATATATCAGTTAGGCGAAATATCTCCATCTATAATATTTGTACGATAGTAGTATAGATGCGTTATAATGGTACTTACTCAGACAACCACCTAACTTTCTAATTCCGCATCTTAAAATAACTACTTTTGCGCTTCATTTATTTGAAGCCTAAATAATGCTTTTATACCCTTCTAAATTTTCCATCCTACAAAACATTTTAAGGTTTTTTTTTTTTTTTATTATATGTATCGCGTGAAAACTTCTTTCAAGAAGTCTTTTACTAAAGAATTGGCCAAAAACCTTTCCTTCCTTCCTTCCTTCCTTCGACTAAAGAATTGGCCAAAAACCTCTCCTTCCGCCCGTGGAATGAAATATGTTAGATCGCAAATAAAGATTTTAATAGAACTCTTAAACCGGCCGCAGCAGGATCGTCTCGCGTATCACGATTGACGACAACGAGTCACGTGCGATTTTACATTGACAAAATGAGAGCCGCATACTGCAGCGACCACGACGCCATTGTAATAATTCTTTCAGAGTACGTAATAAGAATTGTTTTTACTGTCAATGCGAAAGTAATTATTTATCATTTCATTTTGAGTTTCAGTAAATCCTCGTTAACCGATTAATGCGGCGGTCGGAAGGTCGGAATAGTGGAAAAGTCGGAAGAATTGGGAGTTCCCCCATAAGCTATCACGAGTTTTATCAGTTTATTACAAAAATCATATTGTTGTTTTGAACGCTGTATGAAGTTACTGATATTTTGATTCTAACTATCTAATATTATTATAATAAAAAAATATTAAGTACAATATGTATAAATATCACAATAAGGGAGAGTCGTATTAGCCCGGGCAATGCGAGGTCTTGGGTAGGAATACCGCGGGTCGGACTACCGGGACTTACTCTACTGGGTTGTAAAGGGATGTAAACTTTTCGGAAATTTTGGAAACTTTCCCGAATTTTGAATGCGTCGGAAATTTTGGGAATTTCGAGAATCTTGGAAATTTTAGGAATTTTTTAAATTTTTTAGGTTAATTTTCAAGTTCATTAGATATTCTTTGGCAGTAAACGGTAAAATTCCGCACTGAATCATTTTCCACCCTAAAAAGAACTTCTGGCTTCTTATATCAATTGTTTTTATCGAGTTCGGTGACTTTGCAGGGATATATACATGGCTAAAAATAGGAATTTGAAATCAGTATGCGGGAAATTCCCATTTTAATATTCACTAATAGTGAGATTTATTTACAGGCGGATTTTTCAGTTCAGCATTCTGGTAATGTCCGTGTTGTTAAATATTGGGGTTAAAAGAAATTTAAAGGAGTGGTGTTTCCCATTTCAACATCTCACACTTTATGCTATTTGCCACATATCAGTATCATAGTGAAGCGAATCATTTGCTATCACCACCACTGCGTTTTCAATTGCTCTTCTTGGCTGTATTATTCTACATTTTTCTCAAGCAATTAAAACTACACAGAATACTCTGATTCAAGAACGCAGCTGTTCGTTTTATAAAACTTGAACGTTTTGAGAATTTCCAAAATTACCCAAAGGTTCCAAAAAATCAAAAAATTTCCATCGTAAATTTATCGCTTTCAAATTCAGGGGAATTTTTACAATCCCAAAAATTAAATATCAGTTTTTGACCTTTTTAATACGAAATAACTCAAAAAATGTATTAGTTCATTAATACAAGAGATGACCAAAGAGTCTTTCAAAATTTATGAAAGTTTCTTAAAATGGAACTTTGATGAAACCTATTTTGTTGGATCAAATCCTTTTCAAAGGATTTTTCATAATAGTTTCATTAAAGTAATTTGATGAAAAAGTTTAAAATATTTTCAAAAGTAAATCCACATTTTCTGAAATTTAAGTTAATTACTAAATCTCTGCATGGGACAATATCCTTTTTTTTTATTGTATCCATTTTGTCCATTGTTTCTCCATTAACTTAAAAAAAAAAAATACCCCCATTTTTCCATAAATTGAGAAATGATTCGTCATAAATTTCAGATTTTCACGGTCCGTTACAATTTGTTTTTAGATTCAGTCTCTGCGTAATTTTGGGGTAATATTATTTCTGAATAAGAATGAATGATGATTCACTCGGAGAAAAATTGTCCTTTCTCCCGAATTCCAGTTTACTGGATGACATAAATCAATTAAGAAATAAACAATATTTTTATTCAGTCAGTTTATGACCAGATTCAGTGCCAAGGTTACGTACAAACTTCGGCAGTCAGTGATTCCCAGTGACCTTCAAAGCTTCAGTGAAGGAAATCAAATTATATCGTGCGGATAAAAACGTTACAAACTCAAAACTTAACACTAACTTCCTCTAAATCAAACGTTTGTCTAAAGTACTTCATTGCTTATGGATGGGGGGGAGGAGGGGAGGAAGCGCTGTAAACATCTGTTGTGAATTACGCCACCAGTTTGAGTGATGACGTGATCGCGTCAGTCCTCGTCTTTCAAAGATCGGATACACCAAATTGCGCGCCACTCAACTTCATCCACACTACTTTAAGCTAACCTAACCTACCAACCAGGCGTGACCTAACTTGGACTAATGTTATAACTTAACCTCTTTTGGACCACTGCGTCGAATTTGTACCGTTTCCCATACACGCACTCATAACTTAACCCTACAAAAACTTCAGGCGTTATGAGGTTAACTTAACCTGACCTAACCTACTATAACCTAATTTAACTTACCCTAAGCTAAATTAACCTACCCTCACTTGACCAAACCTAACATAACCTACTGAGCAGTGTCAGAGTGACCCGGCCCTCATGTGGGTCATTTTCCCCTCTGAATACGACTATTCCCCGATAACCAAATCGGGGAATAGTCGTATTCAGAGGGGAATATGAGTGACTCATATTCCCCTCAGAGAAAGTGACCCGTCCTTCATTTGGGTCATATTATATGACCCAAATGAAGGACGGGTCACTTTCTCTGACACTGCTCAGTGGATTAGGTTATGCTAGGTTAGGATAAGTGAGATTAGGTCAAGTGAGGTTAGGTCAAGTGAGGGTAGGTTAAGTTAGCTTAAAGTAAGTTAAATTAGGTTATTGTCTAGTGGTTGAGCGCACTGCCATTAAGCCGAATGTCATGGGTTCAACTCTCGTCTGGGACCTCAAATTTCAGCAATTAAGGTGCTTCACTGGGTTCGCATCCCACGTAAAGATGTAGGCTTCCTCAGTCACGTGACCTTTTTTGGTTTTTACGAAGGATGTCAAAGGGTCTGCGGATGTAAATAGCGCGCCAAATCACGGTTAACTCAGTGTCATGATCATAGGTAAGCGCACAATAGTCAACTAGTAAATCACGGTTAACTCGACTCACGGCTGAGTGAATCGCGGATAACTGTACGAGTACAGTATACACATTTAAAACGTACATAAATTTAGATGTCTGTATTCATTTGAAAGGATACATACATACATGGAGAGTTATTTGGGAGCTAGAATTGCTGTTGTAATTCATCACCACAAATTTGTGTGTGTGTGTGTGTGTGTGTGTGTGTGTGTGTGTGTATACTAACACCAGTGTAACTTATTATAATAAGTCAACCATTTCTAAGTATTATAAATTTTATCGCACAAAAAGAAATATAAAAAAATTAAATTTATTATTCCCAATTTACATCTTGCACGTCTCTCTCTCTCTCTCTCTCTCTCTCTCTCTCTCTCTCTCTCTCTCTCTCTCTCTCTCTCTCTCTCTCTCTCTCTCTCTGTACAAACAATAACTAAAATTAAACGTGAATGAACCAGATGAAATATTTTCTCATAAATTATACAATAACTTCATTATCTCGGTGAAGGCAATTTCAAGGTGACATTTTTTTACCGATAATTAAAAATGTTTAATCGAGATACGATGAGGCGATAGAAAGATACTATTAATAATAATAGTATTATCTGTCGTACGCATTGTGTAAGAAATGATGCATGCTGTTGTCGGTTGTTTTTACATTAATGGAATTGTATTTCAGTGGGTATATATACACCTTTCAGTGGGTATATATATATATATATATATATATATATATATATATTATATATATATATATATATATATATACAGGGTGTCCCAGAATTAACTATCTATTTCAATGAAATCGGACAAATTTAATAAAAACTGACATAATTTTGTGTTTATTACTAAATTATGATACAAAAACAAATAGATTTATAAATCATAAGTCAAAACTTTATTGAGAAGTTTCAACATGTGCACCGTCTGTATCTCTGCAAATTTCAAATCTATCCTCAGCGCTGCGAAACACATTTTGAAGCATTTCAGGTGTTATCTCCCGCACTGCCAACTGGATGCGTTCTTTAAGTTCAGCTAAACTATTGATCTTTTGGCGATAAACCTTTGTTTTTATAAAACCCCATGCAAAGAAATCCAGGGGTGTCAAATCCGGAGAACGCGGAGGCCAAGGTCGAGGTCCTCCACGTCCAATCCACCGATTCGGAAGGCGTCTGTTGAGGTATTCTCGAACAATTAGAGCATAATGACATGGTGCTCCATCTTGTTGAAACACAACATTATCAAGAATGCCATCATCAAGAAGCTGTGGTTCGAGAAACTGCTGAAGCATATCAAGGTAGACGGTACCTGTTACAGTTGCTCCCGCAAAGAAGAATGGGCCATAAATTTTGGATTTGGTCATTCCAAGCCACACGTTAACTTTTGGAGAGTCTCTTTGCCATTCTAAAAATAAAAATAAAACTATGAAAAACTATGAAAAAATTATGAAAATAAAATTATGAAAAATTTAGAAATTTATACATTTTTAACACATATTAAACATGATAAACATTAATAAAAGTGTGTTTTTAAAAAATTTGTCCGATTTCATTGAAATAGATAGTTAATTCTGGGACACCCTGTATATATATACACCTTCCAGTTAAAATAATTACAGGACGACCTTACTGTAATCTTGAATGTGTTCTCTCTGCCATATCTAATTTAGTTATTATCTCTTTAAAATTATTTTTCAAATACGGTAAGACTTTACATTCTGACTTTTAACTTTTGGACATAACCCATCCTCACCGAAGGCGCATTCCAGCAACATATTAATAACTTAACGTAACCTAACCTAACTTAATCTAACCCAAAACAACTCGTCAGTTAAGTGTCACGTCTACGGAATGATGTCATCCCGTCGATTTGTTTCAGCTTTTCGTCAGATACTTTTATATCAGGTGAGCATTTCGGGTACGAGTAGGCATACTCAAGACGGATAATTATAATCATTCAGATGGGCCGGAAACTGGCAAAGAGCTCAGGCCAATTTACGCATCCCATTGCTCTAACTCTCGTATTATTAGTAATAGCACCATCGGGAACCGAACCCCCGATTTCACTGTCTTCACTTCGCTTTTAGAGAAACGGTGATACCCACTCAACTACTGACGCTGTCACTTAAGATAAATACTTCAAAACTTCCACGTACCCCCGTCAATCTGCCACAACATTACAACGTCACATTTTACGTATATCAACCATGCATCCATTACTTTTAAACATTCAACTTCCACGCGCGTGACTAAATCACATCTCAGAGATTAGGTTCTTTCCACGACTCGTTCAAGACGCGCTTTGTATCAGGTCATCCCATGAGTAATGTCGTTTTTTACGATAGATTAAGTTTAAACTAGTCCTACTCGGTTTAAGCATAAATTTTCTGAAGGTTATATATCTAAGAGGAGATCTATCGTGTTTCGCTACATAGTTTACAGACCTTGACCAGTGAAGATGCGTGGTTTGCTTTATGTGAACCCCTCATAAACATGGCGGTATCAGAAGAGCATATCAGGCATATAATGCTTTACGAGTTCAAAAAAGGGAATAGTGCTACTGAAGCAACGCGAAACATTCAGGACGTTTTTGGCAACGATATTCTGCGTGTGAGGAAATGTCAAAGATGGTTTCAAAAGTTTAGGAATGGTGACTGCTGTTTGATAGATGCAGCACGCTCTGGACGCCCTGCTGAGTTTGATGATGACCCGCTGTTAGCCGCACTTGAAGAAGACTGTTCAACAACTGTCGAAGAATTGGCCCAGAAACTCGATTCATCCCCGTCCACCATCCATCGACATTTGTAACAACTCGGGAAAGTGCCTAGGTTAGGAAAATGGGTGCCACATGAATTGTCGGTCGACAATCTGAGGGTACGGGTAAACATTAGCACAGCTCTTCATTCCCGTGAACTCCAAGATCCGTTTTGGCACCGTTTACTGACCGGTGATGAAAAGTGGATACTGTATCAGAATGTTAAGCGCCGTCGACAGTGGGTTTGTGCCGGAGAACCAGCGACACCACAGCCAAAACCAAATCTTCACCCTCGGAAGGTGTTGCTTAGTCTTTGGTGGGATAAAGGTGGTGTAATACACTTTGAAACCTTACCACACGACCAAACAATCACCGCTCAAGTCTACTGTCAACAACTGGATCGATTGAGCACTGCACTAAAAGAAAAGAGACCTTCTTTGGTTAATCGGAAAGGAATCGTGTTCCACCACGACACGCACGTCCTCATACCGCTCGGATCACTTCTGCAAAAATTGAGGAGCTTGGGTGGGAAAAACTTCCACATCCTCCATATTCTCCAGACCTTGCGCCTTCAGATTATCATCTCTTCAGGAGTCTGCAAAACTATCTTGGGTTAATATTTGGCTGGACACAGGGGCTAACGAGAAATGAGAGGTTGTGTTTCACTAGCACTATTTTTCATGCTCTTTACGATGGTCCTAATCATTTTTCGTGGAAATGCAAGATTATAGAAAAAATTACAAGTTACATTTTTATAGTGAATATTTCCAGTTTTGGCTATAATGTACTTTTTTTCATAAAATATTTTTCCTGATTGGGCTATTTTTTCGCTACTCTGCGACTTAATTAGTTGGTTGGTTTCTGTTCTGTCTATTTTTTTTTCTAATTGGATTCAGTTTGGTCGTGTTTGTGATTGAATTATGACGTGCTGTTCGTGTGGTTTCTGACTTTGAGAACTTGATTCGTCATGTGCCCTAGATGAAGAGAAAGCATTGGATGTTTTTATCAATTACGGCGTTATTCTCTCATCCTTAACTTGCCCGAAATGTGACAGTGAGTGCCTAATACGAAAAGATCAGAAGATATTTAGGTGAAATAACCAATATTAACCTGTTAGGCCAAATGAATGCCCGGTTAGGCCAAGTGAATGCCCGGTTAGGCCAAGTGAATGCCCGGTTAGGCCAAGTGAATGCCCGGTTAGGTCAACCGAATACCCGGTTAGGTCAACCGAATGCCCGGTTAGGTCAACTGTACACCCTTGATGATTGGTTAGGTTAAGTAATGATATTTTCGTTAGTTTAAACGAAAATGACGAAAACGACATGGCCTGAAGTTGAAATAAGAAATGCATTTTTCTAGTGTATTTTGGTGTGCTCTGTTGAAATATAACCTTCTTATTTCCTGCGCAAATATGACGAAATATGACTCCAAAATAATGTAAACAAATTCTTATTTCTTTACATTTGCACAGGTTGGTTAGGTTAGGTTAGGTTGGTTAATTTAGTTAGGTTAGCTAGTTTTTTATCAGAATTACATTTTCCTGGTGTAGTTTTCTCTGCTTTGTTGGAATTTGACACACATTTCTTGTGCAAATGAGTAGAAACACTCCGTATTTTGGAATGGAAAAAAAAGTTTCTATTCATTTGCACAAGAAATGGGTATCAGATTCGAACAAAGCAGAGAAAACTACACTAGAAAAATGTAATTTTGATAAAAAATGTAGCCTCTGTGTCCAGCCAAATATTTACCCTATCTTACGATAAACAGTATACTTCTTTACTTCTACGCCTGAATTTTATAAACATGGCATTGAAAAGCTTGAAAGACGTTGGCAGAGTGTCATTAATTCCGATGGAAAATATATACTAGATTAAAAAGTTTCAGTCGAGTTTTTTTTTGTGTCCTTCAAATTCCGATCTAAAAAAAAAACATTACATATGGGATGACCTGATGATACTTCAGCCAAGGATGCAAACAACAAAATTTCTTCTCTCGCGCAACATTCACTCCTCCGTCTGAACATTCTTCGCATAATAACACACATACTATTAGTTAACATTTCATTATAGAAAGAAAAGTATTAAATAAAAGACACTCGGTTTTAATTAGTTGTAATTCAAGTTCTAAATTACGTGCGAGAGCCTCTTCCTTCCTCTTCTCAAACTCTATCTATTTAATTAAATGATCTCCTTCTCTCCCTCTTTCTTATATATATATATATATATATATATATATATATATATATATATATATATTATATTATATTTATTTATCAAGGTTGTTTTTGGTGCAACCGGAAACCATCAGTAATAAATCTAAGTACTCGAACTAGACCTTGGAGATACATACGTAATATTTATGTAAAGGCTTATAAATAAATAAATAAATAAATAAATAAACAAATAAATTAATGAAGAATAATAATAATATAATGATGATGATGATGATGATGCTAAAAAAAATCGATTTTTTTTCATTTACGGAGTAACATCCGAAACTCCTTTGTTTACATATATTGTCAATATACTACAATGATTCTCATTTACAGTACAATAATACGAAACAATGCTATTTTATCACAGTTAATTATAGCAAGTTTTGTAATATATAATACAACAATATGGGGAAAATCATCCACTAATTATATATATATATATATATATATATATATATATATATATATATATATATACAGGAGAGAGGAGGGGCGACAAGCTTGACCTTCGCGAAATGAGAAATCATCACGCGGAACCTTTGTAAGGTTGTAAGGTAAGGATGTTTCAGGAGGAAAGGTCAATACTTCGGGAGGTGATAGTATCGGTCATTGTGAGAAAAAAAGTTTATATGAACATGTGTCTAATTCTGAATGGTTGCGGAGATAGAGCTGTTTGAATCTGATGCGCGCGCGGCTCTTCCTCCCCCTTCCCTCCCCTATAACCTTGAACCATGTAAGCTGTAATGTAAGCGTGTAACGTAAGCCAATCGACAGCTGACTGTCGCGAGTGACATTGTTTGGTGTTTGATGCGGTGTTAAGAATGCCACACACCTTCACACATGCCGAATATGCAGATATGGCGTATGTCTACGGTTTTTGCGATGGAAGTGCGACAGCTGCTGTTGCAGAATACCGTCGACGGCTTCCGAACCGCAGAATTCCGGATCGAAGAGTGTTCACCAGGGTTTTCAACACATTGCGTGAGATTGGTACACTTCCCAGCGCTCGTGTTTCATCTGAACGTGAAGGTCAACAAGATGTGGATGAAGTGGAAAACATTCTTCAGTTGGTAGAGCGTAGTCCTACTACTAGCTCACGAAGAATTTCTACGCGTCTCGGTGTACCACACGCGAGAGTATGGCGAACATTACGTGAGGAAGGCGCGCATCCATTTCATGTACAGCGTGTACAACACCTTCAACCAGGAGACGCTGCCATACGACTGGAATTTTGTCATTGGGTAAATGCTAATCGCCGATTGCTTCGATTAATACTGTTCACCGATGAAGCTACTTTCACCCGTGACGGTATCAACAACACTCGTAACTCTCATCGGTGGTCAGACGAAAATCCAAATGACAGTGTGGAAATAAATTTTCAACATCGCTTCTCTGCCAATGTGTGGTGCGGTATCATCGATGATCAGCTGATTGGCCCTGTTACTTTAGAGAATCGTCTTACAGGACAAAGTTACCTAGAATGTCTGCAAAATGAATTGCCAGGACTATTGGAGGATGTTCCTTTGGCTACACACGCTGGTATGTACTTTCAGCATGACGGAGCTCCTCCACATTCTACCCGTTTGGTGATGCAATACCTAAATCAAATTTTCCCTGGTCGATGGATCGGCCGCGGTGGTCCCATTCAATGGCTACCAAGGTCTCCAGACCTCTCTCCGTTAGATTATTGTTTGTTGGGGTGGATGAAAAGTCAAGTTTACAAAAGAAAGGTGGATACACGAGACGAATTGCTCGCGCGCATTTTGGATGCTGCTGCGCGCATAGAGGAACGTCAAGATCAACTCAGACGAACAACACGCGATCTTCGCACACTAGTTGCAAAGTGCATTGAGGTTGACGGTGGGATTTTCGAAAACGTATTGTAAACTGTAACAAATTTGTCATTTCTGTATCTGATACCATTCAAAATGCCAACGTTTAAACATTAAATGTTAGAAACAGTAATTAGTTTCTCTTTCTTGATTACCATTAACAATGCTTTTGTATTTGTAGATTCAAACAGCTCTATCTCCGTAACCATTCAGAATTAGACACACGTTCATATGAACTTTTTTTCTCACAATGACCGATACTATCACCTCCCGAAGTACTGACCTTTCCTCCTCGCCCTTGAAACAGATAACGTCCCAGCATACTCTGAAGGCATCTCTCAACTTACTTCAGTCGCGAGCGAACCACCATCACGTGACGACCCCTTTTTAATGCCCTTTGTTGGCTATATTTTGTCATTCTTATTTTAACTGTAAACACTGAAATTCAATGGCGCAATTCTTTGTAAATCCTGTAATAAAATGTCATAAATGTCACTGTAAAAGAACTGTATTATTTTATTATTAATAAAAGGTTATTCAATTTAATTGAATTCAATTAATTTTTCAACGCAAATCTCATTTATTTATTTGCTTTCGCTCAATTGTAACCTTATTTGTGACTTTTATCATTCATTACTTTGTTTATTAACGGAAGAAAAGTCACACTAGTAATTTCCTTCGTTAATAACATTATTTTGATCGAAAGATCGGTGATCCCATCAAGAGCAAACATTAATTACTTTAATTAATCTAACTACATTTATTATATATATATATATATATATATATATATATATATATATATATATATATACAGAGAGAGAGAGAGAGAGAATAATATATATTAATCTTAGTCGGAAGCAAATATGACAGAAACCTTTTAATTTATTTTTTTATTTTTAATGTACATTTGGGGTTTATTATTCAGAGTTATTTTCCCCTAACAATTTTGGAAGGAAATTACAAAAGAATCATCGGGGGTGAAAATCGCTTTCTAAAAAGAATAATAAAAAAATAAAAAAATCCCCTCGTTCCCCCTATTTTAGGTATTTTTCGTTTAGACTTTAGACTTTAATTACTTCAGCATCCTCAATAGAAAATGGGAACGCCCGACTTCGGGCTTTTACCCTAAATACGATACGCCAACGCGGTAAACCAAAACGGAAGCAATCTTGAGAATGAGTTTATTCCACATAAACTATTACAAACAAATCAAAACGGGTCAAAAACAAGCGAGAAAATAAACAAGTAGAAGACAAATTCCCTGAAAAATTGCTTCCTTTAAATCCAAGATTGTTTTCCTCGACTATGACAAACTTGAACACTAAAGTTAAAAAACGCAAAAAAGGAGTTACGAGAGCTTAAAATTGCCTATCAAAAGTAGCGACAGTGTTTTAAGAGAGAACATTTTTATTCATTTCTCTTTTTTTATATATAAAGTCAGAGGATTGTTTACATACCAGATGTAAGATAAACTGTTTGTGAACGAGGTCATTAGTTGATACCGTTTCGTTTACAATATACCTACGTAAATAATTCGTTTTACAACAGGGTGTTTCCTAACGTGTGGGACGCGCTTTCAGGATGGATTCGGGACCCGAAAACAATGAAAAAAGTTTATATAAACATATGCCCGAAATCGCTTTGTTTCCGAGTTACGGCCCGTTATGCGTGTTCCACCGAGTATCCGCCTTACCTTTAAAGGAAGTGCTCAAAATGACCGCCTTGCGCTTGAATACACGCCTCAACACGCCTCGTCATAGACTGCCTGAGCGTTCAAACATTCCAGGTATTGCTCGGATTTTCTGCCATCCTTGTTCTACTAGGCAAAGCTGGGCACTTGCGGTTTTTTTGCGGTACTGCGGTACTGCGGTACTACCGCACTACCAAACCGGTACCGCATAACGCAGTACCGCAAAGGATCGCTGAAAGTACAGCCTGTACTTTCAGCGATCCTTTGCGGTACTGCGTTATGCGGTACCGGTTTGGTAGTGCGGTAGTACCGCAGTACCGCAAAAAAACCGCAAGTGCCCAGCTTTGCTACTAGGGTGGCCAGACGTCCGGCTTTAGGCCGGACAATCCGCCTTTTGAGCACTCTGTCCTCCATCCGGATAGACCTTGAGCCGGACGTTAATTTGTCCTCCTTTTTGGGGTCTGACTAAAAAGAATTATATAAATTACCTCAGGTACACTTAAAATAGCGGGTACTGAAGGCCATAATAACCGTTAACGTATTTTTATTATATGTAGTTGGCAACACTGCTGATAAGCCGCATTTGTTTTAATTTTCATGACTACGAGTTGGACAGTCAGTCTGCCCAAGTTGTAAAAATTAACATTTATTTCTTTCAGTTATATATATATATATATATATATATATATATATATATATATATATATATATATATATATATATATATATATATATATATGTTATATGATATATATTATGTTAACGTACGTACGGCCACATACGCAGTGTCCTCCTTTTTGGAAATTTGGAAATGGCCACCCTATGTTCTACACGTTGGCGAAGCATTTCGACGTTGTCAATGGGTGTCACGAAAACGATGGATTTCAGATGACCCCCACGGCCTATCCAGTTATCAGAGAAATGGTCATCCAAATAGTCTCTGGCTACTCGACTAAAATGAGGCGGAGCGCCGTCATGCATAAACCACATACGACGTCGGACACCAAGAGGAACTTCATCTAGTAAATCGCTTAAATCATTCCTTAAAAAATTCGAATAGGATTCTCCTGTTAATCTTCCAGGCAAAACAAAACGACCAATTAAGTTGTCGGCAATAAGTCCTGCCCATACATTGATACTAAATTGGTGTTGGTGCCTTGACTGGATGATGGCATGCGGATTCTATTCGGCCGTGATGAGTGTTGTGAAAATTGATCACGCCACTTCTTGTGAAGGCAGCCTCATCAGGAAACAATACGGGGGATAGAAAAAGAGGATCGCGAGCACACTGTTGAAGGAACCAAGTACAAAAAGCCTCTCGTGGTGGGAAATCGGCTTCAGTAAGGCCTTGTACTCTGAATGTAATATGGGTAAAGCAGTTGTTCTCGTAAAATTCTCCACACAGTTGTGTATCTTACACCCTCTGCTGCTGTTATCCTTTGGGTGCTGACACCAGGATGTTCCTCCACGCGATTCAGGACCCGCTCCTCCAAATCAACAGTTCTGGCGCTGATTGGTCTACCACCATCTGAAACTCGTTTGTTGAATGATCCTGTATCACCAAGACGCTCGTCTATTCTCTGAAAGGTCTTCTTATCTGGCAGACGGCGATTCGGAAACCTTTCCGCACACAGACGTCTTGCTGCGGCCGCATTACACTCGGCAAGTCCATACATGAGATGCATGTCTGCCATTTCTCTGTTTGAATAAGCCCCCATTCTCACTTCAAATGCACACTATCACTGAATAGCACAAAAACTTTAAGGTTTTTTTTCACTGGACTGCACTTATTCACGGTAAGAAGTTACAAATACGAACAGTGAAACACCGCGATGCACCTCTGACTGACTGATGGCTCTACACTCAACGATATTGTAACATGTCATAGAGTGTACGAAACATTACTATCAGCAAGGCTATACATGAAATAAGTCTCGTACACACTCACAAACATTGTCGGCAAGCAATGTTTGTAAACAGTTTGCGGAAAGAATTACTGGAACACAAAACGAACTGTAACTCGGAAACAAAGCGATTTCGGGCATATGTTTATATAAACTTTTAAAATTATTTTCGGGTCCTGAATCCATCCTTAAAGTGCGTCCCACATGTTATGAAACACCCTGTGTGTATATATATATATATATATTGCGGTTCCAGGGATGTTCGTCCACTACGTCATTACTTCAGGCTGGGTATGTGATGTAATTTTATTCAAGGATGAAAATTAACAAGTTTCCTAGTTCTTTAATATACGATAATTTAATCACTGGTGCTTGAACAACAAAAGTTATTTGACGTTTGACTTTTTCTAAGTTTCTTTAGAAGGAGTAAACTAGTGAGGTAGCGAAGTTAGTAAGGGAAGTTGAGGGAATGTTCTTATATCTGTACACCTTGTCCCTTCTTACTTTGTATTACGATGTCCCTACATCTTTTCCCTTCTCCTTACTCCCCTCTAATGCCTAAATCTTGTCAAGTTACACGCTCTTTTATAGGTACGTGGAGTAAAGGGGTTTACATAAGTTTGTGGGGGGGGGGGGGGAATCTAAAAAGATATTAGGAAAAATCCAAGATTATATACGTCAGAGTTTTACCAATATATGTGCCTCGGTGGTGTATTGGTTAGCATTGCTGACTACAAGCCTATCGGCCTGCCCCGGGTTCGATTACCGACGATAGCAGGCGGAGCTTAGCTCACCCAGCTCTCTATCCTTACATACAAAAAAATTGTCGGTAGATAAATGGGTACCCCGCGTAGCCTTGTGGTTAAGACGGTGGGCTGCTGCTGCATCTGACTGAGAGGTCATGAGATCGAGTACGGGCGAGGACTTTGCATAGGTCTAAGGTCTAAGGTGGGGTAACAAGTCTGAGCTTCGTTAGAATGAACAATTACGGCGGAAGGAAAACTAAGGTTACCTAGATATACTTGACCTAGTTTCGTGGGAGTAATATGGGTGCAAACAGACTGTTGGCAAAGAATCCAAAATGTCGCATCGCCTCGTTAATTTTTAATTTTTTTTTAATTTTTACCAAAATTCTCTTTCAGAAAAGAATATAAGAAAATTGAAGTAAAGTTTCAGGAAGGGAAACAAACTAAATTAAATATTTATATTCAAATTATGCAAACGTTGGCAAATGTTCTATCAGTGATGACGTCATAAGTGGTTAGCCTACATTTTACATTTTAGATAAAACAATTAGCCTATATATTATATATATAGACTATATAATGTCTAAATCCAGTAAAATTACGTTAATCAAATATTTTAGAAAAAATTAAATAATAAAAAAAGCTGTAAAAAGTTAAAATCCTTTTTTGGAGAAAAAGTTTTTTTTTTTTTTTTACTAAAATATTACATAAACAAATAAAAAAAAAAAAGAACAATCATCCAAGAACAAACAAAAACACACACACACACACACATATATATATATATATATATATATATATGGGATGAATTTCACAATAAAACACGTGAAATGAATAAATGCTGCAAACCACAAGGAAAAAGAAAAACGATTCCGAGGCCTTTCGTGTATTCAAAGCTACACCTCGTCAGGGAATGAAGATAAACGGCGAGATACCCATAAATATATACAATGTACAGGAAAAACAAAACAATTAGCACATACTTAACAAGGGTTAATGAGAGGCAAAAGAAATTTTAACATGATATCGTCAATTTTATACGTCCCCGCAATGTTATTGAAATTGCTTTTAAAATGAATAAATGCACATTCTAGAATATTTCTTTCTATTATATCTCTGTTTTTAACAAGCGCTTTAGAACTATCCCACTTGATGCTATGGTTACGTCTATACATATGGTTAAATAAAGCATTGGAAGTATTAGCTGTTCTACAAGCATATTTATGCTGTTTTACCATAATATCTAACGTTTTACCGGTTTGGCCTATATATACTGAGTTACATTTGTACATCCGATTAAATACACACAACCAACAACATTATCAGGGCTATTCTTTATTAGGCGTGATTTAACAGTATTATTATACTTAAAGATTACATTAATGCCAATTGCTTTAAGTACAGTTGGAAGGTATTGAACATTAACATGGTAAGGTAGGCTAAGGATATTTTTACGCTGAAATTCCTTTACAATTACATTATTATAATACCTATTCTTGGCTTTCTTAAGACAGTTATCTAAAAATGAAATAGGATAACATAATTTAGTACCAATATTCATGATATTGCATAACTCGGAATCTAAAAATTCAGGACTGACAACTCTCAATGCTCGAAGAAACATAGCAGAGAAAATAGAGGATTTAATCGAAGGATGATGGTCAGAATAAAAATGCACGTAAGAGTTATTATTAGTAGGCTTACGGTAGACTTCATATTTGAACTGATTAGAGCATCTCCAAATTTTTAGATCAAGAAAAGATAGGCTTCCATCATTTTCTTTTTCAACTGTAAACTTAATAGATGGGACTAAATTGTTGAGCCTACCAAGAAATAAGTCCACATCCAAATTATTAGGCCTTACGTGCATTTTTATTCTGACCATCATCCTTCGATTAAATCCTCTATTTTCTCTGCTATGTTTCTTCGAGCATTGAGAGTTGTCAGTCCTGAATTTTTAGATTCCGAGTTATGCAATATCATGAATATTGGTACTAAATTATGTTATCCTATTTCATTTTTAGATAACTGTCTTAAGAAAGCCAAGAATAGGTATTATAATAATGTAATTGTAAAGGAATTTCAGCGTAAAAATATCCTTAGCCTACCTTACCATGTTAATTTTCAATACCTTCCAACTGTACTTAAAGCAATTGGCATTAATGTAATCTTTAAGTATAATAATACTGTTAAATCACGCCTAATAAAGAATAGCCCTGATAATGTTGTTGGTTGTGTGTATTCGATCGAATGTACACAATGTAACTCAGTATACAGGGTGGTGCAAAAGTCTGGACCCATAGGCAATTTACTATATAAAAAATATCTTTCGATTTTTATAATCAGTGGTTTACTTACGTTAACAAACCAAGAACAATACAAGCGCTAAAGGATAACATCACAACAGAAATTGAAGCCATAAGAACGAATATTACTATGCTTACAAATGTGCAAAGGTCTTGTGTCAACCGAGTAGAAAAGTGTTTGGAAGAAGATGAACATCAATTCGAACACTTATTGTAAATTCTGAACTAGAACGTTAAATTTAACATAATTTAGTCACTGGTGTATGGTTAATTAAATTTCATTTCATAATAAACTTCCTGCAGGCCACACTTTTTTTCCATATAAACCGCCTATGGGTCCAGACTTTTGCACCACCCTGTATATAGGCCAAACCGGTAAAACGTTAGATATTAGGGTAAAACAGCATAAATATGCTTGTAGAACAGCTAATACTTCCAATGCTTTATTTAACCATATGTATAGATGTAACCATAGCATCAAGTGGGGTAGTTCTAAAGCGCTTGTTAAAAACAGAGATATAATAGAACGAAATATTCTAGAATGTGCATTTATTCATTTTAAAAGCAATTTCAATAACAGTGCGGGGACGTATAAATTGACGATATCATGTTAAAATTTCTTTTGCCTCTCATTAACCCTTGTTAAGTATGTGCTAATTGTTTTGTTTTTCCTGTACATTGTATATATTTATGGGTATCTCGCCGTTTATCTTCACTCCCTGACGAGGTGTAGCTTTGAATACACGAAAGGTCTTGGAATCGTTTTTCTTTTTCCTTGTGGGTTTGCAGCATATATATATATATATATATATATATATATATATATATATATATATATATATATATACAAGTGAGGTACCGACTTTTTTAAATCCATGCATCTAAAAAACTAACCAACCAAATCTGATTTAACATGAATATGTAATAATTCGCAGATGTAGTGGGGTAATTTGTTTGTGAAGTAACACTTTTGATACCTCGGAACATTAAAGAAATATATATATATATATATATATATATATATATATATATATATATATATATATAATATATATTACAGCGTGTCCCAAAGAAATGTATACCCACTTTGTTCGATAATACCAGCTATGAGGATAATAAATATATTACTTTTTATAATATGTTTTTTAATAAAGAATTTTCTCCTGAATCTAAATATGTAATTATTTTTATTAAAAATTGAAAAACAAAAAAGTTACAGATGTTTAAATTAGAATTATTATTTTCGAGACTTCATGTGCGATATTTTCTAATATTTTTGCACGTATACGAGATAAGTTTGAAACCGACGGCACTGTGCAAAACTTACAAAAACAACGTTCTGGAAGACGTCGAACATCTTAGATAAAGTGTCATTTAACCATGGAATTTGTAAATTTTTTGAATTAACTAATAATTACAACATTTATGCTTCAATATCAACACTAAACATAAGTATCTCAAAACAGTCGGTTAAAATATTAGAAAATATCGCACATGAAGTCTCGAAAATAATAATTATAATTTAAACATCTGTAACGTTTTTGTTCTTCAATTTTTAATAAAAATAATTACATATTTAGATTCAGGAGAAAATTCTTTATTAAAAAACATATACAAAGTAATATATTTATTATCTTCATAGCTGGTATTATCGAACAAAGTGGGTATACATTTCTTTGGGACACGCTGTATATATATATATATATATATAAATCGAGAAAATTTTTACTATCGGAAAAAGATACGTCAGTCTCGGTTAGGTTAGGTTACGCTAGGTTAGGTTAAGTTAGGTTAGGCTAAATTAACGAGAACCTCACTATTTATTGACTTAACGGAAATCACCGTTCGAGCCCTTAGTTGCGTCTGAAACGCTCGTCTCGCCTTTCCCTGTTAGGAAATCTAACTGATGTTAGATTAGTTGTATTAGGTTTGATGAATTAGTTTTTTAGATATATGGATTTAAAAAAAAGTCGGTACCTCACTTATATAGAGATGTACGTGTGTGTGTGTGTGTGTGTACGTGTGTGTGTGTGTGTGTGTGTGTGTGTAGCGATGGAACGTGAATGGTCGACTTTTTTAAACTATTTATTTTCTTTCTTATTATCGCCTTAAATATTTATCTGAAACTATTTTAAAAATCTCAAAAGCAAATTATCTTTTGGAAACATTTGAGAACTGCGTCAATGCAAATACTGTGTGTGTGTGTGTGTGTGTGTGTGAACACTTTGTACTGTCCTTATATTTTGAATCTGTTGAATCGGGGTACAAACAGTTTATTTCCCTCACCCCAGTTCCAGAGCTCTAAGGGTACCTTTCATACTAAGAGCGGAGTGATGTGATTGGTACTTCTGGTAATGGATTAGATGATAAAAGATCTCAATCAACACAATTAACTTTCTATAAAAACTTACCACGTTTATGAAAGTTAACCTAATGAAGCTTATCCACGCATCCACGCATTTATTTACATACACTTTTTAAAGATTCTCCGAATGTCCAAAGCAACTTCACATATTTCTCTAGTTTCACGTTGTACCCTTTCTTTATGTTCTCATTTGTCACCCGTCAGAACCTTCTGAAGCCGATTCTGCTTCTCAGATAACTCGTTTTTATTTTTTCCTTTTAAGGAAAATGATGTCAAACGAGGTCTTACGTCAATACATCAACGTCGAGCATCGGTGTTAGAATCAATACACTTTGGAGCAAACCACTTTCTGTATTTACACACTCAAACGTTCCTTAAGAAATGAAAGTTGAAAGAATTGTAGAGTTGAGGAGTTACGGATTAACGACCAATAATATTATTTTTTTTATAGATTAATAAAAATCCGAAGGTCCACTCTAGATTAGTCCAGGAAATTTCCATGCTCGTATGTATTTCCGACTAAAGTTATGGTCTGAACACTTCTTGCTCAATATTTTTATTAAAAATGTACTTTAATGCAAGTGTTGATGTTCTTAAAATCAATCAATCAATCAATCAATCAATATCTCTCTCTCTGATTATATATATATACAGGGTGGGCCGTAAGTTTGCATACATAGGAAAAATAAACATTTTGTTATGGACAACCATTTTATTTATATAATATGCTCTACATGGTTGCCATTGTTTTGAAAACACATTTCAATACGTGTTCCCCACTGTTGATGAACACGCATTAGCACAGTTGACGTTATGCTTGTAATGGCGTTGGTGATACGTTCCTTTAGATGATTTATGTCTCGTATCTTTTCCTGATACACCATGGCCTTCAAGTGCCCCCAAAGATAGAAATCAAGGGGGGTGAGATCTGGGGATCTGGGAGGCCACTCCACAGGACCACGCCGACCAATCCAAGCATCCGGAAACTGCTGCTGATCCAAATACCGACGCACGTGAAGACCATAATGAGGTGGAGCTCCATCTTGCTGGAAGTAAACTGGGAAGTTACCTTCCTCGTTTAGCAGGGATGGGAAAATCTCTTCTTGCAACATGTTAAGATACCTTTCGGCATTAAGATTTCCACTGACAAAAATTGGTCCAATAATTCTGTCACCCCATATCCCGGCCCCACCATCACTTTACCGGCACCTTGCATCTTCGTCGGACTCAGCCAGTTAGGGTTAGCATTACTCCAATAACGTATGTTTTGCCGATTAACCTCTCCATTGACGTAAAAATTTGCTTCATCAGTAAACAAGATCTTACAAACGCATATTCTTAGGGTATCTGAAACATAAAAACAAACGTTTAAATTTTCCTATGTATGGAAACTTACGGCCCACCCTGTGTATATATATATAGTAAACCTAACTTATTTAAATTCTTTCTAAATAAATAGGTTCAATAAATACTCTTCAAAGACAAATATCTGTTATTCAAGACGTGAAGAGGAGGTTTTTCAACGTCAAACCTATGAAATGGTCGTGCTTGTGGGACTGTAAAAGAAAATCCATATATGTGTCAGCAGTGATGTTAAGGAGCTTTCTGTAAAATAAAAATTTATGAACACACACACACAAAATGGTTGCAATAACCACACTAATTAATTACTAACAAATGCAAATAATCTAACTGTAACACGATTGCATCGGACCTGTATTCCACAAGACACAAAAACCATCGACACTAAAAAATTAACTTAACCTAACCTGGGGAAAACGAACTTAATCTAACCTAAAAAAAAGTAGTTGATTTTTAGTCACGTCGATCAGGTGTCGTTATCCTAAATTATAATCAACCATTTAAGTTTATTCCCAGAGAATTAATCATGGTTGTAAGTCACGATGAAACGAACCATTTTAGAATGGTACATAAATGACCTCCAATCTTTCAAACGCGGAGTGTCCAGGCATCTCGAAAACCCTGAACCTTGATTTTGGCTCTCTTCTTCTTCTTCTATTGGGGGAGGGGGCGTTTTTGCGGGCATTCGCCCTTGGCCCCTCCTTCCCGCACGAAAAAAAAGGTTAACAAAATATATGATGCTCGTAACCAAATATATTTCTTTATGTGTGTATAATTTCATATTATATTATATTATATATTTATTCTTCCTTGTTTTTGTTTACGTAAAAAAGAATGTTCGTGCGGGATATTTTACAGTTATCATACAATAACGTAAATAAAACTCGCGTCATCAGACACCCTGGCAGTAAATTTAGCTAATTTTAGAAATAATTTTCACACACTTAACAAGCTGTCAAAAATTTTATTTATATATATATATATTGTGTGTGTGTGTGTGTGTGTGTGTACGTACATACTGAAGCCTCGTCATTACATTACCTCCTTTCAAAAAAAAATTTGTTTGGTAATGCTGCTGTGAGCTGCTCTCGTACTATGAAATGGGCGCAGGAGCGGAATGATGCTCCATGTGAAAAACTGTTAAACGTTTCATCCTTCTATATATATATATTGAGAGAGAGAGAGAGAGAGAGAGAGAGAGAGAGAGAGAGAGAGAGAGAGAGAGAGAGAGAGAGAGAGAGAGACGTTCGTTTTTTAATTAAAGAACAAGGATTTTTTTAATCAATAGGTACCACCTGATCCTTGAATCTTCATCAGAGAAATGATTGTATCCGAATTTTATATATATATATATATATATATTATCCTAGTTCTTTGACCTTTTGTAGTTTAACAGGATGCGGTTTTCTTTTGAGGGGGGTGGGGTAAGTTAAACATTTCCTTTGGCGTAGAAAGGATAAAATTTGAAGTTGATAAGGAGGTTCGGTTTTGAAATTTTTTAACCAAGGATGTAATACGCGATCGGTGGCACTTTAGTGTTTCATATACATAGTTAGTAATTAACTAACGTTCACCAAAGGAATTAGAAATTAAATTTCCTCGCCTGTTATTAAATTCGATGGAGAATTTTTTTTTAAATTTCCGCTACACGAGAAATAACTGAAAAATTTTTGTCTTCATTTTTGTTTCATAAGTCGGGAAGATAGACTGAAAATGTTCATAAGAGAGAGAGATGACGGAGATATGATAGAAGTATGCGAAGATACGATAGAAGTAATTAAACACCTTCCTTTTTTTCCATATTTTTTTTTTATTTGATAATAAAAGTGAATAAATAACAAATTTACCGAATAAATATATTTAGAATCGCGTTCCTGTCCCCTTTCTATTAATGTAAAGCCGAAACGCGTTCTGGCATTCCATTGATGAGCTTCGAAGCCATTTGTTTTAGAGGACAATTATCGTGGTGTCTATTTACTTTTGGCAACCCTCCGCGTAACGCCATTCGATCGTGCCGGAGAATGCTGTCGGAGAGCTTGCCGGCGTTTTTAAAAACCTCGCTAAAGGGCGTTACTTCGTAATAGACATTCTAACCAATTTCACGATGGAGATTGGTCATTAATTGGCGGGACTCGATGGCAATCTCAGTTTTTACCGATGTATCTAAAGGGGGGTGCCGGGGAAAGGTTTCCTCGGGGTTTAACTGCGTGATACAGATTCGAGAGCAAGATTCGCAAATTTCCTAAATCTAAATTGGAGCCAACAATAATCGTTCAAATTAAAAATTATTAAGATTTTGGATGGGATTTTTTTGATCGTTTTGTTCAATAAATTTTAAAATAGGTTTTAAATAGGTTTAAATAGGTTTAAATAGGTTTTACAAACAATGAATTATGATAGAATACGCATTAATCTCGTATAAAAAAAAGATTTGTACATTGGTTTAAAAAGACATATTATTTAACGCAGTATATAATTTCATTTAAAGGAGTTTTCATAAAGAACTTAAGACCGGTTATTACGCGCAGGAACATCTTGCACTCACGACTCGAGTCGCGCGCGTGATTTTACATTAACAGAATGGGAGTCCCGCATACTGCAGCGACCGCGAAGCGATTCTGGGGAATCCCTTCTGGCAATGTAAAATCACGCGTGACTCGAGTCGTGAGTCGTGAGTCGCGAGACGATCCTGCGTGTGGGCGGCCAAAGTATTATTAATTTAATGTTAAAATGATTAACGATTAAATAACATTTGTGGATTTATAATAATCTTTTATCGATTTTTTACGAACTATAAAATATTAGGCGAAAAATTGTGAAATTAATATAATTTGAAAAAGCTGAATTCACTTAGTGCATGAGTCATCAGGAACAATATGCGCCACTAGTTTGTTTCATCCCAAATACAACAACGCAATTCCACCCGTTCGAATTACATAGTCATATCGCCTTAGACTTGCTATACACAAATGGACCAACGACTCGGAATATCTGCACACGCACACACACACACACACACACACCATAATATATATATATATATATATATATATATATATATATATATATATATATATATACTGTATATAGTTTTGGAAAAAAAGCTCCTAAAAGCATGAAATTAAAAAAACAAAAAACAAAAAATACTAATCAATAATGACTGGATTTTGTAGACAAACTTTTTTCCGAAACTGAACAAGTTGGAAGATTCCTTTTATTCTGGGGTCATATTTTAATGACATTACATTTTGTGTTGGTGTTTTAGCTTCCACAAAGTGCCTTTATGGCCAAACTTTGAGCTCTAAAAGTTAAAAAGATTTTTTTTTCTTTTTTAAGTTAAGATGTGGAAAAAAAAAAAATAGAAACTTTATATATACATATATACAGGGTGTCCCATAAGTCCGGTTCTTGTAGGAAAATTTATTAAATTAAATTTACAAAAGTAAAAACTAAACAAATGTTCAAATTGATGTCTTGTTTTGGGACCTTCTTTTGTTATTGCGGGTAGAACTAAAAAAAAAAAAAGTCCCAAACAAGACATCAATTTGAACATTTGTTTTAATTTTTACTTTTGTAAATTTAATTTAAAATAAATTTTCCTACAAGACCGGACTACGGGACACCCTGTAATAATATACATTATAGTGCAAAGTATTCTCCAATGAATTTTAAGTATATCTTAAATAAATACTATTTTAGTATAGGAATATAACCTAATCTTTCATTATATTAAACTACTGTAGAGGAAAAGACTTTCAACAAAAGTTATGACATGTTATGAAAGTTGTAGACAAGCCAAAAGTCGGTCTTTATCCACTATAAACGGTTATATATATATATATATATATATATATATATATATATATATATATATATATAATATATAAGTGATCCCCCAAAAAATAGTATTCCAAAAAAATAACATTACATAAATATTAAATATTCTGGGAAACACTTTTTTCGGATCACCCTATATATCATGAAAATACTTCTCAAAATATCTGATGCCAATATATAAGTATAATATAATCAGTTAAAAAAGAACCCCAACCCCATCATCGCTCAGTTGGCTGTTTTATTGTTAAAATCAACTTCTTAATTATGAATCAAGTCGCCTGATCTGAAGTCTGGCACTGATGGCACTAGGTGGCACTTAATATTCTTTAATTCATGGTATAAAACTAAACTCTTGAGACAAGAGCTTTATTGACTGAAGAGATGGTATGCGATTCGCTTATCAAGATTAAAAAGTATGTGTATATAGATATATATAATATATATATATATATATATTATGTGTATATATATATATATGTGTGTGTGTGTATATGCAATAAATACAGTAACCTTGGTAACCTTGGTTTTGCTTCCTCCCAAATTGTTTATTCTGACGAAGGTCAAGCTTGTCACTCCACCTTAGACCTATAGTTTAACGTGGAATCCGAACCACGCCTCACCAGCAGCCCAACGTCTTAACCACTAGGCTACCCAGGGTACCCATTTACTACCAAGCAATTTTTTTTATTGTGTGGAAGGATGAACAGCTTGGTTTGCTGCGCGCCGCCTGCCGTCACCGGGTCTCGATCCCGGGGCCGATGGATTCGTAGTCAGCGCCGCTAACCTCTACACTACCTAGGCGCTTCCATATGTATATATATATATATATATAGTTCTATCTCACTATTAGACACATACAAACACGCATATGCCTTTATTTGATAAGTTGGTTGAGAACTTATTCAATTAAATGGTGGAAAGGAGTCTCCATTTGGCGAAATATTCAAGTTGTAATGAAACCAAGTTATAGAAATTTGAGATGCGAAAGTTGCAGAATGTGCGCTAATTTCGATTCCTGTAAACCTTCATTTTGAAACGCCTCAAATTAACACTACGTATACACAAATAGTGATAATAATAATAATAATATATGCGCCTTGCTGGTGTAGTGGTTAGCGTCGCTGATACGAATCCACCGGCTCCAGGATCGAGACCCAGTGACGGTAGGCGGCGCGCAGCAAAACCAGCTGCTCTCCTTCCACACAATAAAAAAAAATTGGTTGGCAGATAAATGAGTACCCTGAGTAGCCTAGTGGTTAAGATGCTGGGTTGCTGGTGGGGCGTGGTTCGGCTTTCACCTTAAACTATAGGTCTAAGGTGGAGTGACAAGCTTGACCTTTGTCAGAATGGACAATTCGGACGAGCTAAACCAAGGTTAACCAAGGATATATATGAGAGAGAGAGAGAGAGAGAGAGAGAGAGAGAGAGAAATAACTTTACCAATATAATTTTAAAAAGTGGAAAGCATATTTTTGTACTGTTGGGAGGGGGTTTTGTGTGGAGGGGGAGGGGGTCTGTGGGTTGCTTTGAAAGAAAAATCGTTCCAAGAGTGACCAAAAAGTTCCACAGAAAAGAATTGCTGTCTGTACATGTTTTAGGTGTCATCCTACTCAATGTCATTCCCACTTCATTCCGCGCCAAGAGTGAGAATCAGTGGTGTATTGCTGTGGGAACGCGTGGGAACGGCGTTCCCTTACTTTTTTTGGTAGACGGAACGGCGTTCCCTCACTATTTCAAATAAATCCGAACTTACAAATCTCTAACGTCATGAAATTTTAATTCCCACCCCTAGAAGAAATATGAGAAAGAATCATTAACTGCTTCATTTCTTTAGCTTCGACTGAGGCAATGCTAGGCTATAAAGATCTGTGAAACAGTCACCACGGCGTACCAGTTGTTAACTTTTTTTTAGTTAATCATTCCAGTTGTTAGCTATTTTTATTGATCGTACTGGATGTCGTATATCTAATGACACTGGAAATACTGCATCTTCAACCTTGGAATATATCCTAATATCCAGCGCATATGACCTCAAAATATTCCTGAAATTGGTCAGATTTCAAAAGATTTCCCGGGGAGCTTACAGTGCCCCCGGACCCCCAGCTGTATGGGCTCGCCGCGCTCGCCATTGTCCCCCCCCCCCACATCTGAGTAATACTTTCAAAATGCGTTCCCTCACTTCTTTATTTAGCATTACACCACTGGTGAGAATATCAAGTGTGGATAAGTAACGAGGCTACTTCGTGGCCAATGTCGTAACACCGTTTCCTCTATCCACGGGTTTCCCACTTTGGCCCAGGTTAGGTTAACTTAGGTTAAGATAGATTAAGTTAGGCTAATGTTAGGTTAGGTTAAATTGAGTTAAGTTATGAAATATTAGCCATTCCCATTTGGCGTTTTTACCGTGATTAGAAATGGCGTGACATTTTGTTCCCAAATTAAAGAAACGCTTTTCCCAAATGTGGACTTTTCACTTTGTTCATTTTCATTTGTGGATCGCGGATGGGAATGGGAATGGGAATGGGAATTGGAATGGGAAGTAATCCATGCGTAATGTTTGGTTAAGTGTTACTATGATACTAACCTTCTAACACACACACACACACACACACACACACACAAGAAAAAAAAATCTTGAAAAAGACACGAATGAAAGATACGTTACAATAATTTTAATGTATCTCTGTTGCTAATTCGTAGAAGCACCGTGCATCCCCCAAAACCTGATAAGAAAAGGTCACCCCATTCGATTCGTCAAAATTAATTTCGTAAAAGCCGATTTCATGAGAGTCGAGCTTTTACAGTTTTCCAATGATCCTTCCTGTTTATATCTTCACGAACGGAAATGAGACGCAGGAACCAAATGTTGTTTCACCAAATCAGCAACAGCAACAACAAAAACAACAATAAGAAGAGGAACAGTGTAACATCAAAAGAATATTGTTTTTCAGACCGGAAACACACGGATCAGATTCATGGTATTTGTCATTTACCATTACTTATTCGGACTATAGTGGATTTAATTTTCCCAGAAGAGTTCCTTGTTCCATGCACGGTCTGTGTTTAACATATATATATATATATATATTATAAATGGAACCGTATATGGAACAAGGAACTCTTCTGGGAAAATTAAATCCACTATAGTTCGAATAAGTAATGGTAAATGACAAACACTAGTTTTTTCTTCTTCATGATGTTAGCCCGACGTGGGCAACGGGTCACTCGTAAAGAAGCGCCAAAATAAAGCTTCCCTCACCAGCTATCTGCAAAGCAGATAAGATCCAGTTTTGGGACAGGATCTAGAGTTTAAAGCAGTCTAGTCCCACTACATTCAGAACCTAAATATAAGCAAGAAACTCGTTGCATTCACGTCGGATTGAATACATCAAAGAAAAAGGGGTTACTATTGTATTTTTAGCCAACGTCGTTCACCACGTCGGGCTAACATCATGAAAAAGAAAAAACTATAGTGTTTGTTATTTACCATTAACTCATTCGCACTATAGTGAATTTGATTTTCCCAGAAGAGTTCCTTGTTCTATGCACGGTCTGTGTATAACATAAAAGTTTCTTAGGGGACCATTCTGAGTTGTAGCATATATATGAGCTCAGTACGAATCATCTTTTTCAGTATCCCAAAAACTGACAAACTGATACGCGAGATAGAAACGCGTTCTTTGAAGAAGAACTAAAAGGGGAAAGTATAAAGGACTTCCACTTTACGACGGATGATATTACGCAAGCTAAAGGGAAACTAAAAGCACACTCAGCGGCAGGACCGGACAAATGGAATGCCACACTGATCAAAAATTGCAAGAATGTAATCGCTGAGCCCCTATATCGGATATGGAGACGATCACTAGACACGGGAGAAATACCGGGCATCCTGAAAAGCGCGAACATAGTCCCACTATATAAAGGAGAAGATCGATCCGAGGCCAAAAACTATAGGCCAGTGTCGCTTACATCTCATCTCACTAAAATAGTTGAAAGAATAGTTAGACAGAAAATCTATGACTTTTTGGAAACTCAGAAAAAATTCAATGATAACCAGCACGGGTTTCGGTTAGGCAGATCATGCCTATCACAACTAATGGAACACTATAACAACATTATTGATGCACTGGAAAGTAATGAAAACTATGATGTACTATACACAGACTTTGCCAAAGTGTTCGACAAGTGTGACCATGGAATCATAATACATAAACTGAAATATATGGGAATAACAGGAAAAGTAGGGAAATGGATATATAATTTCCTTAGTGAGCGGCGGCAAGTTGTTACAGTACAAGGAGCATCTTCAACAGAATCAGAGGTCCTCAGCTCAGTACCACAAGGAACAGTATTAGCTCCACTACTCTTCATAATCATACTAACTGACATAGATGAGGACGTTACCAGAGACAGCACAGTAACATCCTTTGCCGATGACACAAAGATCAGTAGAAAAATAAGAAACCCAGAAGATATAGGATCTCTACAAACAGACATGAACAGAATCTACAAGTGGACGGAAGACAACAATATGAAATTTAACACAGAAATTTCAGCTGTTACGGTACGGAAAAAGAGAGGACCTAAAATCCATGGAATATTATACCCAAAATGAACAGGAAATTCAGAGAAATTCTAAAGCAAAAGATTTAGGAGTTGTAATGACTGATGATGCGACATTTGAAACACAAAATAAGATAGCAGTAAACAGAGCAAAGAGAGTAAATGGGCAGATACTGAGAACCTTTAAACGAAGGGATAGGAATATAATGATTCCTCTACTGAAAACACTGATCATACCCAAATTGGAATAATGCTCGGTCCTAACATGCCCATATAAAAAAGAAGACATTAGACAACTAGAAGGGATTCAGAGAGCTTCACAGCCAAGATCAAGGGTGCAAAGAACTAAACTACTGGAAAGGTTACGCGAATTAAACCTATATTCACTGGAAAGGAGGAGAGAGAGAGATACACCATTATTTACACTTGGAAAATAATGGAGAAACTAGTCCCTAATCTTACTCTGAACCCTGTAACTCCCCAAACAACAGTGGAAAGTAGAAAACGAAGACTGTGTCGTGTTCCCAAATTGGAGGGTAGACAGGGAACATCCTTAACTCTGAAAGAAAAGTTTTGTTGTGAGAGGACTAAAACTGTTTAATTAGCTGCCCAAAAACCTAAGAAACACGAGTGGTGTTGCAGTGGACATCTTCAGAAGAAGATTAGACGTCTGGCTCAGAACAATCCCCGATGAGCCGGGCGTACCTGGTTATGTGAGGTAGAGAGTACAAGAAACTAACTCACTACTTCACCAGGCCAACTCGAGGAGAGGGCGACAAGCTTGACCTTCGTGAAATGAGGAATCATCGCGCGGAATATTTGAAAGGTTGAAAGGTACAGGGTGTTCCATAAGTCCGGTCTCATACGAAAATTTATTTAAAATTTTAAAAGGCTTTAGCCTTTTCCTCAGGAGTGTAACTCACTTCCATATTAGCCATTGCGTATTATTCTGCCTGCAACCAAAAAAGTCCCAAAACAAGACATCAATTCGAACATTTGTTTTAGTTTTAATGTATTACTTTTGTAAATTTAATTTAAAATAAATTTTCCTATGAGACAGGACTTATGGGACTTGATATATATATATATATATATTATACAGCAAGTCCCCGACTTACGTCAGGGATGCGGTCTTGGAAAACTTATTGCAAGTCTGACTGTCGTAGCTCGGAACATAATTTTCCACAGCCACAATGTCATAAATTGGGGTTATGTTCACGGACAACCAAAATGGCGACAGAGAGTAAACTGACTTG
Source organism: Bathynomus jamesi (assembly GCA_023014485.1). NCBI lineage: Eukaryota > Metazoa > Arthropoda > Malacostraca > Isopoda > Cirolanidae > Bathynomus > Bathynomus jamesi. The sequence continues at coordinate 207,576 of JAJOZX010003977.1, forward strand.
GAGGAACGACGTCAGCCAAACGAAATTTGGAAATTTTTATATCTGTGTGTGTGTGTGTGTGTGTGTGTAGAAACAGTTTTAATATCGGGGTAAAACGTGTTTATCCTGATTAGGTTAAGTTACATTAGGATAGGTCAGTTAAGGTTTCATTAGGTTAGAGTAGATAAGCGAGTTTAATGACTTAACAGAAACCACTCTTCGACCACTGCATTGCGCCCAAAATACTTCACGGTTCGATGGCACCAAGATTAGGTTAGGTTAGGTTAAATTAAATTTAATTAATTAGTTTTTTTAGATCTATGGATTTACAAAAGTTTGGTACCTGCTTATGTGGAGATGCGCAAATGCAAGTGTGTGTGTGTGTGTGTGTGTGTGTGTGTGTGAATTTGCGATTAATAACATTTTAATACAATTACCGAGTGTCGTACAAAACTAAAATAAGATACAGTTTTTATAACTTCAGAGAAATTGTCAATAAAGCGCGGGACTTTCTTTCGACCAATCGGGAAAGAGAAAGATTTTTCCTCGCCCGTGATTGGTTGCTCTTGTTTACTAAGTTTATTATCAACCAGTTAAAAACTACATAATTACTTCGTTTACTTTATTGTCGTTGGTGATTGGTCCGTAAATGTCGAATTTATTTCAAACAAACTTTGGTCTTTAAATTTAATTTATTGAATTATCTTCAAAACGCGCGCATGTACGTATTTTACTTACACAAAGAATATGTACGTATTTTATACATACACGTATACCAATATCAGGCTAACATTAATGTTTGGGGTTGTTTAATTAACTCGTTTCGTTGCGGCTAGAAAAGGTCTTCGTACGGAGGGGACCTACAGCTTTACGTGGAATCCGAAGAAACTAAGGGTCGCTACATCATCTAAAAGCGGAGATTGACCACCCATCCAATTGCTAAACAGACTGAACGTCGCTTAACCCGTCCTGATAGAGTACACCTGTTGATAAAATTTTATAATAAATTTTTGCAGAACTTTCTGAGTATTTTCCAATTCAATCTTTTAAAGAAAACTTTTGCGCGTTTTTTACAGAATTTCTTTTTTTTTTGGCAAAATTTTACACAAATTTTACAAAATTTTTGCCTTTTTTTTTTTGTCTGAACTTTTACCAAATTTTACGAAATATTTTAATAAAATGTTCACAAATTTTTTTTTTTTTACAGAATTTTTATATATTGAAATGTTCAGAATTTTTGCTTTTTTACAGATTTTATAAACATTTACATAAATTGTTAAAAATGTTTCCAGAATTTCCCTCCAAAATTAATATTTAAAAAAAAAAAAACATTTACTGAACTTTTTTTACAAAATTTTTGTAAATTTTCGACTGAAATTTATGGATTTTGAGGCGTTTTCGATACACGATTCAAAAAACCTCAAATTGTATTTCGTACAGTTAACTTCATATGTATGTATGAGTGTGTTTATGCATGTATTTTTTAATGCAAGAAGGAGGGGCCAAGGGTGAATGCCCAGAAAAACGCCTCCCCCCACCTAAAGAGGAAAAAAGAACCAAAATCAAGGTTCAAGGTTTTCGAGGTGCTTGGACACACTGTGTTTGAAAGATTGGAGGTCATAGACACGGGGGAAAGATGGATTGAGGAAGATTGTTCCAGAGTTCACTGGTTAAGTAGAGGAAAGATTGAAAATACCAATTAACCCTTGCGTTAGAGAGTTGGACAGAAAAGGAATGAGAAAATGTAGAAAGTATGGTGCTGCGTGTTCTCCTTAAAGGAGAAGGCATGCAGTTAGAGACTTCAGAAGAGCAATGTCCGTTATGATAGCGATAGTAAAGAGAGAGTGAGGCAACACTGTGACGAAGAGAGCGATACTGAAAACAGTGAATAAGAGGCGGGGAATTGATGAGAAGAAAAGCCTTTGATTCTACCCGGTCAAGTAGAGCTCTGTGGGTTCAGCCATTCCACACATGAGAAACGTACTTCATACAGGGGCGTACAAGACCCCCTGACCAGAGACAGCAACTGAGTGGAAGTGAAGAAATTGCGGAGGCGGTACAGCACACCTAACCTCTTAGAAGCTCTTTTGGAGAGTTTATGTGATCTTTCCAGGAAAGCTCACGAGAAAAGAAAACGCCAAGAATGTTAAGAGAAGAGGAAGGATTGAGTTGTGTGTTGTTGAAGGTAAGGGGATAGTCGTGTGGAAGATTGTGACGAGTAGACAGATGGAGGAACCGAGTTTTTCAGGTATTCAAAGCCACACTGCTATCAGAGATAGTAGAAACATTAGAGGTCAGGTGTACCACAGCTGTCCTACGCGAAACATGGAGTGATTGTTGAGAGGGACGCTTTGTGAAGCGGGTGGAATCATCGGCATAAGAGTGGATTGGACAGAAATTGCGACTTAAATAGATCATTAATAAATAAAGGAAAAGAGTGGGTGACAGGACAGAACCCCGAGGAACACCACTATTAATAGCTTCACGAGAAGAACAGTGGCCATCTACAGCCGCAGCTATATACTGACTAGAAAGGAAATTAGAGATGAAGGCACAGATAAAAGGATAGAAACCGAAGGAGGGCAGTTTTGAAATTAAAGATTTGTGCCAGATTCTATCAAAAGCTTTTGATATGTTTAGCGCAATAGCAAAAGTTTCACCGAAATCCCGAAAGGAGGATGACCAAGACTGAGAGAGATACGCAAGATTATCGCCAGTAGAGCGTCCCTTACGAACCCACACTGACGATCTGAAATAAGATTGTGAGAAGAGAGGTGTTTAAGAATCTTCCTATTAAGGATAGATTCAAAAACTTTAGAAAGGCAAGAAATCAAAGCAATTGGACGATAGTTGGAGGGTTGAGATCGGTCACCGTTCTTTGGGACAAGCTGAATGAAAGCAAACTTCCAACACAAGAAAAAGTACCAGATGAAAAGCAAAGGCGAAAGAGTTTGCCTTGGGAGGGTATCAATACAGAAGCACAGTTCTTGAGGACAACAAGAGGGACACCATCAATACCACGTGTCTTCCTAAAGGTGAGCCCAGATAGAGCAGAAAAAACATATTTGGAGGATGTATGTATGCGTCAGTGCGTGTATGTATGCATGTACACACACACACACACACACATATATATATATATATATATACACACGTTTGTGTATTTATGTGTCTATCAACCTCTCTATCCTTCTAAAATTTAAGGACTCCTACTCTATATTTATATTGGGCTTAAGTGTAGCTGTAAAAGTAAACTTTGAAAGAGGAGTGAATGGCAGAATTCTTGGATTGAAATTTTTTTTTACGTTTTCTTTCCATGAATTCGAACGGTTTCTATTTTAAATCTGAAATAAATAAAATGAATCTCTCTCTCTCTCTCTCTCTCTCTCTCTCTCTCTCTCTCTCTCTCTCTCTCTCTCTCTCTCTCTCGGTGTTTGTATGTGCATGCGTAATTATAGAGCTATCTTATATATTCTCCACTTTCCTGTAAGATTTCCTTGGCTACTTTTCCAGGGTCAAGGTATTTTCTTCAACCTTTTTCCGTACCCGCCTCTGGCAGGGAAGGAGCGAAGGGTGGGAGAGAACCTTATACTTTTCTATCCAGTTTTCTACTACTGCTAGAATAGTTAAAAGAAAAATGAACTTTTTTAATAACAGGCACCTACCTCCCAGAGTGGACCGGAAGGTCTTTGAGGTTTCCTCTTGTCCTCGTAACTCTCTCTCTCTCTCTAGACGAGAAATGGACAACAATCCAAATCAAATGAGGAACTTCTTTTAATGCTGTCTCGAACCACAACTTGAAGTTATGATTGTAAAATAGAACAAATACTGCGAAAAATGCTTTCCTTAAAATTTAGTGATTAATGCCCACTTCATGCCATGCCCATGTCCGTGCCCAAGCTCATGTCCATGACACTTATTTCATTTATTTGCAATCCGAGAGCAAGAAATTTCTATATGAGAAAAGCCATATTTTGCCTAATATAACCCAACCTCGACCAAACCTAACTTAACTTAATCCATGCGAAGTAGGAAATCATAGACTGAAAAGGGTACGGTAACGAAGGGGTAAGTTTGGACGATACCCATTTATTAATATTAAAATTTATTTATTTATTTATTTATTAATCTATGCCTTAAAAATTTGCAGCTACTAACCGAGGTTACTACCGCATGACCAGGCGGAGTATGAAAATTTATTAAGTTATCCTTAGCAACAGAGGGTTGATTGAAGTGAGAGACGTGTTTTTTTTCTGTTAACTGTAATTTGTAAATAACAACCTCGAAATTAAGAAGATAAATGATCCTCACTGAGCGCATCAAGGAGAAAACTACGTCATATTTCCCGTCATATTTCGTCCTCATTATATCATTTATATTATTCTAGCATGCAGGGTGGCTCAGAGGTATAAAGAGTCGGGTTGTTAATCCGAAGATTCTGAGTTCGAGTTTCGGCCCGGACTTCAGCTGTCAGAGATTAAGTAGTTTCTTTGGCTCCCCCTTGATAGGATTGGGGTTCTAACTCCACGTAAATCTATAGGTCCCCTCCGTCATTTGAACTATATACCGTAGATGCGATGAAAGGGGGTTAAACAACCCAAATACCTTTTTTTCCTCGATATGACCCCTAGCAAGAGGGGTGCATGGGATGAAAAGGTGTCGTCGTTCCGTCGTTGGCATCTGCTATTCATGCTTCAGAGAGGCGTTGCAAACAAGCCTTGTTTGGTTAATTAAGCTTCTACCCCCGCACCCCGTGGGGCCTGAATCGAATGGTTAAAGAAAAGTTAGTTTCAAACTGCAGAAATTGATGATTGTTTGGGCACTTTTATGCCCAAATATATAATAATAAATGTGGCACTGATTTGTTGAGCCCGGGCACACTTCTTCCGTCATTATGCTTTAGTTATCATTCCTCCTTTGCCCCTCTTCTCCCATGCAATATTTTCTTCTTCTCCTTTGTGATATCTACAACGACGAAAGCAAGCAAACGAGCCATGGGTCACTACATCATCTAAACGCACGGACGAACGTCATTCTTTCGACGTGATATTTAATCAACAAGTTAATTAGGTTAGGTTAGATTAGGTTAGTAAGGCTGGATTGGGTTAGGTTAGATCAAGTTAGTTTGCTATTAGAGCAGCACCAGAATGTCTGGTCAAGCAAAGAGCTACAGGCCTCCTGAACCCAGGGGACACTCCCCCATCCAACTAATAAACAAACCTAACGTTGCTTAATTGCACTGATCTAACTGGAAGCGTTGTCGTCACGTAGACAGGAAATAGCCCCCGAAAATAAAATTGTTCTCTCTATCATATATATATATATATATATTATATATATATATATATATATATATCTATATATATACACGTTGGAGGCGTGGGTTCTGATCCATTGGCTTAGGGGGGTATCTCCGTTGCTCTGAAAGTCACTAGGGCATCAGGATGGCTTTGATGCTTCAGGTAGTAAGCCGTAAAGGGGTGAATAATGAATGAAAGCTTACATAACTGTTTATTCTATGATTAATGGGAGTAGATGAACCGGCCTAACGGCAACGGGTTTATGCCTGACGGCAGAGGGTTTATGCGTATAGTATGAGTAATAACAAGTAGCAAAATCGTCCCGGGTGTGGCTCGACTTAAGCTTTTATAAGCTCGGGTCTCGCGCGTGGCATTGGACTCGTGTCTATAGAGTTGAGAGTCCTTTACACTTTAGAGGAAAAAGAGCCGTCATTCTATAATAATTCCTCCACTTTCCCCAAAAAAAACAAAAAAAAAATTAAATGTCCCAATGAAAGTCAAATGCCCATACGAAACAAAAACAATCTAATTACCACCACACCCCTACAAACAATTAAGTATATCATAGATCTCAACCGTAAACACAAAAGTAGATTTGAAAATAGAGACACAGTGGAAGGCGATTCCAAATACAGATAGATAGATAGATAGATAGCAAAGAGTCGAAAACTAAAATCACGGCAATAGAAAAAATTTTGATATTCATCCACTCCAATCAAAGACCAATTAAAATGTTATTAACCAAATTGTTTATACATAAACGAAATTTCATCAAAACAAACCAAATTTGAAGGTAAAACGGATAAAATAATTTACAAGATACACTATTACAACAATTTACAAGGTACACTACAACAATTTACAACAAGATACACTATAGGTAGTCGTAAATCATAGAAATTGACAAACTGCTACTTATGAGAATTAAACAAAATGAGGAATATCCTCTTAAGGAGGTACGTATGCTGAACAGAGTAACTAAAGCAATACGCAAAAGAAAACACAATCATACAAATTCGAGCAAATACGAAAACTCCCGTCAATTATGGGTTCATAAAGAAGACTCTACAGCAGTGATGCACAAACCCTGGCCCACGGGCCAAATGTGTCCCCCACGGGTCTTTTCAGTGGCCCCACGGGTCTTTTCAATTCAATGAAAAAGTTAGAATATAAAAGTGACCCAATTTATGACTTAGATGGAAAGTAAGTAGGCTAATGGGTCTGTATCGAAGGAGTGACATTTCAAAGGAGTGACATAACAAAGGAGTGACATAAATACCGTAACGAAGGAGTGACATAACGAAGGAGTGACAAATCGGAGATAAAATTCAAAGGAGTATAATTATTAAAATTTTATTTAAAAAAACAAAATTTGTTAGAATTGTTAAAATTAAGATTTTATTTCAAAAACTAGAAACCAAACCAAACCAAACCAAACCAAACCAAACCTAACCTAACCTAACCTAACCTAACAGTTGCAAGCCTCTCTTCCCTCTGGATTTGTTCTTTCTTCTTCTTTGTTGGTATTTTCGTGTCACTCCTTTGAATTTTATCTCCGATTTGTCACTCCTTTGTTATGTCACTCCTTCGAATAGGACCGAGGCTAATACATTTAGTTATTTTCTTCGCTTGGCCCTCACATCAAAAAAGTTTGTGCACCACTGCTCTACAGGTACGAAATATCTGGAGATGAAGACCTTTCAAAAAGTTACCAAGAATAAAATAATTAGAATAATATTCAAAGGTTAAAAGTTAAATAGACTAAATAATCAAAATATTATGCAAAGGCACTAAATATTAAACCTTTCAAAAGTTACATAGAATGAAATAAAATAATATTCGAATGTACCAATTTAAAGCCATTCAAAAAGTTAAATAGAATAATATTGAAAGGTATTATGTATAAAACCTATCAAATAGTTAAATAAAATAACTAAAATAAAATAATCAAAATAATGTTCTGAGGTTCTACGTAACCCACAGGAAAGAATAGAACAGAAAGGAAAAATTGAATTGAATTTGAATTGAATTGAAAACCTTTATTAATAATAAAATAAATACAGTAGTCTTTTTACACTTTACAATTTTTACAATGACATGAATAATTGTGAAGCTCGACTATTTATTTTTTTATTTAATTTGGCCCTTAAGCTTTAGGCTTTACTGGGCTCTTATTAAAAAATATAGAATTAGGAGCAGATATATAGGAAAGTGACGGGTATAGAATGTAAACTCAGACATAAGCGTGAAATCATAAAATTCAATTAATATTTGGTTCAATTAACGTTATACACTGGTACTAAAACACGAGGATAGCGCGTTCGGGGGTTCTTCATACCCGTCCTCGACGGGTATCGCCCCGTCAGGTGCGTCGCTCCCGCTGGGGCCGTTGCTGGCCTCGGATTCAGAGACGAATCTTACCCGCGGGTAAGGTCGAATGCCTCTAATTCCATGGGGGAGCTGGGCGTCGTAACTGCGGAAGTGGGTTCCACGGAGAGGGAATAGGTGACGGTGGGGGTGTCTCCTGTCGCCTATGACTGTATACAACGGGTACGGGTCCCACTTCGTGGTTCTCTCGGCACTTAATGTAGCAGCCAACTGCTATCAGTAACACCAGGACAAACGTGGCTCCTCCAGCGTTGACAATGTCGCAAGTCCGGTGATAACTGGCCTGAAAATATTCTAATTTCAACTTGTCCACGTAGCGATTGACCTCCATTACTTCCACTCCCTGTGGTAGTGAGTTGTTGAAGTGTCGTATTGCAAGGGGCATGTATTCCGAATGGCGTAACTGTCACCTCCCGAGCTTTCTTAAAGGTTGACCAGGAGGTTAATCGGAAATCACCGAGCATCCTTCGGGGAGCACAAAGCTGCCAGCAGTGGCGCTGAGCAACATCTTCTGCAGGTCTCTATTCTCGCAGTGAATAGCTACCTGTACGGGCTTCGATACACTAAAGAACACCAAATCTTGCATACGTAGTAGAATCGGGGAAAAGTTACTATGAACTTTCCTGATGCAAGTATCCAATTCCGTGGTCGATTTGTTCAAGAACAGCCTTACCGCACAATACGGCGACTTCGCCGTCTGGAACACTGAAGGAGTTCGGCAGTAATGCACTTCATCATCGATGAAAAGATCGGAATCCTGTGTCCACACCGGTAGATGAAGGACCCGATATAGGGTCATTTTACTTTCGATGGCTTTCAACGGGAAAAGGACAATGATGCGAATCGTCTCTTCGTCAGTTCTCACCAATGTGGTTCACGCCAGAGCAAAGTACTTAGGCAGGGTGACTAATGACACTGTATAAGGCAACAACCGCCCTACTTTTGTCTCTACCTCCCTTAGTAGTTTCATACAGAAGCCAGGGTCGAATAGATAAGTTGTTAGATGTCCCCTGTACTCTCCGAGAAGTGCAGATTTGAGTCTGCTGATCCGGATGTTGACACCTTCCGTGAATGAACTCAAGGACTGTGCCAGTACCTGCAGGAAAGTGATGTAGGAGTCCTCCTGAAGTCGCTTCCTGAAGTAGACAATGATGCTCTTCTGAAATGAGACGAGGTTGTCTCGAAGTTCCTCTACATATTTCTTCAAGGCGGAAACGTTGTAAATGGTCGCATTGATGAGCGTCAAGTGGTGATTCGACACTGCCGCAATCGCGTCCTGGTTCCTATCAATCACTCGCACGTGTCGTAGTAGTTCCTCTAATGTGGCGTCCCTGGCTACTCCGAAGGCGGCGTGAAAGAAATCCCCAACACCTTCTAATCTATTTTTAACTCTTTTTACCTACCATTGCATATCTTCTATGATATTGTACCGAACCTTGGGTATTAATCTCTTTAATTCACGTTTACCCGTGGCACCTGTTCTTGCTCCCAAATGACTCGCTCTTTATAAAACCTCATTTCTTCCACTGGACTATTGAGGATAAACAGCTTTGCGTGGATTATAATCAAGGGATAATAATGACTTCATAAGTAGACGACATTCTTACATATATGCACATGCACGCATATTACAATCATAGTATAATCATATTATAATCAATAATCATATTATAATCAAGGGACCACACACACACACACACACACACACAAACACACACACAAACACACACACGTTGGAACATATGCATTGGGACATATACGTATACCACCATTATCATACGCATACATATGCGCACTCGTGTATACTTCAATACGTACATACTGTACATGGATAGAAGGGTCATCCTATGCAAGAACCCCGTTCGAGGTATCATTTTTCGCTCTCTTCCGTTCCCTTTTTCCACCAGAATACATTACTGTACATTAAAATTCATTTAAATATCAATTTAATACAGTAGAGACAATTTGAATTTTTAATTATTAACTTATTATTTGAATTGAATTGAATTCAATAACCTTTATTATTAATTATAAAATAAATACATTCTTTTTACAATTTACAATGACATGAATAATTTTGAAACTCGACTATTTATTTTATTTAATTTGGCCCTTAAGCTTTATTAGGCTTTACTGGGCTCTTATTAAAAATAAACAGCTAGTTGTTATTAATTAATAATGAATAAATAAATAAGTATTATTAATAGTTAAAGCATGTATTACTCTTAAATTATCACTACTGACATGACAAATGCAAGGTCACCATTGAAGGCATTATACCAATACTATATGAAGAAATCAATATTATACACGAGAGATAAGAAGTGAACAATCCCAAGAAATGTTTTTTTAATACTAGATTACACACGAGAAATTAATAATTAGTAATGGACATTAATCCTAGATTTTTGTTAGTATCCCAATATTAATCGGGATTTCAACTTGGTTTTAACCAAATATACATTCACAATATTTTTTATATCGGCATGCAAGTCATTCCATAGTTTCAATTCAATGAAAATGGGTAGGTTTTGGGTGAAAACAATCTAAATTGAGGTATAACAAGCTTTGATCTATTTCTGGTCTGATACGAGTGGATTTCTTGATGAGTTACAAAATATCTATTTACCCATTGCAAATTAATGATTTTGTTCTTACACTCGTAAATAAAAATAAAATGCGCCTGTTTGATTACATCATTGAGCTTTAGTAGGTTTAGCTCTTTAAATAATGCACTAGAGTGATCAAGGAAATCAGCATCAGATAATAACCTTATTGCTCTTTTTTGGATGACAAAGATACCATTTAATACGTTGTTAGCTGGGGTTTCCTCAAACAAGGGTGCAGTACGTTATATAAGGAAGAACAAGAGTATGATAAAGAGTCAATAAAACTTGTTTAGGGACTACATTTCTAAGTTTAAACATTATAGCAACGCTCCTTGAAATCTTTTACGCGATATATTATTATTTTATTATTTTACCATAATACAGCTTCACATCGGTTTCATATCGGAAGAAAATCCGCGAGCTACTGTCCCGTTATCAATCCTGACTGGATGTGCAAGGAACCACCAATTATACTGGGTGATCCAGATAAATGGGACCCATAAAAAAAAGCCAAATATTCTTAATATTTAATTCCTTTCATAAAAACTATATATCATTCGAAAGAGTAGAGTTACAAGTTTATTATGAAATATTTATTTTTTTAAAATGACTCCTTTCAAATGTGCTCCATTAGTTGTCAAGCATTCCAGTGTTCTCGCTTGTAAGTTCTGCATCACTTTTGCGAGAGTGTGCGGTGGTGGTATGGCCTGTATCTCATTTGTGATGGCGGCCTTCAATTCTTGCAAGGTCGTTGGGTTATTTCTGTAGACCCTACTCTTTAAATATCCCCAGAGATAATAATCTAAGGGAGAAAAATCCGGAGACCTTGCGGGCCATTCAACGTCTCCAAATCTTGAGATTAACTCGCCTGGAAACGTTTGACGCAAAACTGCCATGCAGTTCCTCGTGGTATGGCAGGTAGCTCCGTCTTGTTGGAACCAGTGGTTTTCTAGACAAAGATCTCTTAATTTAGGAATAAGGAAATCGGTCAACATTTTTTCGTAGCGATCACCATTTACAGTGACCGTGTTTCCGGTGGAATCCTCGAAAAAGTACGGCCCTATGATCTGAGATGCAGTAAGACCACACCAAACAGTTACACGCTGACTATGCAACGGGACTTCGGTAATATTCAATGGATTTTCTGTTGCCCAGAAACGACAATTTTGTTTGTTTACAGTTCCATTCAAATGAAAATGGGCTTCGTCTGACATAATCAAAGTTGCTAGAAAATTGGTGGTGTCATTTACCTTCTGTTGGATCCATTGACAGAATTGTCGTCTTCGTGCGAAATCTCCATCGTTTAGTTGTTGCACTGTTTGAATTTTATATGGAAAGAGCATTAAATTTTGCTTGAATATACGGTGTGTTGTTCCATATCCAACTCCTAACAGCTGAGAAGCACGTCTGATACTTATGTTAGGATTATCCTGTACAATTTCATGAGTTCTGTTAATGATCTCGTCTATCCTTGCTGTGCGCACTCTTCCAGTTGGTTTTCTTTTTCCAATGCTGCCAGTTAGGGAAAAATTTCTGACACCGACGGATTACTTTCTTAGAAGGTGATTTTGACATCTGAAAATTTGTCTTGAAAGATCTTTGAGCTGAAACTACACTTCTTCCATGCTCATAATAATATTGCTCAGTTATGAAACGCAGCTGTTCCACAGTCCATGCAGTCATCTTGAAGGGTTAGTTTTAACTAACACTTTTATTTTGTTTTGTATCTTATCTTGTCTTGTATTGTCAAAACCTATACAATCCTGTACAAACTTGTAACTATCATCTTTCGAATGATGCGTATGATTTTATAAAAGGACTTATACTTTAAGAGTTACAGGGGTTTCTTTTGGGTCCCATTTCTCTGGATCACCCTTTATAATATATACAGTATAGCTCTTAACTGATAAGTAGTCGGCTTCTCAGAATTGAAACGAGTTAGTTACTTTATACCAAAATTATGTAAAATTCTATTTTGTTTTATATCTGTGTAATGTGTTATTTAACATAACAGAATACATTCTTTCCCGCTCTCCCTTTGCTGAAATCTCCATTTTAGGAGATTTCAATGTTCATCACCACCTTTGCCTTTCCTTCCATTTCACTGACATCCCTGGTGAACTAGCTTACAACTTTTCTATCCTAAATGACCTAGAGCAGATTGTACAGCACCCTACTCGTATCCCCAATCGCCTTGGAGATAGGCCCAACATTCTGGATTTATTTCTTACCTCTCATCCTTCTTCTTACTCTGTGAAACTTTTCTCTCCGTTGGTCTCCTCCGATCACGATTTTATATCTGTTTCCTGTCCTATCGCTCCAATTCGGCCTTTGGATCCTCCCAAGAGGAGGCGCCTTTGACACTTCGGCACCGCTGATTGGGAGGCCCTTAGGCAGTACTTCTCTGATTTCCCATGAAATGATTACTGCTTCCGTGGCCGGGTCCTTCTGGGTATGCTGAGCGCATCACAGAGGTGATTCTCTCAGGCATGGAGGCGTATATTCCATATTCTATTCCTACTACTAATGCAAAAAAAAACTTGGTTTAATTTTACTTGGTCTACTGCTATCCGCAACAGAAAGGAGGCTTTCAGAAGGTACCGTCGGCATCCAACTCCTGACTCTCACTCAGCTTATATTTCTGCCCGTAATCGTGCAAAATCTGTTCTTCGACTCGCCAAAACTTCCTTCATCCGACAAAAATGTGAAAATCTATCGAATTCTAATTCTTCTCGCTCTTTCTGGCATCTAGCTAAGAACCTCCTCAACAACTTTACTTCCTCTTCTTTCCCTCCTCTTTTCCATTCCGATGGCACAGTTGCCGTCTCTTCTCCTGCCAAAGGTGAACTCTTTACTCAAACTTTCGCTTACAATTCATCCCTGGACGATTCCGGTGCTGTTCCTCCATCTCCTCCGCCCCCCTCTGATTTTATTATGTCTGAAATTAAAATATCTTCTAAAGATGTTTTTTCTGCTCTTCTGGGCTCAACTCTAGGAAGGCGTATGGTCCTGATGGTGTTCCTCCTGTTGTTCTTAAGAACTGTGCTAACACCCTGCCTAGGCAAACTCTTTCGTCTTTGTCTCTCATCTGGTACTTTTCCTTCGTGCTGGAAGTTCGCTTTCATTCAACCTGTCCCAAAGAAGGGTGACCACTCTCAACCCTCCAACTATCGTCCAATTGCTTTGATTTCTTGCCTTTCCAAAGTTTTTGAATCTATCCTTAATAGGAAGATTCTTAAACACCTCTCTTCTCACAATCTACTTTCAGATCGTCAGTATGGATTCCGGAAGGGACGCTCTACTGGCGATCTTCTTGCATATCTCTCTGACTTTGGTCATCCTCCTTTCGGGATTTCGGTGAAACTTTTGCTGTTGCGCGAGACATATCAAAAGCTTTTGATAGAGTCTGGCATAAATCTTTAATTTCAAAACTGTCCTCCTTCGGTTTCTATCCTTCTATCCGTTCTTTCATCTCTAATTTCCTTTCTGGCCGATCTATAGCTGCAGTTGTACATGACCACTGTTCTTCTCTAAAGCTATTAATAGTGGTTTTCCTCAAGGTTCTGTCCTGTCACCCACTCTTTTCCCTTTATTTATTAATGATATTTTAATTCACACTTCCTATTCTATTCACTCCTATGCCGATGATTCCACTCTTCACTTCTCTACCCGCTTCACAAAACGTCCCTCTCGACAGTCACTCCATGATTCGCGTAGTATGCTATGCAGCACCTGACCTCTGATCTTTCTGCTATCTCTGATTGGGGCAGAGAAAACCTCGTGGCTTTCAATGCCTCAAAAACTCAGTTCCTCCATCGTCTACTCGTCACAATCTTCCACACGACTATCCCCTTACCTTCAATAACACACAACTCAATCCCGCCTCTCTCTTAACATTCTTAGCATTTCCTCTTCTCGTGATCTTTCCTGGAAAGATCACATATACTCTCTTTCTAAAACAGCTTCTAAGAGGTTAGGTATGTTGTACTGGTTCCGCGGTTTTTTCACCCCCCATTCAGTTGCTGTCTCTGTGCAGGGGTCTCGTTCGCCCGTATGGAGTATACCTCTCATGTGTGGGGTGGTTCAACCCACACAGTTGCACTTGACCGGATGAAATCAAAGGCTTTTCTTCTCATCAATTCCCCGCCTGTTACTGATTGTCCTCAATCTCTCTCTGTTCGCCGCAATGTTGCCTCACTCTCTCTTTACTATCGCTATCATAACGGACATTGCTCTTCTGAACTCTCTAACTGCAGCAGGCCTCCTCCTTTAAGGAGAGCACGCAGTACCAGACTTTCTACACTTTCTCATTCCTTTTCTGTCCAACTCCGTAACGCAAGGGTTAATCGGTATTTTCAGTCTTTCATCTACTTAACCGGTCAACACTGGAACAATCTTCCTCAATCCATCTTTCCAACTATGACCTTCCATCTTTCAAACGCAGAGTATCTAGGCATCTCAAAAACCCCGGACCTTGATTTTAGCTCTCTTCTTCTATGGGAGGGGCGCTTTTGCAGGCATTTGCTCTTGGCCCCTCCTTCCTGCATGAAAAAAATAAGTAGCAAAATCGTCCGGGTGTGGCTCGACCTAAGTTTTTATAAGCTCAGGTCTCGCTCATGCGCATTGGATTCGTGTTTATAGAGTTGAGCGTCCTTTCCACTTTAGAGAAAAAGGAGCGGTCATTCTATAATATATATATATATATATATATATATATATACAGGGTGTTCCGTAAGTCTGCTTTCATAGGAAAATTTATTTTAAATTAAATTTACAAAAGTAATACATTAAAACTAAAGCAAATGTTAAAATTGCTATCTTGTTTTGGAAACTGTTTTGTTGCAGGTAGAATAACACGCACTGGATAATATGGAAGAAAGTTACACTCGTGAGGAAAAGGCGGAGACCTTTTCCTCACGAGTGCCGTAAAAACGCCCGCTCATAACACTGATAAACAGTGATTTTTGCCTTGGTATAAATTCAGCTGATTTTTATGTTTTCGCACGTGCTGATTTCAAAAGTCGCATTCATATTGTTCCATCACCCACTGTTTTTGCGAGATTGAAGATCCATTTTCTCCATTCGCATTTGGATTTCACAGTTTCACAAATTCAAACTTTTATGCTTGCCTTAACTTGAAAATAGCCGTTTTTGATAAATTTTAATGCGCTGAATTCAAATCTGCAATTAAAAATGATGTTATCACTCACCTTTTATTAGAGAATCCTAAAAAACAAAATAAGCAATTTATTACTTAACCCATTAACGATCAGAGTACTTTTTTTTTAGGACACATTTTAACACTACAATTTAGGTTAGAACTTAAAAGTGAAATTTTTAAATATTAAATTTAAATTTTTATTTTTAAATTTTTGTGTATCAGATAAAAATGACCGTATTTCCCGTCGTATAACGCGCACCCTAATTTTGAAGAGAAAATTTAGGAAAATAAAAACTTAGGAAAAAATATACTTCCTACCTCACTTCACATGTACAATTTTAACGAGTTAATTTTAACGCAGGGTGATTTTTGTAGTATTTGGGGAAAAAAAAGTGCGCGTTATACGCCGGGAAATACGGTAATATTTAAAAATTTCACTTTTAAGTTTTAAGTAATAAATTGCTTATTTTTGTTTTTTATGATTCTCTAAAAAACGGTGGGTGATACACCATTTTTATTTGCAGACTTGAAATTCAGCGCATTAAAATTGACTAAAAATAGCTATTTTCAATTTAAGGCAAGATTAAAAGTTTTGAATTTGTGAAACTGTGTATAATTAGCAAGCCTTCAATACATCTTTCTGGCTTTTGGTATAACGTGTCACTACGTGTCTGAACGCTTGTATTCATGAACATTGATGAACACTGATGAACAGTAATGCATTATTTTTAAAACTATTAAAAGATGTGGTATATTCATAGTTCAGCGGAGTCAATTTATTTAACACATAACCGAACCCCTTTTTTAATAAAAAAAAACCTAACCTAGCGAAGAATAGGTTAGGTATCTTTTATTAAAAAAAAAAATACCGCTTTGCTTATGTGCTAAATAAATTAACTGCACTAAACTAGGAATTTACCAAATAAGTTACATTGATCGCTGTATTGATCATTTCCGGGGAAAGTGCTTCATAAAACTATAAATTTATCAATTCATAATTCTTAACCCATTAATGCACATTGGTAGAATTTCCTACCGCCAAAATTGTTTGTCATTATTGGCATCACTTTTTCTTGTATTCGCGTGATCTTCGGTATGAATCATTGATATGACGCAATCTTTTAGACTGCGTCATATCAATGACTCATACCGAAGATCACGTGAATACAAGAAAAAGTGATGCAATGATGACAAACAATTTTGGCGGTAGGAAATTCTACCAATGTGCACTGATGGGTTAATTCCATGCTTTCATTAACATCAAGTAAAATAAAGTGTGTAAATTGATACTGTAAAACCTTTTTACTGTAAAAGAATAAATACATTTGTTTGCGAAAATACAGGAAACATTCAATAATAATCCGACGTGGCGGATTTTCCGATTTCGCTTATTCCGACGATTACCAATTTAGACCATTTATCGTTTAATCCGACTATCGCACATCCACACTTCTACCCTACACGGACAACACAACCACACAAAACAGACTCTTTCGAACGAAAACTGAAAGAATTCTTTTCCTAATTTTATAAATATTATTATTATTTAATAATAATAATAATAATAATAATAATAATAATAATAATAATATTAATAATAATTTATTGAACTCTTTATGGCATTTTATTTGCTATAATAAATACGACAGATAAATCGTAATTAAGAAAGGCATTGTAGCGAAAAAATAATTGTAGCTCTTATTGAGTTTATATTTAAGGATGAATTTTACTGTTCATTATATTTTTTACCTCTGGATGGGCATGTGAAAAGCGCTTCCTGCCCAACTCTACCTTTTAAAGGGTCCGATTGCCTTCGGCTTTTTTTTTTGTTCTATTTACCGGCTGCGTCCTGTGAACGGTACAAAGATTTAACCCGCATTTAGCGCACCACTCATGCCAAGCGATTTTACTTTTTTATTTAGTCTTAAAGAGAGAGAGAGAGAGAGAGAGAGAGAGAGAGAGAGAGAGAGAGAGAGAGAGAGAGAGAGAGAGATAAGTGATTGCTGTTAGTATAAGAGATTAATTCAACTCCATACAAGTTTGTACGCTTCATTTAATGTTATTAATTAGGAGACCATATTGATGGTAACCTCGCAAAAAGTTTCGTACTGTACGCGAAGCATAGAGCTCATAAATCGAGAGGGCAAATGCTAATTAACAAAATGCCAAGAGTTACGAGTGTCAGTCTGTGCCGCTTGACTTTAATAGACTAAATAATAGCAATTTGCCTAAAAATGTGGCACTCATTTAAAGATCTGGGGAAATATGGCACTTACCCATAATTTTAACGGGGGATGTAATTCATTGGTTGTGGTTTTGTTTATATAAAATTGAGGTTTTGGAATTTCATGCGAGCTTTCAAACAATTTTTAGAGAGTTTCAGATGCCAAATGGAAGAGGCTTACGAGGGTAGCTTCTTTCTTTCTCCTCTTTATTTTTAGTCCCGTTTTTCAGACTGAAAGAGGGATGGTGTTCCCTTTTAAAAGTTTTGCGGTTTTAATCATTTTTAAACTCCTCGAAAACCTTTTAGTATTTTCTAATTTTTCTTTGAAGATATTTTTATTACTCGTGTATGATGACTATCCTTTTCATTACGTATATATATATATATATATACTCGTGTGTATATATAATCTGTAAATATTTTGCCAATATATTTTTTCTTTTTTTTCCAGGAGTATTCATCGATCAATGGCTTTATATAGTTTGGGGAATCTACGCTTACTCTTTGGTTACCAACTCGTTAATATTTTCCTTCAACAAAATTTTTAATAATTTTTAATTTAACTTTTTATTCATTATACATTTCAACATTTAACTTATTTACGTACTTAGGGTTAGGTCGTAACTTATAAATTAAATTTTTTAACAAATATGCGGTGATGAAATTAAAATTAAATATTGTAAATGGTGATATAAATACGACATGGCAACCCTTGTTCTAAACACGTTTGAAACGAGAATCAAAATGGCGGATCAAAACGAAACTAATATTATTTCAAAATTAATTCATAAGAATTTGTATTTGGGACCGAAAAACTATCGTAGCTTTTTTCAAATATTTAAAAATTTTATTATTACTGGAATTACTTGGAATTTTGGTTGTGAGTTGGCCGCTGAGCGAAGCGAGGCTCCTTTCCAAAAGCAGGAAGACCGCTTTCATGCCAGGAGACATCCTCATGGGCACCCTCGTCTCAGTCCACCATCAACCAAAGCAAGAAACAGCGTCCTTGCTGGAATGTGGAGAGGTAAGAGGATGTTGCCTTTTTAGTCTATAAACTGTGTATATATATATATATATATATATATATATATATATATATATATATATATATATATATACACGGTGAACCAAAAGTAGGTGGACAGTAGGTTGAATACGGTTTGTGTTATATTATATTATAACTATGGTGTTCATTATAACTATGGTGTTTGTGTTTTATTATATTAAATATTATAACTAAATTTATTTAAATTTTATTTTGTATTATAGTATACAAAAAAATTAAATATGTATTCTCAAAATAAACGTTATCATTTACTGTCCACCTACATTTGGTTCACCCTATATATATACTATTATTCCCAGTTTCATTCTCGGATCTTTGAGGTTAGATCAAAGATTATATTATAACGAAATACGAAACTGTCGATATTTTCTGTTATTTAGTGCCGTTATCCCGCCAAATAAATATTAGATACTCTCCACCTAGCGTCTGGAGTGAGAACTAAGCTTTGCATAAGGGCATACTCGCATAATTTAGAAGTATTTTACCAAAAACTGAATATTACCACATTATTCTTTATAAAAAGCGAGTTTGTATGCTTAATTTATTTACTGATCCTATATTTGATTGCATATTAAACTATATAATAATAATAAATATTAAAATATAATTTAAGTATGATTACTTTTTTTCGTGGGTAATTTAGTTCCCCTTCCAATCACTAGATGGCAGAGGAGAAAAAGCTAACTCAAAAGTCGGCGGAGTTTCGGCTCTTGTTATAAACAAAAACTATGTCGGAACGACATCAATGTCCCCTCCTCTATTTGTGACCGTGACCTTTGGTGCAAGAACCTGAGTCTTGCTCGCGACACATCGTCTTGTGATGGTGCATGTGCGTGTGAAATTTCGTAAATTTATGTAAAGCGGTCAAAAAGTTATGGTATGGACCTCCATTTGACCTTTGACCTCTATTTGTGACCTCAACTTTCTGTTGAGTGGTTCAAAAGTGACAAACACGAAAGTGTGACAAACAGATGGACGGACAAATGCAATCCAGTATAGTCTCTCCAAATTTTCGAGCTGGGGACATAAATTACTTTTGGTTAAGATGAGCAGTGTTAAGCCAAATTAGGTTAAAGATAGGTTAGAATACGCCAAATTGACAATTGTCGCTTCGAAATTCCCTCCAAGATTAGAACCGAGAATGACAGGGGGGGAATAAAACAAAAAAATCTACGGAATACAACCAACCAAAAATGAATACTGTACCCAAATTCCCTGCAGTAATGTAATGATGGGGTTTTTCTAACCTCTTTCGCAACATCTAAGGTCGTATGACGGACGGGACCAACAAAAACTTTACTCGGGATCCGAACCTTCCGAGGGTCGCTACATAATCTGGACGCGAAAGACGGTCTACCATCCAACTACTATCCAGACCTAATGTCGCTTAACTTCGCTGATCAACGTGAAGCGGCGTTACGATATTGGCTACAACGTCTATAAACAAAGCTAAAATCAACGTTATTAATTATCGTTTAAATTACCGAATTACGTAATCGCTAAAACGTATTTCGTTTAAAACGCACATTTATGGACACTTATAACGAGGGAAAAATGTCCATAAAACGCATAATTCACCCTTAAAATTCTTATTGAAATTCCTTCGACTCTTTTCAAACAAAGCAAAAGGTCTTTGTTAAATTTTTTTTGCCTCGTGTTTACAATTTAGTTCTTTTTTTTTTCTTTTGTTTACATATTTTACATTTATAGATTGGTTCCGAGAAGCCAAAATAGTAGTTTTCATGTTGGCATTTGCGTTTGTAAAATCAATCTCATTATTTAAATTTTAAGTTATTAAAATTTACAATAGTAGTTAAGTGTACATAAATAATAATTAACAATCATATATATATATATATATATATATACATATACAGGGTGTACCATAAGTCCGGTCTCATAGAAAATTTATTTTAAATTACTTTTACAAAAGTTGTACATTAGAAATAAAACAAATGTTGAAATTGATGTCTTGTTTTTGGACCTATTTTTTTGTTGCAGGTAGAATAACACGCAATGGCTAATATGGAAATGAGTTACACTCGAGAAAAAGGCCTCTGGAGGCCCTTTACCGGAACTTATAAATAACACAATATACGGAGAGAGAGAGAGGAGAGAGAGAGAGAGAGAGAGAGAGAGAGAGAGAGAGAGAGAGAGAGAGAGAACTATTTTCCAACCACGTATTACATAAAATTGAATCACTCACAGTGATTCTTGAAACATTTTCGAGACCATACCCGTATATACCCCTTATACCCATCTCCCGTGGGCATTTCAGATCCGCGAGCAATACGGCATCCAGCGTGTAGAGGCAGCTTTCCTCGCTGTGGACCGCATCAATAAGGACGAGACTCTTTTGCCCAACATCACCTTGGGTATCGAAATCAGAGACTCCTGCTGGTACCCATCCATCGCCCTCGAACAGAGTATCGGTGAGTGGGCATGCGCTTCATTTTTCCACAACTATTTGACCTCTTCTCAATGTATTTTCGTTTCGCGCGATACGAGATGAATTTTAATTTTAAGGGCAGAGTATGGGTATATTGTAATGAAAATAAATACACGCTAATGTCATGGCTACTTCCCGTTCGGTCAGTGAGGTTAAGCGATGTTGGGTTTGTTCAGCAGTTGGATAGGAACCCTTCTCTGCATTCAGATGATATAGCAACCCTTAGATGGTTCGAATCTCACGTAAAACTGTAGGTCCCCTCTGTCGCGTGATCATTGTCGTTACGACGAAGGTCAAATAAACCCAAACAATAAATAAATATATATATATATATATATATAATGTTACAGGGAATCTGTATAACTAGGGGTTTCATGAAATCCCTAAAATGTTCAGGGATTTCAAGTAGGTTAAGTTATGATATTTTCATTAAACCTACGGAAAAATTATTGAATGCCAGGTTAACTGAATGCCCGGTTAGGTCAACTGTACGTCCTTGACGATTGGTTTAGGTTAAGTCGTGATATTTTCGTTAAAACTAACGAAAATATCACGACTTAACCTTACATGAAATCCCTGAACATTTTAGGGATTTCATGAAACCCCTAGTTAAACAGATTCCCTGTAACACACACACACACTGTGTGTATATATATGTATGGTTTAGTTTAAGTAAAACTTTTTCATGTGTTCATATATGTAACGGATGTAAACAAATATTTTGAAGAATTTTTGGCATGAATTCGGAAGTGAGGCGTGTCGTGAATTCTTTTATTCTCAAAAAGAGAATTCTTTGAAGCGTCACAACTCTATTTTCAAATGTATTTCCAATGTTATTATCCACAAAAACAAGTTAAGAGTTTGACCTACAATATATATATATATAGGGTGTTCATAAAAGATCTGAACGATTTCAATCTTTATTAATGTGATAACCCAATAACATACAAAGAAACAAGTTTGTCCATGTGACTCCGCACAGCTAAAAGTTTCACATACATGTTTAATAAACTTCAACATGTGCGCCATTGGTCGCCCCTACAACATCCAATCGATATTCAATTTCTCGCCATGTGCATTTAAGCATGCCAGCATCGACCATCGCTATTGCATCTCTGATCCTGATTCGTAGTTCTTGGATGTTGACAACCTTGGTCTTGTACAAAAAAAGAACGTTATTAGCTGCTCTATTGCTTACATATGCTTCATGCTTTATATCTTATTTAGTATGAAAAATATTAACGAATCAAATCGTTCAGATCTTTTATGAACGCTCTGTATATATATATATATATATATATATATATATATATATATATTATATATATATATATATATAGTTTTCAAACAATGTTTTTCGCTAATGTTTCTCAGAAAAACTAACAGTAATCCTTCTTAGTACTTCCGAGCTTACTGCAACTGCTCTTGTGAAATCACGCACACACACACACACACACAGAGTGTGCGTTTTCTTTGTTCATTTCCACTTAGTGTTTAATAAACACTCGTCGTTCGAGTGAGTGAATACATCGATTAACTAAAGATTATGAAGAAAAACACGTTCCTTATTATGAATCGGGACGAATTTCTCTCAATAACTGCCTTCACCCTTCGAGAACGACCATTACACACAGGTTTCATTTCACGTAATTAACTCGCCACCATCATATATTGAATGAAGGCCAGAGAGAGAGAGAGAGAGAGAGAGAGAGAGAGAGAGAGAGAGAGAGAGACCCAACAGAGCTGGGCATTTGCGGCATATTTTGCGGTACTGCGGTACTGCGGTACTACCAAACTACCAAACCGGCACCAAACCGGTACGCGGAAATTTGAATGCGGTAGCGGTACTGCGGTACTTTCAGCGATCCTTTGCGGTACTGCGTTATGCGGTTCCGGTTTGCGGTTTGCGGTAGTACCGCAGCAGAGCTGGGCATTTGCGGCATATTTTGCGGTACTGCGGTACTACCGCAAACCGCAAACCGGAACCGCATAACGCAAAGGATCGCTGAAAGTACCGCAGTACCGCTACCGCATTCAAATTTCCGCGTACCGGTTTGGTGCCGGTTTGGTAGTTTGGTAGTACCGCAGTACCGCAAAATATGCCGCAAATGCCCAGCTCTGTACCGCAGTACCGCAAAATATGCCGCAAATGCCCAGCTCTGGCCCCAAAGACCTCTCTGTCCACTTGGGGAGGTTCCTGTTGTTAACCTGCTTCACTTTTAACCTATTCTAGCGGTAGTAGAAAAGATAAGATAAAAAAGCATAAAGCTCTCTTCCCACCCTCTGCTCCCTCCCCGACAGAGGCGGGTACGGAAAAAGGTTGAAGAAAATACCTTGACCCCTGGAAAAGTAGCTAAGAAAATTTTACAGGAAAGAGGAGAATATATAAACTAGCTCTACAATTACGCTATGCGCACATTGGTTAGTTTACATAGCACTGCTGTATAAACTAACCAATATACTGTATACTCGTAATTGTGTCGATCGCACATCAACCCATTAGTAGCCATTGATAGAATTTCCTACCGACAAAATTGTTTGTCATTATTGAATCGCTTTTTCTTGTATTCACGTGATCTTCGGTATGAGTCATTTCAATCGTCATATCAATCTAAAGATTGCGTCATATCAAGACTCGTACCGAAGATCACGTGAATACGAGAAAAAGCGATTCAATAATGACAAACAATTTTGTCGGTAGGAAATTCTACCAATGGGCACTAATGCGCTAACCACTTTGCATCGTCACAAAAACCTCGAACATATGATTTTGATTTTATGCAAACTATTTACAGCTCTATTTACCGAGGTGTCGGCCCAACAGAGACTCCATGGCCCACTTCAGGCTAGCCCCAAAAGGATTACGAAAGAGGTAAAGGTTAAATTCTCCGTGTCCACACCCATGTAGGCGAAAAGCAAAGCTATCAACGCCGGCAAAGTGATGAAATCTTCTACAGGAAAGGGATCGAAACAGGAATTAAGGAAAAAATAAGATTTTCCACACCATACCCTCACCCGTCACGCGCAACCAGCCTTACTCTGGTTTAGCTTGGTTTTGCTTTCGGCCGAATTGCTCATTCTGACGAAAGTCAAGCTTGTCACTCCACCTTAGACCTACAATTTAACGTGGAATCAGAACCCCACCCCACCACGGGCGGTCAGAAATTACAAAGTCCTCGCCCGAACTCGATCTCACGACCTCCCGATCAACAGCGTAGTATCTTAACCACTAGGCTACCCAGCGTACCCATTCATTTATCCATCAATTTTTATTGTGTGGAAGGATGAACAGCCGGGTTTGCTGCACGCCGCCTGCCGTTACCGGGTTTCGAACCAGGGACCGGTGGATTCGTAGTCAGCGATGCTAACAGCTGCACCACCGAGCCCCCAAGAGAAAGAATAGAAAAAAGAAATCGTGACGTCAGAAACGCAACTCTACCTCACCTAATCCATGCCATGCATTTTTTTTAGTTTTATATTTGGTTCGTTATGAATTTGTGTTTCTATAAAATATTTTTTTACTCTCTTCTTAGATATATTAACAAGGCAGGCAAGTGTGTGAGCGTGTTTTCTGTAATTGGATATCTGTCATTTGTCGTGTTAGCAAACTCTTTGAATGTCGCCAAGTTTCAACATGGGCTTCCACCGTGAAAGGTGTTTATGCAGCAAGTGATATATTGAATCGTTCATACTTCGCGGTGTTGTGCCACCACGAGAGTAGATAAATCTTTTTTCGGCGAAGAATATCTGTGGGAGGTCCCTGTATTTATCCCCGTGTACTTGTCCCTTATGGAGAATGAGTGTTTTGTGGGTGATCACCCGTTGTTGCTCTGGCGAATTCAAGAGTCTCCCACTTAGAGGTGTTTATGAGGCAAGTGATAAAAAATGTGAGAGAGAGAGAAGAGAGAGAGATCCAAATAAAGTCTTAAACAGAATGGTAACATACGGTTTCTGCACCAAATATTACGAGGGGATAACACGAGAAAATATATCCTCCAAAAAAAAAAAAAAAAAAAGAACACCCAAAGTTTATTGACCACATATATTCTTAAAAGTTCGCTAAAACTACATGACCAGCATTCTCCTTCTGGGTATTTCTGTCCACTTCGGCTGTCTCTTAACATTAAACAAGATCCGTAGTAATATATATATATATATAAAGTCAGGAAAATAAATGAAAATTTAGGAAAAAATTAAAAAACGAATTAGAGCAAGAAATTATTTGTCAGAAGTTTTTGAAGTTAGAAACGACATAAGTTGTTTTTAAAGGTTTTCAAATGTATTAAATGAGCCATTTAATGAAATCTGATATTACATAAACAAAATTGATTTTTATAATGTCGCCATTCTATTCTTATACAAGTATATGGATTTCACATTTCAATGGAAATGATTAACCTAACCAGACTAACCTAACTTAACCAGACTAACTTAACCTGACCTAATTTAAACTAACTTTTTATTAGCATAGATATTATGTTTATTGACATTGCGCGGATCGACTTTGTTCCGGTACCCCGAAATCTATGCATAACCATAACAAATGCGCCCCCCAAAAAGAAAATATAAACCATGGGTGAACAAACCCCCTTTCAGACGCCATCCGACAAAAATAATATAATCTAGAAACACGTAAAAAAACTGGGTAAACCCCCTACATTGCCGCCGGAAATATTATACCGATTCTCGTCACTGACGAAAAAATATTACGATTTGTGGATGACAAACTATCCTTTCGTCAACATATTGAAAATATACAGGGTGTCCCATAAGTACGGTCGCATAGGAAAATTTATTTTAAATTAAATTTACAAAAGTAATACATTAAAATTAAAACAAATGTTCAAATTGGTGTCTTGTTCTGGGACCTTTTTTTTTGTTGGCAGGTAGAATAACTCGCTTCCATATTAGCCATTGCGGGTTATACCTGCACAAAAAAAAAAAAGGTCCCAGAACAAGACATCAATTTGAACATTTGTTTTAGTTCTAATGTATAACTTTTTGAATTTAATTTAAATAATTTTCCTACGAGACCACACTTATGGGAGGGGATGGGACGATTCATCGCCGCCATCTCATCGCCAGCCAAACTCAACGCCAGCCAAACTCAACGCCAGCCAAACTCATCGCCGCCAACTCATCGCCGATCCAACTCATCGCCAGTATGGCTCATAAAACAACGCAAATAATAGTAAAAAAAAATAAAATGATTAGGAAAGGAAAAGATGATTAATCATTATATTATTTATTATTTATTAAATTATTTATTAAAAAGGTTTAAAATTGGGATTAAAAAAGGGTTACATATTCATTTAAGATTAATGGAAATTGTATGCAATCCCACGTAAATATTCTGTGGGGGTCCGTTCCTCGAAGCTTGAAACTATTCTCAAAATCCGGTCATCGGCGTCGCGATATTTTTTAGGCTTTGAAGGTGGAGCACGACCTCCTCCTACGAGCGATTCCAGATACTTGTCTCGTCCTTTCTGTATTTTTCTTAGTGCATCAATGAATTTCCAGATAGTTGGATGATCCATTCCCAATTCTGTTTGTAGACGGCGATTTGCTGCTTCGGCATGGTTGTTCGTTCTATCTTCATTCCTTAATGTTCGAGCATACACATTCCACGTTTCGGGAGGAAATAGAGGGGCTCGTCTCCCATTTCCGCGTCTATTTAGCCGGCCGATATAATTATCCTCGAACCAGTTTAATAGTGGGATATGTTCCGCTGACAATTCATCAGGCAGGGCATCAATATAGGAATCTAAATGATTAACCGGTACAAAGGCTAGAGCAAGTATCATTTTCGCTTTCAAAGCAAAATCTGCATCATTATTGTATTGAGAAATAAACCCCAATACAGCTAAATGCTTTTGCAGGTTCTGACTTAAGTGAAAGAAACACCCTTTTATTTCGACTTCAGGGAATATTTCTTTTATGGCAGTAAACGCTGCTAACTCAAAATCACATACAAGAGATTTAGGGTTTATGGTTGGCTCAATAGCTTTAATCATTTCAAACATTCGTAAGTATGTGACCCTTTGTTTGTTAGGTAAAAGAACATAAGTTATTGGCAGAACACCACCAAGTTTTTGCGCAAGAATAATATAAACCTGTAAAAATAAGCTTGGAGCTACCTTAAATGTTCCATCAGCATACCAAATATCTGACGAAACTAAATGCTGCAGCCAGCTTTTCCTTCCAAATAATAAGATCCTGTCTTCACCGGCCCCGCTGTCCTTCAATAGGAAATCTTCTTCTGTGTCTGGACCTGTCTTATATATCGTATATTCATATGGCAATGTTAACTGTTGAAGGTCTGGAGGGTTAGGTGGGGGAGCACTAATTTCCTTCCGTTTTCGTCTTATTGTTTTCCTCATTGCTGACGCAGTAGGTAACGATCCTTGGACCGTTTGAGAAACATTTGTTGAAACTTCATTAATAACAACACATGGATTTTCCATTGTTTCAACAGCACGCCTTTTCATTTTGGTTGTCACTCGTGCCACCTCTACATTAACTGCTGATGGATTATGAGAATGCGCATTTATTTCCTTCACTACAACTCCAAATTTTGTATGAATTCTGGCTTTACATCTACCGAGTTGTTCACAACGCCAAAACATTAAGTTACTATCCACTTTGCTCACTTTATCAAAAATAAATAGGTTACCATTGTTGGCAAATTTTTCTCTACCTCGCTGGCTGGAAATATGCTCCATCTTGAAGGGTTTCTGAAGTTTAACGGTAGAAGCTTAACAGAAATATAAGATGCTAACATCTTTTTCAAGCTTAAGTAAAGTTGCCAGCTTTCTCTAGAAGAAAAACATGTTAATAAAGTAAAGTTGGTTGGTTTTCCTAGTTATTAATTAATAATATAGAAAATTTAGAATATAGAATCTTATATTATCAAAATATTCAAAATATAAAATATTTATAATTTCCATTATGTATATTGTGTATACATCTATATTTTTCTGGTGATGAGTTGACTGACGATGAGTTGGATCGGTGATGAGTTGGCTGGCGATGAGTCGGCGGCGATGAGATGGCGGCGATGAAAGGTACCGACCCCTTATGGGATACCCTGTATATCTCAAAGGCAAATTATTCTCTTCAATGTAGTAGAAATTCTTACACTTATTTAGCGCTAAAATTATGGAATAATCTCTCCTCTATCGAATGAACACGATTTCGATTACATTAGTGTAATCAATCGCGATTACAAAACTGTAATCGATTGTAATTTATTACGAATACAAATTACGATTACATCATATCTGTTTTGTAAGTAAATGTACGAAGAAGTTTACATTTTAACTTTTAATTTTCATCAAATTCTTTGATGTTGAACTAATTTTTTAAATTTTTTTTAAAAAGAATGGTAAACTTTTCATAACTATATATATATAATATATATATATATATATATATATATATAGGGTGTTCATAAAATTTTGTTACGGTTTTGAATGTAAATAAAGAAATAATTACTGAATAATCATTTTACGATTTGCCCCGACTGGGAAATCTCCGTCCAGCCCTGAAAGACGTCGAACTGTCCGTGATTTTTTTTTTTTTTTTTTTTTTTAACAAACTCCCAAAACATTTGTACGTCGTGTTCCCTTTGAACTGCGGATATCAAGGTTGAATATCCATAAGGTTCTGCGAGATAAACTTCATCCGTATAACCTTACGAAATAACCTTAGTTCGTGTAAACACCTTTGGAGGACGACCATGGCAGACGCATTAATACGTGATCTCAACTTCTGGATTTTATAAAAATGGATCCAACATTTCTAAGTCAATTATGTTTCTCATTCCAAATTACATTTCTACATTAATGTTAAAACAAACTCTGGGGACGACATAATTCCTATGAAATGAGAACACGATGGGGACTCCCCATGTGGTACTCTTACGAGGAAAAAAAAGTTTATGACCCATTTTATCCATGACTTATCTTCAACCGTAGCTCATATTTGAAGATACTTCAGATTTTCATCGTTCCAAGCGTAGATAGAAACGTTTTAGATACCTTGATCCTGCGACAAGATGGGGGAATCACCATCATGATGTAAGCGTTCCAACCATACTTGACGAGAGCTTCGGAAATATTGTTTGGACTCTGAGGCCCCATTGCGTAGGTTCGCCGGTCACGCAATCTTATAACTTTAGAGTTCCGCCTTTGAGGAAGGATTAAACGTCTATTAAAACAAAGATTTAGGCCGGCCGCACGCAGGATCGTCTCGCGACTCACGACTGACGACTCGGCTCGTGACGACTTAAGTCGCGTGTGATTTTACATTGACAGAATGGGAGCCCCGCACACCGCAGCCACCCTGACGCGATTCTGGGAAATCCCATTCCGTCAATGTAAAATCACGCGCGACTCGAACCGAGTCGTCAGTCGCGAGACCATCCCACGTGCGGGCGGCTTTAGAAGGTCTTAAACAAAGAATTAAGCATGCCCGAAACGCCATAACCTCTCAGGAACTTCGCGTACGTTTTTTTTCGCCAATTTGAAAAGAAACATTACGCATTTTACAACTTAAATATTTCTCGTATAAATTCAATATTTCTTTTCATCTCAAACCTTCATAACCGTAAAAGAGAGTTTATAGACACGCACTACGTATATAAAACTAAATAACTAAATAAGTAAATAAATAAAAATAAAAAATAAAATAAATGAAATAAGTAATTTTTTTTTTGGTATTATTTTTAACCAATTAAATTTTTAAATGTAACCAAAGTAAGTTTAAAAACAACCCCAAAAAATAAAATATTTACATCAAAATAAAACAATAACCGATAATTGGAAAAAGGAAACCAATCTTCATTATTAAATTTTACCAAAGAAAAAAACAACAAAAAAAAAAGGCTGAAAATTTTTTTATTTAAAAAAAAAAATTTAAATTATTTATTTTTAAAGTTAAAAACTTTAAATATTAAAAGTTTAAAGTGAAAAAAAACTTCAGAGCTCAAAACCAGATTTATAATCATTGGGAACACCCGTTTTGGGGTTCACCGTAACAAAAGAACTAAAAATAAATAGATTAAAAGTGGATGCAAAACAAAAAAAAAAAAATGTAAATCCAAAATTTGTAAAAGAAAATTAAAAAAATGTAAACAAAAGTAAAAATTACAAAAAAAAATATGTAAAAGAAATGTAAATGTAAATAAAGTAAAAATGTAAATACTTTACACACTATCGTAAAACTATACCTTATGTAGAAGGAAAAAAAATGGCTGACATAAACCATGAGGATGTATTCACTTTATAAGCTCTAGAGTGATTGGATGGGGGGGGTCAGTTTTACATCCTTCAACCAAGAAGGGTCATCGAAACCGGCTATAACTTCACCAATCGTGGTGTGGGGAAGGGGGGTGGACCCCCTTTAAAAGGAGAACTGGGTCGAGGCAAATACATTACGTACAGCGGGTTCGTCACTGCAATTTACCCCTCCAATTCTCAAACTGGCTTGGGACAGTAATTGGCTGGATTAACCTGTAGCAATTACTGCATTTTAGAACGCGTTAATAATGAAGGAAAGGGAGGCCAGGAACTGGCACGGCGCTCAAGCCAACTAATGCAGCCCATCTGACTCCTATTATTATTATTATTATTATTATTATTATTATTATTACTACTAGCACCATCGGGTGTCGAATCCCAGACCTCAGTGTCTTGACCTCGCTTAGGGTAAAGTTGCCAATGGTCATGCATCGGTCCTAATGTCACGCATTTGACTTAAAAAAAAAAACTCCCCACAAAATACTGTTACAGTGAAGGAAATAAAATTGGTGTGAAACATCACTTCTAGTAACGAAGTTACTAGAAGGGAACCTACAACTTTATGAGGGCTACAACGAAAGTTACTAGAAGTTACTAGAAGTAACGTTTTACATCAATTTTATTTTAACTGTAACAGTATTTTGTGGGTTTTTTTTTTTAAGTCAACTGCGCGACATTAGGACCGATGCGCGACCATTGGCAACTTTACCCTATAGGCGAAACAGCATTATCTCACTGAGCTCCCGACGCTGTCTGTAGAATACGTTGATCAATGATGTAAATATTTGGAATAAAGAATTAAACATTACGGGAGAGGAAATACTCGTAATGCTTTGTTCAATCTATAAAGGACTACATCGTGACAACTCGCCAAGAAATGGGACGTTTAGTAAACTTGATTAAAACGTTTAGTACACGTTTATAAAACGTCATTAAAACGTTTACTTAAAGTCCCATTTCTCGGTGGGCATGCCGCAGCACCGTTTCCCATTAGATCAGCGAAATTGAGCGACGTTGGGTTTGTTTAGTAATTGGGTGGGTGACCGTCCCCAGCGTTCGGATGATGTACCGACCCTTAGATGTTTCGGAGCCCTCATAAAGTTGTAGGTCCCCTCAGTCACACGACTGGCCGTTACGAAGGAGTTTAAACAACCAAAAAACAACAACAACAATAACAACCAATCTATAAATAAATGCCATTCGAATAGAATTAAATGCCTTTCAAATGGAATTAAATGCCTTTTAAATGAATTAAATGCCATTTAAATGGAATTAAATGAAGCATTTGAAAAACCTTAATTGAAAAATAATAAATAGTTTTAAATTTGAATTCATTAAAAAGAATCGAAGATTAGTTACACTTTTACAATATTATTTTAAGCTTTCTTGAACGTCAGATGAAAGAAGAGGGAAAATCCTTTCAACACTTCTCCTTTCATGTCTGTTCTGTTTGCTCGCGGTCTGTTCGAGTGTCTGTTACTTCAGTTTATTCATGTAGAGAAGCTTTTCCCCAACAGATATAATGCTGTAATTTGTATAAATCCCCTCAAAAGGAACGCAAATATACCAAAGTATTCGGAAGAATTCTCTCTCTTTACCTATAATGGGTTAATATAACGTAAAACTTATACTAACTAACTATATTTATATACAGGGAGTCCCATAAGTCCGGTTTCATGGGAAAATTTATTTTAAATAAAATTTACACAAGTAATACATTGAACTAAAATCAACGTTCAAATTGAGGTCTTGTTTCGGGACCTTTCTTTTTTGTTGCGGGTAGAATAACACGCAATGGCTAATATGGAAGGGAGTAACATTCGTGAGGAAAGGCCTCCTACTTTTGTAAAGTTAATTTAAAATAGAGTTGGATGTTGGTCGGTATCCCGTCGATTTTGTCGGTTTATGGTCGATGTTATTGGATGGGCCGTTGCATTCGAGAATACTGGGGATGTGGCCTTTGTTAATTATGGGTGGTATTGGGTAGGTTGATGTTGAATGTATTGTTGGTGTGTTCTGCGAAGTACGGACTTAAGAGTGTATTGTTATTTTATCATTCTCATTTCATCTAAAAAAAATGCCTTTCATTGATCATACTGTCACTTCTTTCTACTTGAGCCGTTTATCCTCCTCCTCCTCCTCCTCCTCCTCCAGTACCCGTAAGGTGAAGGGCATTCCATATCGAGACACTTTTTTTTCACTACCTGAACGTGTACATACAGTATAAAAGTAGTCGTCTCCATATCGTCCAATGCCATTCCTCATCTTGAAACATTTTTAGGATAGTTATACATACATATTTACACGATCCTATATTGTAATATTCTCGTACGATACACCTTTTACATTCCTTACGAGTCACGTGACATTAAATTTCTTTCCTTTGTTTTAACACCAATTTTCTCAAACTCCGTGAGTTTTCTTTTAAAATTTTTTGGTGTTTTCTCATTTTTATTCATGATGTTCCTATCTTGAGAGGGGGGGGGGGGGGGGGGGGGGGGGGGGGGGGGGGGGGGGGGGGGGGGGGGGGGGGTGGAGTGTCTTCGTCGTTCTTCTCTGTGTCCTGAATCCTATATTCATTCGCGGCGTTTTCTCTCGTTTTCCGTCTTTCTGTCGGTGAAATTGTCGCGATTGTTTTTTGGTATTTCAACATTCTCCTCCATTCCCGTTTGTACATTACTACTCTTTGTTCGTGCTATTTATCACTTTTCTATCCATTTCCTCGCGAGTTTACGCATTCGTAGTGATTTAATGCATTGCGGGTAATACATTTTAAGCCGTAGTCTTGGTCCGCTCATTTTCGCAGTTACAGAGCGCTCGTACGCTAAAGGCCTAAACAAACGCTAAACAACAAAAGTAAAAAACGGTAGAAAACGTCGAAATGTCTTTAAAAGATCAAAGTTATGCCATTTTCAAATTTGGTAAAAGGTTTTACCGCGTTTTCTAGCGGTTTTTTTACTTATGTAGCTTAGCCACTTCTCCTAGGATGGCCTCACGTAGTCTATCTTTGTTCAACTTTCTGGATTTAGAGCAATTTACACTTTACATTTTTTCCGTATTTCTGGCCATAGTTTTTTTTTTTTTCCTTTCTTCATTTCCTTTTTCCTTTTCCCTAATTTTCATCTGCGAAAACTGATCCTTCTCGGTTTATGACCTTTTCCTCTTTCCCATTCTTATGTGTAGTAGAACCTCACCAAAGCCGCTATTTCGTTTGAATTATTTTCAGTTTATGTTATTTTACTTATGGCGCCGCCATATATATATATATATAGTATATATAAAATATATATATAAATTATATATATATATATATATATATATATATATATATATATATAATATAGTGTGTGTGTGTGTGTGTGTGAGAGAGAGATAGTAGATATCTGGTGCTCCAGAATCAGTGGAGTAACCGACCATTAAAAAGGCTGCAATTTTTTCATTTTTAATTAACGTGGTGTCAAAGGGTCTTTTTAATCGATTTTGTACTCAATAGACCCACCATATATTATATATACTATGTATATATCTTCTCTCACCTCAGAATTCATCAGAGATGCTATAACTGGGCCCGAAGGGGGAACAGCAGTTCTCCACCCGCGTCATGCGCCCCTAAAGGGCCAGAGCATTCGCCTTCGAGCAAAACCTTGTTGGGTTATTGGACCGGGATCTTCCGCCGTTACGATTCAGGTTAGGTCAGAATTAAATCACTTGATAAATCAGTACACACACACACACACACACACCGTGTATATATAATATATATATATATATATATATATATATATATATAGTAAACTTTAAAATTTTCTTGGAATTTTAGGTTCAAAATCTGCTCCAGCTCTTCCGGATACCCCAAATTGGGTATTCTGCCACTTCCAAAGACTTGAGCGACAAAAGCAGGTTCTCCTACTTCCTACGAGTAGTTCCTTCCGACTACTACCAAGCCCAGGTCATGGTGGACATCGTGAAGCATTATAACTGGACCTACGTCTCTGCTGTTCATACTGATGGTACGTCATTAGTCGTGTTTTAAGTTAGGCTAGGTTAAGTCAAGTCCACTTAGGTTGGGTTAGGCTACATTATACCCAAAGATCTCGTAAGGGTCGGTGGGTGGAGGGGTTAAGTAATATGGACCCTTCAACATTGGCCAAAAGTATTTTCATCATCCCAGACCTTTTAAAGTTTGAATGATAAAAATCACATGAAACCTTTTGCTTCGAGTAAAGATGTCCAGCTAACTTGCTGAATTCCATACCAATCTCTAGTTTTAATATAATTATTAACAAATTTCCAAAAGATAAAATAAATATAAAGCGTTAAATCTTCTAATCTAATGATTATTATTTACAAACTTACACCCAATTTTTCTGAGACAAGTTTACTAATCTTTACGAGTGTTATTGCGTTACTAATACTCAAATATCTCAATAATATTCAAAGGTGATTTCAGTTAATACCTCTTATCTCATTTCAAAGTGATGGACAACAACATTTGGTCGCGCAGAATGTATAAAGTGATATAGAAAGTGAAACAGTAGTTGTAATATCCGTAGACTTAACTCCAATATGACAATTATTTCTCTGTTTATATTCAATTCTGAGTAACAAAAACCAATAAATATACAATTAAAATTACGTTAAGATGTATAATAAAGTCTATTGATTAAAATGAGTTAAAAGTGATATTTTTACTCCATTCGCAAATTTGCTTTAGTTACTCTAGAAATTAAGTTTAGTTTGTATTTAACAAATAACCCTAACTTTTGGAGTGACTCGGTACAGTCAAAAGAAATTTTGCAAAAGTTTGGAGTAAAATTGTTAAATTTAATGGTAAATGTTAAGTGGATACTAGGTCTTTCCGCCGACCGTCAACAGATGGCGTGGCGAAGCTCAGGCTCACAATAGGCGGGTTCACTCGCGGGTAATGTTACAAATTATCTTAAGTTAAAGAATTTTGTTGGGTTGTTGATAGAAATTTGTTTTGGGTTTGTCCAGTATTGAAATCAGGCAATCCTAATTCTTTACCCAATTACCGACCAGTCTCCACATTACCAACTTTAAGTAAAGTATTTGAAAGAAATCGTGTACGATACACTAATCATATTCATAACTAAATACGACATCCTGCCAGAAACACAATTTGGGTTTAGAGAAGGCCACCACAGAAGACGCTATGAACTTGCTGTTAGAAAATATCTCAAAAAAACTAAACTATAAAAAACCCCACAGTCTTAGTTTTCCTTAACCTGTCGAAAGCCTTTGATACGTTCTTACATGATATCTTAACTAGATAAATTAAACAAATATGGCCTAAGGGAAAATAGGCTAAATTGGTTTAAGTCATATATTTCTAATCATCACCTGTACGTTAAAGTAAATGACGTTTAATCAGAATATTCTGTATCGGAAAGTGGGATTCCACAAGAATCTATCCTTGGACCCTTACTTTTTTTAATACACGTAAGTGATTTTTAGCGATCAACAACAATCTATCCTTGGACCCTTACTTTTCTTAATACACGTAAATGATTTTTAGCGATCAACAAGAATCTATCCTTGGACCCTTACTTTTCTTAATACACGTAAGTGATTTTTATCGATCAACAACATTAAACTGTATTCAGTATGCGGACGATACAACACCTACTTCTAACACCACGATATCAACTTCCAAATGAACGAAGTGAACGGGCAATTAGATCGTGTCTAAAAATGGATATGCGCGAATAAGCTATTACTGACCTTGACAAAATCATCATATATGATTGTAAATAAAGAACCTGTAATCGCGCACACTCCATTAATAATTGGAAACGCCTCTTTTGCGACACTAAATGAAGTTAAAGTTCTTGGCATCAAGTTAGATGAAAAATTAAATTTCAAAAGCCACACACAACATATCAAATCGAAAATATCTACATTTCTCTACACAATATTCAAATTCAAAAAAGGAAAATTCCACCAAAAATGTTCTCCTTACGATGTAATACTCATTTATTCATTCCACACTTACAATATGAAAGCGGAGCATTGGGTAGTACAAAGAATTATACAAGATATTCGCTAGAAGTAATCCATAAAAAATGCTTACATATAAAAATGAAGAAATTTTATTATATATATATATATATATATATATATATATATATATATATATGTGTGTGTGTGTGTGTGTGTGTGTGTGTGTGTGTGT
The DNA here is from genome assembly GCA_023014485.1 of Bathynomus jamesi. NCBI lineage: Eukaryota > Metazoa > Arthropoda > Malacostraca > Isopoda > Cirolanidae > Bathynomus > Bathynomus jamesi. The sequence goes on from JAJOZX010003977.1 coordinate 244,244, forward strand.
GTGTGTGTTGCAAATTGCAAATGTTACTAAACAAAAAATCGAAGCCCCCTTTCCAAAATTAAATTAGGTACGATCAAAAGTTAGTTAAATTATATAATTTTGTAAGTGTCTATTATATTACGCCATTGTAACGTGCCTCATTTATCTGTATTTCTATGACTTTAAACATCGTATAATTTTATCATTGTATCAGAATTATTAATGGAATTTTTGAACGTGTATTTTTTTACCATTATTCTTTTCCATTACTTTTTTCTATTATTTCGAAGTTTAACTCATCACTTTTTATTCGTAATGACAGGTTCTAATTAAATGTAACTTTATTTTATTTTCTATTATTTCTATTTACTTGTTTTTATCTTCTTTCGTAAAAATTGAAATGAATCTCAAAGATTTTTGCCTGAAAACCTCCGATCATGTCCAGAGGGAAATTCAGATAAGAAAGGTCTTATTAGACTATTTGCCACGAAAATACAAAATTAACCTTAATGCCAACATTGCGTAAAGCCTATATAGGTTTGATGCATAATTTTGGTAATGTAGCCTATCTCAGTAAAGATTCTTTATTCTATTAAGAGCAAATGATGCTTTCCACTATACTCAGTTATACTTCATTCATTCATTCATATATATATATATATATATATATATATCAAAGCTATTGACTTCTCCTTAGGGAACCGGAGCTTACAGATGAAAAGAAGGATCAACACAACGGCAAACATTTTCATTTATTTGTACATCAGACGTTTCGACAAATCTTTTGTCATCATCAGTGAGTTAAGTCTTAAAACCTTAAAACAAAATTGAAAAGTGAAAGTTACATCAATACAATATTAAGACCATTAAATTAAAACCTTAAAGCAAAATGAAAATTGCATCAATACAAATTAAAACATTTAAATTTCATCACTATAAAAACTAAAATTAAATTAAATTTCATCACTATAAAAACTAAAATTAAATTACCTCAATAGGTAAATACACAATGTTTACATCCACTCCATACTTGGCAAAGTCTAAGAGACCACTAGGTGGTCAGGGGATTAGAAAGGGTATATCTGTGAAACACGGTTGGTTGTCAAAAGAGTCTTAATTTGTAGGATGAGCTATTATTATTAAGGGAGGGTTTGTTTCTATAGATGTACAAAGATTCTAAAATTCGGAGTTCTGTAAGGTTATTGGATCTAGTTAAAATTTCAAACTGAGTTTTGTGAAGGGATGGTCGTTTTCATTACTGTGGTTTCTAATTGCGGATTGTGGAGGGCTACTGAGGGGACGGTTGGTACGGACTGACAAGCCCAAATGTTGAGAAAGGCGCACCTCCAGTTGGAGTTGAGTGCTGCCAATATACGCAGCCTTACAGCTGTCGCACGTGTATTTGTAAACAACATTGGGGCATACAGTTTTGGGGAATTCATCTTTGAACTTTAAAAAATTTGATAATTTAAGTGGGTTGAATTCCCCAAAACTGTATGCCCCAATGTTGTTTACAAATACACGTGCGACAGCTGTAAGGCTGCGTATATTGGCAGCACTCAACTCCAACTGGAGGTGCGCCTTTCTCAACATTTGGGCTTGTCAGTCCGTACCAACCGTCCCCTCAGTAGCCCTCCACAATCCGCAATTAGAAACCACAGTAATGAAAACGACCATCCCTTCACAAAACTCAGTTTGAAATTTTAACTAGATCCAATAACCTTACAGAACTCCGAATTTTAGAATCTTTGTACATCTATAGAAACAAACCCTCCCTTAATAATAATAGCTCATCCTACAAATTAAGACTCTTTTGACAACCAACCGTGTTTCACAGATATACCCTTTCTAATCCCCTGACCACCTAGTGGTCTCTTAGACTTTGCCAAGTATGGAGGTGGATGTAAACATTGTGTATTTACCTATTGAGGTAATTTAATTTTAGTTTTTATAGTGATGAAATTTAATTTAATTTTAGTTTTTATAGTGATGAAATTTAAATGTTTTAATTTTGTATTGATGCAATTTTCATTTTGCTTAAGGTTTTAATTTTAATGGTCTTAATATTGTATTGATGTAACTTTCACTTTTCAATTTTGTTTTAAGGTTTTAAGACTTAACTCACTGATGATGACAAAAGATTTGTCGAAACGTCTGATGTACAAATAAATGAAAATGTTTGCCGTTGTGTTGATCCTTCTTTTCATATATATATATATATATATATATATATATATATATATATATATATATATATGTGTGTGTGTGTGTGTGTGTGTGTGTGTTTAATTAGCAGTGCAGTAGTAATTACAATATTAATTTTAGAATCGCGAAATTAAGCCTCGAAAATAGGATTAAAAGTTTCCCTCTGTCTATCTATCTATCTCTTTCTCTGTTTCTATCTCTATCTCTATCTCTCTCTCTATATATATATATATATACACACACCAGCCTTATATAACAACCACAGAGATTCATTTTGGTGTTAATAAATGAGGAAGTAACACGCCCATGAATTTAAACTAATTTCGGAACCAATTTAATGATTAATAAAAGCATTATGCGAAAACCATTTTGACCTTTTTTCTTTTTTTTTCCTGATACATTTGGCCTTTTTTTGGCCTTCATACATTTGGCATTAGAGGACAAGCACGAATTAGCGGTGCTACAACATTTCCGCGAAAAACGAGGGAAAATGCTAAAGTGGAAAGGAAAGGGGGGAATAACGGGAAAGTATTTGAAGTAGGAAGTGAAATGAAGTGAAATGAGGTGAAATGAAGTGAAAGGAAGCGAAAGTACGATAAACAAAAGTGAAATTGGATGTGAAAGATGCGTAGAATTGCTTATACGTGAAGTCGAACCCAAATATAAGTGGAAATTAAGAGTAGGTGGAATAAGTGAAGTGTGGTGGAAGAGTGCAAGAAAAGGTTTAATAAAAGAATGAAAATCTTTATTGCCAGTTCGTTGAAAGGAAGAGCAACTTAAGCCAGCCGCATACAGGATCGTCTCGCGACTCACGACTCGGGGTCGTGACGACTCGACTCGAGCGTGATTTTACATTGACAGAAGGGAATTCCCCAGAATCACGTCGGGGTCGCTGCAATGTGCGGAGCTCCCATTCTGTCAACGTAAAATCACAGGCGACTCGAATCGTCACGACCCGAGTTGGTAGTAGTAGTGAGTCGCGAGACGATCCTGTCATTCCTGCGTGCGAGGCCGGCCTTAGGCCTATTTCTTACAACCCGTTTCCTGATCGTAAAAATCTCTCCAGTCGGCTCATCCATCTTGACTAATGAAGAAAATATAGGATAAATAAATAGCATAACCTATGTTCAAAATTTTAGTTTTCTCTAAATTCTTAAATTACACACACACACACACACACACACACACGTAATAACGGTGTGTGTGTGTGTGTGTGTAAGTCACTAATTTAAATATGGTCTATATTACATGATTACTACGGACCATTTTCACACAAGGTTTGCTACAAAAATGTTAAAGAGGAACAAAGGAAAGTCTTTTTTGGAGAAAATACTAAAAAAAAAAATAACTAAAAATAAATAAAAAATAATAAATCAAATTTGTTGCGCATGAAACAACTTCATTTGATAAAAGACGCTTTTTTTTTTACTTTTAAATTTTAATTGTCTCTTTGTGTCCTTTCATGATTGAGTTCAGGAGACAAACGTGAGAGACAAACGTGTTCGAAATATCTCAAAATATATATACCGTACATATATATATTTTTTTTTTTCTCTCTCTCTCTCTCTCTCATATATATATACAGGGTGTCCCATAAGTTCAGTGTCAAGGGAAAAAAATTTTAATTTACAAAAAGTAATACATTATAACTAAAACAAATGTTCAAATTGATGTCTTGTTTTGGGGCTTTTTTGTTGCAGGTAGAATAATACGTAATGGCCAATATGGAAGCGAGTTACACTCGTGAGGAAAAGGCCTCCGCCTTCTCCTCACGAGTGTAAATCACTCCCATATTAGCCATTGCGTGTTATTCTGCCTGCAACAGAAAAAAAAGGGTTCCAAAATAAGACCTCAATTTGAACATTTCTTCTAATTCAAATGTATTACTTTTGGAAATTTAATTTAAAATAAATTTTCCCATGACACCGTGCTTATGGGACACCCTGTATATATGCTATATAGTATATCGACATACAAAGCTGTTGCTTCCGCATGAATCCACGACAGTTTAGCATTTTCAGTTGTGGATGGCGACATCTAACCTACTCTAAAATAACGAACCATAACCTGACCTTAGCGTAACTTAATTTAACCAAACATAATTTTCATTGTATTCCGTTTCTTATATTAATGAATTCCAGTAAAAAAGTACAAATCTGAATGTATGGCGACATCGCTAGTGTCACTACCCGCACGTTCGTGTCGCGATGAGCTCTATGCGTATCCTAAATATTGTCCCGGTTTCGTAAGGTAGCCAAGAACATAGACGCATATTAATGGAAAGGAGTCTCCAGACCCCTTTACTTAATGCGTGTGCGTGTTCTTGGCTACCTTACGAAACCGGGACAATATTTAGGATACGCATGGATCTCAACGCGACACGAACGTGCGGGTAGTGACGCTAGCGATGTCGACATACATTCAGATTTTTAACCCGTGGTTAGCAGAACTGTTCTAGCGAAGTGGGTAACACTCGAATGAAATCTTAAATTTTTACCAAATGAGCTCGATGACTGTACAAAAATTATGGTGAATCACCGTGCTGGGCACTTCCGCAAACTTCCGCAAACCGCAAATTCCGCAATTGCGGAAGATGTTTTTCGTTTGCGGATTTGCGTTTGCGACAAAGTCATCGCAAATTAGTGAATTTGCGTTTGCGGAAGTGATTTTGAGTTTGCGGATTTGCAATCGCAAATCCGCAAACTCAAAATCACTTCCGCAAACGCAAATCCGCAAACGCAAATAGTGATGACTTTGCCGCAAACGCAAATCCGCAAACGAAAAACATACTTCCGCAATTGCGGAATTTGCGGTTTGCGGAAGTGTTTGCGGAAGTGCCCAGCTCTGAAGTCTGACTAAGACTAAGACTAAGAATCTCTCCTTCGAACTTTCGAAATTGATAGAAAATATGGTGCGAGAAGTTTCTCATTAAAGGTAAGCCTATTTACGTGTTTAGGTATTCAACAGGTATCGATCGATATTTCGGAACACCGATTAGGCTTGGCGCGCATTTTAAACTTCTAAAAATGGTTCACAGTCACTGTAGTGAGTTACCAAAGGCAATAATTCTCGTACAGTCGTCGACAATCGACATGATTTGGATCGTGACCGGAAAAAAAAAACAAAATTCCTTTTAATGGTTACGAACTGAAGCTTTACTTTTTGTGTTGATTCGGGAGTGTTTTTAGCCCATGTGTTTGTATGTTTTTGGTTACCTTACGAAACCGCGTCAATCTTTACGATACGTACGGAGCTCATCACGACACCAACGTGCGTATAGCGACATTAGCGGTCCACCATATATATATATATATAGTTGCATACTTATTTTTTCATTTACAACTAATGAAATATGATGAAAGAGATATAATAGAGGTGTAGGTTAATTTAACCTGATTTGATTATTTAGGTTAGGTTACTTGTCGCTATCCATAACTGAAAATGTTAAAATGTTAGAGTTTTCATAAGTGTGTGTGTGTGTGTGTGTATGTGTGTGTGTGCCTCACTAATTTAGACATAATTGATCAATTAAAGTTATAAATTGACGAGTCTTTCTTGGCAAACTTTCTCCGTCAAACTAATGAGAAGAAACACTTTTTCTATTAATTTGGGCGCTCAGATCAATGGCCCGTCGACATCTTAAGATGAAGCGACAAAGTAGGAAAGTTTATGTGTAATTTTTTTTCTTTTTATTTTAAAAATTAAAAAAAAAAAGTCTTAAAACTTGTTTTAAAAAATGTAATTCGCTAAAATCTTTTTTAAGGGATTTACACACATTAATTATAAGATTTTATTAATTAGTTAATTAAATTAATTATTAATTACTGTAATTATAATTACTATTATTAATTACAGTACTTAAGTGTTCATTTATTACTTTGAGAAAATATTTTCAAAATTTTAGATTTGCGAAATTTTTAATTTAAATTCGGATATATTTTTTTATGATACGATATATATATATATATATATATATATATATAGGGTGGCCCAAAAGTCTGTGCCCCGACGTATTCTAAATTTTTTTTTTCGGGCCAACAGACTTTTGGGTCACCCTGTATATATATACATATATGCAGAATTACAGAGTTACAGTCTAACAAAGCCCCCAAGATCCACTCTAGGTTAGCCCAAAAAGGAAGTAGAAAAGTTAGAAATAGCAGTAAAAAAAAAGAACACTGAAAACCTGTACTACGATTATACTTATAGATGTGTAAAGCGTTCATACGGGAATAGTAGTAATAGTAATGTAGTGAACAGACAAGACTCTCTTCCTCCACTGACAGAAAATAGTTGCGAAAGAAGATTTATGGGAAAGTAGGAAAAAGTATAATGAAGATAATAACTTCAGAGTTCATTCACACCAGACGTACACTTATCTCGTGTAGCATGGATACTAAACTACTTACTTTAATCTACACCATGCATTTTTTTTTAATTTATTTATTATGTACAAATCGTCGTCATCATTTCGTCGTCGCACCACTTCTCCGTAGCCTGCCAAAACCACCTACCGAAGATTTATCATATAGTAATTTATATTGCGTCCTTCGCGTACTAATTACCTAGGTAAAGGAGCACTGGTCCAGAGGGCACCTCCAGCTGACTAGACTTACAATTTAAGAATTCCCCATGCATAATGGGGAATAATAATAATGCATAATATGCATAATTTTTTTTCTTGCGAAATTTTGACATAAAATATTTAAAAAAAAACTAAATTTCCACTCTAAATAGCTTCCCTGAAGATGAATATGACTATTTGGAGGTTTTGACCCCCAAGAAATCTCATCAAGCTCCCCATCATCTCAGAACTCCCGATGCTCTGAAACCAGACCCGGCCAGTGCTTCCTACTACATTTATTACAAAAGAAAACGTCGTTACGTTATATAAAACTATAAAATTTTCCCTAGATAACTAAGTTAGATATTCCTCAATTTAATAAAAAACTAGAATAGATCTAATCAAACCAGTAATACTAACTACCTAGCTAAGCGTACGCTTAACCGGACATTAAGTACGCCTAACTTACGGTGCATCTTGCTCCTGAAGAATCACGCAACTGGACTGATAATAACTGAGGGTATCTGCAACGAAAATTGCGCGAAAACGAATAAGGACTTAGATATTCTTTGAGTTGAGATAACGCGGAACATTGGTGTTTTCAGTGGTAACGAACTACGTACGAAGGCCTCATTAGTACACTGACTCCCTGTTTACTTGGCAATATTGCTGCCAGCTTCTTATATCCTGAAGTGGGGGATGAGGCCCCACGCCTTTGGGGAGGGGTTACAAAACTCCAACCAGTCATTTTTTGACGGGTCGGGCAAACTATATATATATATATACACCTCGTTAACCTCGTTTAGGTTCCGTGTGTTGGTCTCTTTACACGAAGGTCAAGCTGGTGGCCCCGCCTCTAGGCCTGGCTTGATGGAGGAGCGAGTTGCTCTCTTGCGCTCTCCACCGCACATAGCCATATATATATATATATATATATATGTGTGTATACAGGGCGTCCCAAAAAAATGCATACACACTTTAACAGCTGATAGCTCAATTGATGTTTCTTTCTTTCCAAGTTAAACCCATTAGAATTAATAACGGCAGTCAGACTAAGCTTTGAACAAAGGAAATTCATTCTAAAATGCTACTGGAAGTGTGAAAACGCAGTTGAAGTGTAAGGACAGTTTAGGAGGGAGTTTCAAACAGATCCACCAACGCGACTTACCATCACTCGAATTAGAGATAAGTTTGAAGCCGATGGAACTGTTCAGAATGTCCACAAGAAGCGTTCCGGAAGACCACGGACATCGACAAGCCCCACAAAGCAAGAAAGAATACTGGAAACGTATCACCAAAGTCCAAGAAAATCTGTGCGGCAAGCGAGTCGTGAGGTAGGAATTTCAGAATCGTCTGTCCAACGCATTTTGAAGCGCTGTCAATGGAAAAGTTACATTCCAAGATTAGTCCATGCTATTAATGAAGATGATCCGGACCGAAGAGTGGAGTATTGCGAGTGGTACTTGGCACGATGTGGATGTGGATTGGACGAAGGGGTTTCGTAGAATACCCTCCGCGTTCACCGACCTCACACCACTAGACTTTTTTTTATGGGGATACTTAAAAGACAAAGTCTACGCTATAAAACCTGCAACAGTCGCTGAATTGAGAGCAGCCATTGAACGAGAATGCACACAAATACCAAACGAAATGTTTCGTGATGTTTGCGATTCCATTGCTTCGCGTTATCAGCAGTGCCTGGACCAGAACGGACGTCAGTTTGAAAACAGGCGTTGACAAAACAATTAAATAATGTCTGTAGATTCTATTACATTTTGAAAATGAAATGTATTTTAATAAACACTGCCTTTATAATTATTTAAAGTGTGTATACATTTTTTTGGGACGCCCTATATATATATATATATATATATATATATATATATATAAAATTGAACCAACTGACTAAATCATCGAATCTTATCCGAACAGTTCAAAGACTACTGTTAGGAATTTGCTAGAGAGAGAGAAAACACTTAAGAAAATACTTTATGTCTATCTACAACATTTCGGGAGAAATTCCATCTAGTTTTTGTTCTTCCGTCTAAAGTGATATACGCCCAAGATGTATTTCTACCAATACTGATGTAGGTTTGTTGTTTATGGCTTAAATATATTCATTCCCGATCTCAAGCCCTGTGCTCACCCCATCGAGAATCGGAAATAGGTGGTAACAATATATTTCTGTATAATAAAAGATTAAAGACGAAAGGACATTCTCCATGACGCTTTTCTGCACCGCTATTAATTTGGAGGTGGGGTAGGTGGGAGGGGTGCTATACCCCTCTGATCTGGGTGTGTTTAACCTCCTTCGTAACGGCAAAGGTCACGTGACGGAGGGAACCTACAGCTTTACGCGGGATCCGAACTTCTACCCCACCGAGGGAGACCCACATAAGCAACTTAATCGATGAAATCTAAAGTCCGAGCCCAGACTCGAACCCAGAATTCTTAGATTAACGGCGGCCAGGGGCTTTACCACTACGCTAACTTAGCGTATCGTTTCTAATCGAATTTTCGAGAACAAACAAATTGGGGGATCGAGCGATTAAATACTGCGCCAACTTAACCTAAAATCTAACCTAAATTAACCAAACCTTGAAATGGCTTTTAGTTAGTTAATTAGTTGGTTGTTTGTTAAAAATGGAAAGACCATTATAGATTGTCCTTGCCACGCCTATGTCGTGCATTTGCAGAGTTTTTAATTTTTACAAATTCCGCTGTTTGTTTTATTCCTCGCATATAGTGCGAGGGACAGAAGACGCAAGAGGTGGGGGTTGGGTGGTTGAGAGGGAACTAGCAACTCTCGAAACCGTCCCCAAACGAAGGATACTTTTGTCATAATAAAAAATCGGTTATAATGGTTATAATGATCATACAGAGAGAGAGAGAGAGAGAGAGAGATCTTAAAATCCACTCTAGGTTAGCCGAAGAAAGAAGTTGAGAAAAAAACAAATGAAAGTAAAAAATACTGAAAATTGATACCATGCTTACACTTATAGACGCGTAAAGCTTTCAACACAGGTATAGTAATAATAATAAAGTATAGAACAGACAAGGTTCTTTCCCTCCTCCGCCAGCCACTGCCGACACAAAAGTGTTACGAAAGAAGATGTATAGGAAAGTACGAAAAAGTATAATGAAGAGAATAACTTCAGAGTTCATTCACACCATGGTTACACTCGTGTGTACCCAATTACGCATTAGAGGATAGTGGAAAATAAAGGATAGCGTGAAACACTAAACTAGTTAATATAATCCACATCATGCATTTATTTATTTATTTATTATAAACAAGAAATAATCATTTCTCCGATGAATGCCAAGGCCATCGTGCTCAGAGACTCGCTTTTTTATTAATTAATTAATTACAGTGCCATCTTGCCCAATGTCATTACTTAGATAAGGGAGCACCGATTCAGAGCACTTCCAGCCAGTCAGCACATCCCCATTTTAAGAATTTCCATGAAAGTTTACACCAAATACGTGATTTCCTCCCTTTTTCGATTTTTCGAGAAAAGGATTTATCGCGACATTATTTAACTTAATTTATATTGCGTTCTTCGCATAGCAATTATTTAGATAAAGAAACACTGATCCTGAGAAAAGTCCAGTTGGTCACCACCTAATTTACGAACTCCCCCCGACAGTGTACGTATGTTCAGTTTTTTCCCTTTTTTTTTTTCCCTGACGAAATTTTGTTCTCAATATTTAAAACTAAAGTTCTCTTCTAGTTAAGTAGCTGCCATGAAGTTTAGTACATCTGTTCTCGAAGGTTTTCACTCCCGAGAATTTCCATCGAGTTTCCCACCATCTGATAATTCCTTGTGCTCTGAAAACAAACTAGATCAGCGTCTCCTACCGCACTTATTACGAGAGGGAACATCACTACTTCTATTTAAAACTAAAAAATTCTCTAGCTAGCTAATACCGCGAGAGCTCCTAAAAAGTACCAACAATCCTACACTGTGTGCCCAAGTAGCATCCCTAAAGTTGAAAACGTCTATTCGGTTTTGACTGCCGGGAATTTCCATCAATAAGAAACGCGTAAATAAAAAATTTAAAGTGCGAAAGGTTAGCACGTGACAACTCCTAGTGCTCTGATACCAGACCCGACCAGCGCCTCCTACTACATTCACGATAAAAAGGGAACATTAGGGTGAAACCAGCCTTAAATATGGGAAATTATACAATATTAATAATATATATAGAGACCAATTACTATCTTCAAATATTATGACTGGATTTTGGGTTTATGATAAAATCTCTCTGTAAGCAGTTGACGAAAAAACGAGGGGGGGGGGGGGCACCATTGAAAAACGAGGGGCTTGGCCCCCTAATGCCCCCTCGTGTGGACGCCCCTGGTTACGTGTACAGATATTAAATATATGGACGAATTTTAATTAAAAGTTTTCTATATTAATTACATTTTTTTAAAGTTTGTAAATTATATCTTGAACTTATTTTCAATTTTTTTAAAACTTTGAAATAGTTTTTAATTTGAACTCGACATGCAATTAATTTTAATGAATGATACAATAACGGTTTCTATATATATATATATATATATATATATTTCACAAACAAACACACACAAACAGCAATAGCCTCCCCAAAACACAACCTGAAGGGGGAGATTTGGAAATTCGAGTGTGTTTTACTAAAACCTTCCCCGTTTCTCTCAATGTGTAAACTAAAATTTGGTACAGATTAACGTAGCCATTTAGAGGTATAAAAACGAACAGACAGACATCATCATCTACATATTTAAATAAGAAGTTATGAAAAGCCAATCATTACAATTACTGTAATTATTTAAATTGAATTATCATCTATTTCTTAATCTTCAAATCGTTTGACTGTAAAACGACGATTACAGAATGGTCAAACTGTAAACTGAGACGGTCGCCATATTTTTTATGACCCATTCTAAACAAAATTTATTAGGATGGTTTTTGGGGACCTTTTTTTTTTTTTGTTTTGATTGACTGCCCCTATTTTATGTTTTTGTTAATTGTTTTAAATATATAATGAAAGAACCTAACTATTATTAATGATATATAAATGAGAATCATAAATTAAATCTATTTATACAAAATATTTATTTCGAAAGTATACTACACTAAAAATAAACCAAATTTCCATAATGTAGAATGGTCTCTAGCAGTGAAATCTAAGAGGTCTTTATGATGTCTGTGTCTTGTCTATCAGCCTGTCTGCCCCTGTGTGTGTGTGTGTGTGTGTGTGTGCAATAAGCATGTATATACTGTATATATAACGCAAAATGATGGTCATGAGATTAGTATTTATGATAGCAGAGAGTCGTAATATTGTCTTGTAAATTCTGCTCTTGCAAAGGCGAGGGTGTTTTGGTTCGATGAAAAAGGAGGAGCCATTGTTGTTTACCTTCTAATTCTTCTACAGAACTTTAAAAACTTAAAAGCAAAACCAAAGAGTGTCTCTCTCTCTCTCTCAGGAAAGATATTGACATGCTGGAGCGAGTCCAGGCGAGGGCCACAAAGTTAATCCCTTCCGTTAGGCATATGGGCTACAATCGACGCTTACGCGCCCTGAATTTGTTTTCGCTGGAAACTCGGAGGCTGCGCGGTCAACTCATCGAGGTTTTCAAGCTCTTACACGGGTTCGACATTTTAGAAGCATGTTTAGTTTAAATGATAACTCAACTCGCAACAATGGTTGAAAGTTGGATTTGAAACGGTTAGCACTAGTGTGTGTGGGAATTACTTTACCTATAAGATCTGGAACAGGCTTCCTTCAGAAGTTGTGAACCATTCCTCTGTGGATCAGTTCAAGAAAAGGTTAGACCGAATCTTGCACACTATTTGAGGATGTGTATCACTGTCTTCTTGGGTGGCTGTTCGAGAAGCTAGCTGTGACAATGTGTACGAATTTTTCCGTGGCACCCGTTGCCATTGGTACCTCCTCGGTATGGGCCGCAAGGCCTTTTGAGGTACTTCTCTCTCTCTCTCTCTCTCTCTCTCTCTCTCTCTCTCTCTCTCTCTCTCTCTCTCTCTCTCTCTCTCTCTCTCTCTCTCCTGGTATTGAAATTTTTACTGGGTATAATTATGAATATATTTTATTTTTTGTACTTCCTTCTTGGGGTAGCCTAGTGTGGATCTTAGTTAGGGTCTTTATTAGCCTGTAACTCTGTAATATAAATAAGAAGGGTAGGTCAGGCTCTTATTTAAGACAGATCATAAATTCAGCCGCCATATTTGTGCGGGAAAAAAATATAACATAACTCGCGAAAATTAGCTCCGCGCTCATTACTTTAAATATTTAAAGAATAAATAGACTTTATTTGTAATTTGAACAACTGTATGACAACCTTGGAGGTGTTTCACGATCATTAAAACAGAAATTTTCACAAAACCCCAAGAAAATTACGATTAATACTGTCGTAGATATGGATGTCGTAATAATTCTGTTCCACTCTTACGAGTCAATGTACCACATACCTTTAACCTAAACTCCCATATATGAGACCCTCCAAAGAAGAAGTGGCTAAGCGACAAAAGTAAAAAACGCCAGATAAAAGTTGTACCAAATTTGAAAGTGGCACAACTTTTGAACATTTTGAAGATATTTCATCAAAATATCTTCAAAAGTTCAAAAATTATGTCACTTTCAAATTGGTACAATTTTATAAAACGTTTTCTGCCATTTTTTTTAGTTTTGTCGCTTAGCCACTTCTTCCTAGGTGGGTCTCGTATAAACGAAATGTAAAAAATAAAGTGCGTTACGGAAGAAAATGCTAAAAAAAACGTAAAACGAAACGGAAATAATTAAAACAAATGAGAAGAAAATGCAAAAAATAACAAATAGTCTGGAAAAAATAATATTGTTCTCCATCATTTGTTTTCTGTGGATATTGAACGAAACAAAAACTTGTATTTTAAGGGAAAACTAAATTGCTTTACAAGATATGAACATATTTACGCGTATATAATTTTAATAAACTTGTTTAATAGAATTTTTCAGGCAAAATGATACTTGTGGGTATAAATAAACCGGGTCTTTTCCATTTTATGGGAACCACCATTTTTTAAAATAAATATATTGTTCTGAAGCATTTTTTTATGCTGATTCCAAATATATTATTCTTTTGCAGGAGAAATACAAAATAAGAAAGTTATAGTCATTAATATTTTATTATTTATACGATATTTCTTTATTTTCTCATATTGCATAGTTTAGGTTAGGTTAGTTAGGTTAGTTAGGTTAGGTTAGGTTAGTTTAGTTAGGTTAATTGTTTAAAACTTAATTACCTCTCTAAAGTAATTGTTATAATCCACGATTGTTCCACGATTGTTGCTAGCCAAATTAAGTTATAATTTTCCATATTGTCAAGTCGAAGCAAATATTTTCATTCAAGGTAAATTAACAACTGATTTGAACTATTAGAAATAGGCTATTAGGCCCTAACTGAGCTTACGATGACGTTATCGTACAAATGACGTCATCGTGGCATATCATATAAATAATAAAAATTTATTGACTAACTTTCTTATTTTTTATTTCTCCTGAAAAAGAATAATATATTTGGAATCAGCATAAAAAATGCTGTAAAACCATGTATTTATTTAAAAGAAATGGTGGTTCCCATAAAATGGAAAAGATCCAATAAACCCGTTTTGGCAGACAGATAAACCACTTTGATAGACGGAATTTGTGGTAGATAGACACTATTTCTAATAAGTTGCTTAAATCCGAGTCATGCCCATCAATAAAGGTATAGTTTAGTTTCTATTTCATATTACGCATTTTATCTAACTTAACCTAACCTAACCTGACCTAAATTCAAATGAACTTAACCCGTATTTAACCGCGTACGCGAGCACGCCTCTAAACCTTTTTTAATCCGATATCGGAATTTCAATAGTTTAAATTTGGCGGTTCTAATTTTCGCTTTAAGAAGAGGGAACTAATATCCCTTTACTGCCCAAAAGGACAAATTTGTAACCTTTCAAATACACGCATTCATAACTTAACCTTTCAAATACACGTATTCATAACTTAACCTTTCAAATACACGCATTCATAACTTAACCTTTCAAATACACGCATTCATAACTTAACCTTTCAAATACACGCATTCATAACTTAACCCTACAAAATATTTGGGCAGTAAAGGGTTAAAATAAAGTTATATCTTTTCATTTAACCAAATTTAATTTTAATAACCTTTATTTTAATATTAATTCATTTTTACATTTTTTTAAATGTTCCATTAAATTTATATTCAAAGTTCGTTTGGAAATTCAATTAAAATTTACAAAGCCAAACTTCTGATTTGTGTGTGTGTGTGTGTGTGTGTGTGCACACACGCGTGTGGTAGTGAACCACGTACGAAATTCTCGTCAGTACTTTGACCCCTATTTGCTTGGCAATGCTGTTGCGAGCTGCTCGCACCTTGAAATAGGTGTATGGGCGGAATGTTACTCAAAGTAAAAAAAGAGGTTTCATTCTTCATACTTCCACTTTAACTATGAATGCATCGATGATTATATATATACAGGGTGTCACATAAGTCTGGTCTCATTGGTAAATTTATTTTAGATTACATTTACAAAAGGAATACATTAGAACTAAAACAAATGTTCAAACTGATGTCTCGTTTTGGGACCTTTTTTTTGTTGTAGGTAGAATAACACGCAATGGCTAATGTGGAAGCGAGTTACTATACTCTCGTGAGGAAAAGGTATCTGCCTTTTCCTCACGAGTGTAACTCACTAAAAGGTCCCAAAACAAGACAAATTTGAACATTTGTTTTAATTCTAATGTATTTTGTAAATTTAATCTAAAATAAATTTACCTACGAGACCGGACTTATGGGACACCCTGTATTTTGCATAAGCGGAACTTACCCCACAAAAACAGGACTTTCAAAACAACTTTGGAACATTTCATCACCGGAGCACTTCCATGACGCTTTCGTACCCAGGGTATTTTCCGTTGGTGGGGTATACATTTTGCGTGTGCACAAATACTCGTTTATGCGTTTATATTTTCATCTAATGATACCCTCGTGTTTAAATGCTGTTCACTGGTTTGAGTGTGAGGGGGTTAACAATGTGAAACACCTCTGGACGCGAACGCTTTGTGTTTCCTCGGGTTATGAAATGTCGTCAGGTTGTTGATAGCCTTTATCCTATCGTAGCCGAATGGTCAACGCCCACGTTCCTGAGTCAGAGGTCCCGGGTTAGGATCTTTGTGTAGGGTAAAGTTTGTTATATATATATATATATATATATATAATTGCGCTTAAATATGATGACCGAGTATCATGAATCTGGTGCAGGCAACTACGGCCAGAGTGGCATCACCGCCTTCAGAGAACTGGCTGAGATGAACAATATCTGCATCGCGAAGGAGGACACGGTGCTTGGCAACGCGGAAGAAGAAGAATTCGATGAGGTAAGATTAGGGTTTACCTCAGATGATGGTGTTCACATCAATACTTTCGTTTGATTAATGTTCACAGAACGAAGACATTTATATTTACGTCTATTAAACTATATCTATAGATTTGTCTATATCCATCTGTCTATTTATATGTACACACACACACACACACACACACACACACACACATATGCTGTGTGTATATATATGTGTATATATATATGTGTGTGTGTGTATATATATGTGTGTGTGTATATATATATGTGTGTGTGTGTGTGTATATATGTCATGGACTGCTCTCGATTTTCCTACGAAATTGCAAACAAGGGCAGTGGATGACCCTGATTTTGTTTCTGCAATCGGTTTTCTTGAGAAATGATAAAGAAAAATGTTATTGGATATTGAATAAATTTATTTACTGAAACGACGCAATACACTCCAACATCTTTTTGAATAAGTCCGAGCTGGTGTGGCGCTTACGCCATACAAATTCACAAAGGTACGAGTCAAGTTGGTCGCGATCTGTTCCGCATCGCAGTTTGTTCGATTGTTTCAATGAATTCCACGAGCTTTCCACCTGCTGAGTGTGAGCTCCGGTAGATGGGTCGATAAAGTTCATGCTGTGGTTAACAGTGTAATGCGAATAGTTGTACCCAGCGAGTTGGGTTAGGTTAGGTCAGGTTTCTCAAGAAAACCAATTGCAGAAACAAAATCAGGTTCATCGACTGCCCTTGTTTGCAATTTCATAGGAAAATCGAGAGCAGTCCATGAAACATACTAGGTCCTAATATATATATATATATATATATATATATATTTTTTAATTACAAAATTTTATTTCCCAACGAAATGGGGTGAAAAGGCGGAACAACTTAGATATAAAATACATAAGGTAGTGAAAAGGAGAAAAGGCACACGGTAAAGCGTACTCATCCACTAACCCAGACGTCCTGGTGGACCTCTTTCAGCATATTCTTTTCATGAGCACATATTGTATGAGACTTAGCTCACTCCATGTATGTAATTTGTTATACACCAGGTATACTCGTGTATGCCCTTATGTTAAAAAAAAGGAATTCCTAACACACAGCTTTCTTTCACCGCATAACTCTTTCAGCCTACACCCACTATCATTTATTCCTGGTACACTAGGCTTCCTCAACACCTCAACCTCCGGACCCATATACCAACTCTCCCATTTATGTCTCCAATCACGAACATTTTGTAATATTCAGGCACCCTTCCGATCCCACTATCAAGTTCTCTCCAGAAGTTTTCTTTCTCATCCTCACACTCATCACACGGTACGTATCCAACCAATACCGCCACTTTCATTCTCGCAAACTTAAATTTTTTACACACACACACACACACACACACACACAATTCGGGAATTGACACGCGAGAAGTCTGTCATTGCTTCATACCATACATCATTCATCAGCAAGCTCACACTTTTTCATCTCATCCCTTTGCTCACAATCGCCCTCACACACTCAACATCCCTCCAGTCACTCTCCACCTCCTTTCATCTTTCTTTTACGCAATCCCAGAACATCAAACATTCCACCCTTGAACACCTGCACCACTTTTGCTCTCATTTGCTCACCATTTACTCCCCCTTACATTTTATACACCCACAAGTCCCTACCTGCAATTACACAGGCGGCCCGAGCAGGCGCGGCACCCACGCCCTTCGTAGGAAGAAAGAAGGATATCAGATATATATAATATATATATATATATATATATATACAGTGTTGGGCACTAAAGCGTTAATCCGATAACAGTTAATTAACGAAGTTAACTTTTTTTAACGGACTATTAACGGAAGTTAATTTCCATTTATCGTTATCGGACCAGTTAACTTCCGATAACTCGATATTTAGTCTGTTAAAGTCCGTTAACACGTTAACTGCGAGGAGTCATTCACGGAAGATCACCGCTCGGCGAATGATTCAAACCGCCATAACTTCAGTCTGCCTGCCAATTCCGTCCTCTGCCGCAGTGGAATGGCTCCTCTCTCTCGGCAAGGACATCCTGAGGCCCAAGAGGTCAAGACTGGCAGTTGGGCCTAACTTTGAGAAGTTGGTCTTTCTGAAGGGCAACCAGCACATTGTGCCATAGTCTTTAATAAATGTGCCTAAAATTTAATTTTACCTTTCAGTTCCCGCCATAATAATTCTCTGGTAAATTAAAATTTAGTTAATGGTTAGTGGTTACAAGGGTTTCAAAACATGTAATCAGTACATTTTTTTTAAAAATAAAAAAAAAGTTATTAAGCAAAAAAGTTGCAAAACTTGATAAAATACAGTTAAATACCTATTTATTGTTGGATTTTGCATAAATAAACATTTTCTATGGGTTTTAAAGCTTTTTTTCCTTGATTTTTTAAATGTTAGTAAAGAAATAGTTATCGTTAACGGATTATCGTTAACTTCCGTTAACTTTGTAGTAAAATTATCGGATTATCGTTATCGGAGTTAAAAATTGGGGTTAACGGATTATCGTTATCGAAGTTAAGTTTTTGGTTAACGGTGCCCACCACTGTATATATATTAGGTTATGTTGGCGCCTATCCCTAATTTTCTTCAGGACATTTTCAAACTTTGATACGCTCATCATGCATGTATTTTTCCAACCAATCAACCTTGTAGCGAGATTGGTAAAAAATTCCGTTCTAACACTTGATTAATTCTTCCAAAATTTAATTAAATCCTTCCAGCATTTAACTAATACCTATAACAATTAATCCTTTGAACAGTTAATCAACTCACTGATCAATCAATCAACTCACTGATCAATCAATCAACTCACTGATCAATCAATCAATTTATTAAACAGTCAATCAATTCACTGATCAATCAATTCATTTATTAAACAATTCACTGATCAATCAATTAATTCACTGATCAATCGATTAATTCACTGATCAATCAATTAATTTATTGACCAATTAATTTTTCCAACTCAATTAAGCCTCCAAACATTAAATTAATCTTTTTCATAATTACATAATCCTTCCAACGTTTAATTAACCTATCCACTATTTAATTAATCCCTTCCAATATTAAATGCATTCTTCAAATATTTAATTAATCCTTTTCATAATTACATAATCCTTCCAACGTTTAATTAACCTATCCACTATTTAATTAATCCCTTCCAATATTAAATGCATTCTTCAAATATTTAATTAATCCTTCCAGCTACATTAATTAACCTTTTCAAAATGTAAATAATTCTTCCAACACTTAATTATTCCTTCCAACTTAGACTTAGCCTCACCAATATCCTTCCTACATTTAATTAATCCTTCCAACACCTCTTTCCAGCGTTTCTGACCTTTCCTACGTCTTCCACTCCTACAAACACTGATTCAACTTCCCTCAACGCTTCCTCCCGCAGGTGATACGAAGCCTGTCGGAAGAAAGCCGCGCCACTGTGGTTGTATGCTTCTGCGAGGGCATGACCATCAGACACCTCCTGAAGGCGACAGAGAGGCTGCAGAAGGTCAGAAGGTTTCTCTTCCTCGGAAGGTGAGTGAAAAACTGCCTAATTTTTGAGTATCATAAGTTAATTAAGCTTAGTTCAGATTAAGCTAAGGAAGGTTATATTAAATTGGGTTAAAAGTTAACTCGGAACAATTTAGGTTAAAGGGGTTATATATATGGTGACATTAAGATAAGGCTAAGTTAAATAAGGAAAGCCTAGGTTAATTAACTTTAGGGCTAACCAAAGAAGTTTCAATCCTTTATGTTAAGAGATGTACAAATTCTATTAAATTTAAAACTTATGAAGTTTTCAATACAATAAAATGCACTGGAATAAATTTGACAAGAATTAAATCGAATGAAACCAAGTAGAATTCGACCATATACCAGTTTGATATAATTCATATATATATATATATATATATATATATATATATATATATACAGGGTGTCCCATAAGTTCGGTGTAATAGGAAAATTTATTTTAAATTAAATTTACAAACGTTATACATTACAACTAAAACAAATGTTCAAACTGATATCTTGGTTTGGGACCTTTTTTTTTGTTGCAGGTAGAATAATACGCAATGGCTAATATGGAAGCTAGTTACAATCTTGAGGAAAAGCCTCCGCATTTTCCTGAGGAGTGTAACTCTCGCGTATTAGCCATTGCGTGTTATTCTACCCGCAACAAAACAAGGCATCAATTTGAACATTTGTTTTACTTCTAATTTATCACTTGTGTACATTCAATTTAAAATAAATTTTACTATGACACCGGACTTATTGGACACCCTGTATATATATATATGAAAAGAAGTAGTAAATTGGGTCTGTGCAAAAATTCCTTTTATCCGAGAAAATTTCTAATCTTTATTTATTCCAAATAAATAAATAAAAAATAAAGTAAAATTAAAAATAAAACTCCAGAGCAAAAATCAGGTTTTTTTTTGGTTTTTTTTTTACATGTCCATTATTGTAGTTTTCCTCTATAACAATAATACCTCATTATTTCTATTTGTACAGGGTGGGTTTTTCTTTTATTCGAGAACCATAGAAACTATGAAAGCTATTATTAAGGATTCTCGAATAATAAAAATTTTAAAACATACCCATTTTTAGTTTTTTTAACTTTGTACACACGAACTATAACAAGGAGGGGACTTTTAATTAAAAGAAAAAGGCTTTTCTCTCATTTAAGAGCTGACTAATATATATATATAGTTTAGGATGAGATGGATATAAAAAGAAATTAACCATGACCCATATTTTGAATATTTACAACGTATATAGAAAGCTAAATTGATTTTATACAAAAAACTAAAGTAGAACGTGCGGGGCACGGAGGAGAATTCGTCCTCGCGTCGCGAAGCAACGTCCCTTCTTAACACCATCCGGGAACCATCCGACACGAAGACGAACCCTCCTCCGTGCTACACGTTTTACTTAAGTTTTCGTACTAAATGTACACTCTAAACCACTGTCCGCCGTGTCTACTTGAGAAAGGAAAACAAATTGAGTAAATGTACTGTGCCTACTGTGCCAAAAATATAATATATTTCAAGAGTACACTGATAGTATGTCCAAAGTAGATAGGGAATAGATACAGAAGTTCTCTTCTTGACAAGGTGCCCTCTAAAACTAAATGGAAAATAAAAGAGTACCTTTTACTTTACTTTCGGACTACCAACTTTACTCTTTAACCCTAAAAGCCTGATTTAAGTACGAATTACAGTAGAAAAAACTATTTTTGCCAGAATCAAACACAAATAAATATTTTTAAACATTTTTTTACGATAAAAAATAAGAGTTGTTAGAATCGCCGCGACTCTAAATGGCTATAATCGCCTCTAAATGGACTCTAAACGATTATAATCGCCTTTAACTATAATTACTTCTAAAATGGACTCTAAATGACTATAATTGCCTCTAAATGGACCTTTTTTACAATATTTATTTCTGCAGCCATAAAATTGTGCGTACTTACCTTGAAAAATAATATTCTATGTAGCGGTCACGTTTTTCCTGTCATATCAACGCTGCCTCGTTCGCACCAAAAGCTGTAGGGAGAAGGATAAACCAAACGCTCTCCATGGCTGCCAATACAGTAGCTAAGTTTCAGTACGAGTGACGTAAGGCTCCAAATGTAGTCAATGGACAAAATTATACGATTTCTGCATAAAACCATATAGTATGGGTTCATACGGAACCAATGGGCCGAAAAGGGTTAAATACTTCATATTATTCACAACACATTTAGCCCTTTCTCACTCTCAATTCTAAAATAAACGGAACGATCAATTCGCTTCAGAATGAAAAACACTTGTCAAGATTTGTGAACTCTCATCAACAGGATTTAATGCGATTTTCAAAAATTCGAATTACATTTGTTATATTAGATTTAACGTTATAGTTCTTAATTTTTGGCCATTTTTTCTTTAATAATTACATTAAAAACTAAGAAATGGAATTCAAAATACGTCAACGGTACATTATTAATTAAAAGCGACAAGCTTCATTTTACTTCAACAAACAAACTTAACCCTTTCACTACGAGCATAGCTTTGAAACGAATTATATGAATTCGAATTATAATACATATATCCCCCCCCCCCATTCTCAACCCCCAGAGGGTGGAAAGAAGAGAGATATACCCTTGGTTTATAAACTACAGCCGGAGTTCAGAAAGGATTAGGAGTTGGTTTATTTACCACACCCGGATCTGAGCGAAAATTGGACGTGTAGTTTTATATGCCACACCAGGAAAAAAGGGTTAAAAATGTTCTACAGTGATTCAAAACGCTTGGTCAAGGCTGGCTCTCCACTCTCTCTCTCTCATATATATATATATGAGAGAGAGAGAGAGAGAGAGAGAGAGAGAAAATATACCTGTCATCTCTCCTTTAGAGAGGATTACCTCAAGTATCTATTCCATTTGTCGAGTTGTTGCGTGAAGTTTCCGATAATGTCTTTGTACCCAACACAAACACGAATCATAATTATTATTATTATTATTCCTTTTCTCTTTCTTTATTCTTAATAATTAATAATTATTCCTCTTTTTATCCTTTCGTTAAACCCTTTGTATATTTTTATTTATAAAATACTTATCGTATAATGGTAACCCCACGCGACACTTTGTTTAAAGTTTCTACGACAAAGTGTCACCTTTCTCCGAAATATAATTGCGTATTTTTATGTAATATTTCGCGTAATTTCGCGTAATATTACAAACGAAGTATCGACTAATTACAGTATGACGCACCAAGTATGAAATATAATATCTCCAAAATACTTATATAAACAACAGCACACCATTTTATCGGGGGTGAGTTTAGGGGAGCGGCAAGCTTTCCGCCTTTTCACAGCTCAAATTTTAAGCCTTTCTTGGAAAGGAGGGTACGCGCAAATTAGATTAATTGTGAAAATGATCCTCCCCCCTCGTTTAACGAATATTTAAAGCGTAATATGCGGATAGAGATAATGGAGTGTTTAACTTCCTTTGAGGAGTTTAAGATCGTATGACGGACGGGTCCCGCGGCTTTACGTGGTATCCAAACCACGGGTCGCTACATAATCTGAAAGCGGAGGAGGATCTCCCATCCAACTACTCCCAGACCCAACGTCGCTGAACTACGCTGATCGATGGGAAGCGGTATTATACGACAGTGGCCACGACGTATAACCCGCGTAATACGCAATTATCGTCAATACAGGCGATACAATTGCGTATTGTTTTGGACCTCACTGTAAGTCGTCATTCATTCGATAAAAAAAAAAAAAAACCCGTTTACTCAAAAGTTTATTCCTTCTCGCGGTAACGAACAGTGAACTGTACGTGTCTTCATATCGGAGACTCAGATAAGTCGATTTTTTCTTTTCTGACGAACTGCAGTTTGTCATTTTGTTATGGGTGAAAGCTTGACATTTCGAGACAAGTAGCAAACCATATTACACCCGCACACATATACTTGCGTGTAGTCAACTTGGCTAGAGATGGGTTAAGTTGAGCTAGGTTTAGTTATATATATGTTAAGTTAGAAATAGATTAGGTTAAAATGTCTTCAGTCTTGTGCGTGCGCGCGCGCGCACGCACACACACACACACCACACACACACACACACGTGTGTGTGTGTATATATATATCATTCAACCATAACATATTAAAGCAATATAATAAATTATATAAGTAAAGTGTTTACAAAACGTATAACATTCGCTAATGTTAATTAATTAGCGAAAGTGCAATTTTGAAAGTGGCGTTTTGCGTTTTATCGTTCTTGCACTACCGTATATGGACAAATCTTTTTTGAACCCGACTAACACTTCGCGGACGGCTCTTTCCGAGAGCTATAACGTTTTTCAGAATAAACTACACCGCACGCACTTTACACCAAAAGATAGAGGACGTCGTCGCGAATAATTTGGTGTAAACATCGGACAAATTCGTTCGCTACAAAAACTTGAGAGCAAAGTTTATTTGAACAAAAAGTCGTTCAGCCGAGTAAGTCTGGAGAAATTCCTTTCTATTGAAAATTTGCAAACATTAAGCCCATATTTAAAAAAAAGGGGGACAAATCGCTTCCGGGAAATTATCGTCCCTTTTTTATGATTTTAATAGTTGGTAAACTTATGGAGACGATCGTTCCTGACGACAAAATAGTTAATCACTTAGAAATTAATAAATTAATCAAAGATTCTCAACGCGGCTCTTGACATATTCGTTCTTGTCTTATAATTTGAGAGATTTCTTTAATGATATCGTAAATATATATATATATATGACGAGATTAAAACGGATATTATATACTTCGATTTTCATAATGCATTTGATAAAGCGCCACATAACATAGAAGATTATTAGCTAAACTTCATTCTCACGGAATTGATGGTAACGTTCTCAAATGGATCGAAAATTGGGTTAGTGGACGTAAACAGAGTGGTCGCTAATGGCATAGCGCCTAATTGCAAAAGTGTAACTAGCGACGTGTCTCGGGGATCAGTTCTGGGACCAGTTCTTATTATTATTTATATCATCGACATAGGAATTAAGAGTATAATTTCAAAATCTACGGATGACACCAAACTAGGGGGACGAACAAAATAGGCGACAGAACGTTTACAGATTCAAGAAGATATTAATAAATTACTCGAGTGGGCGGAAATGTGGCAAATGAACGTCAATATAAATAGATGTGAAAACGTTGCATATCGGTAGAAACTGTTAGAAAAAAGTATTTTACGCACGACAATACACTAACAAAAGTTACGGAAGAGAAAGTTTTAGGTATTATTGTTGGCGACACTCTTAAACCGAGTAAGCAATCTATCGAAGCGGTGAGAAAAGCGAATAAAATCTTGGGATTTATTGGCAAATCATACGCATTTAAGTCGGAGAAAACGGCGCTAACATTATACAATTCCTTAGTACGCCCCCACCTGGAATACTGCGTTCAGTTCTGGGCTCCATATTTACGACAGGGCATGACAGAATGGAGAGAGTACAGCGACGGGCTACTAAGATGATTCTTAGACTTGGAAGCAAATCGTACGCAGCACGTTTAGAAACGTTCATTTTATTCTCACTCGTAAAACGGCGACTTCACATGTTTAAAATGACTAAAAGTTTTGATAATGTCGGCGCTGAAACCGAAAAATATTTCACCTTCAGGAATGCGGATAGAACTCGCGGTAATGGTGTGAAATTAGTGGGTGGTAACCATTTTAATTCTAATGAAGCTAAACATTTTTTCTTGAATCGTTATATAGTTAATTTGTGGAATGGATTGCCAACCAGAGTAGTTCAAAGTAATTCGATCGAATCCTTTAAAAAGAGTACGTTTAGCTTGGCTTAAATGCCCAGTTAGAAGCATTTGTTAGAGCGGAGAAGTATCGTAGAATTTTCACTCGGGTTTCCTCCTCTTTGCTTTAAAATGTTCATTTTATCTTTAAATTTCTTTCCTTCCTTTCAATCTCTCTTCTTAAACAGACACCCTCGTAGGGACCAGCCGGTCTGTTGCTGTATTTTGTAGTCCCTCCACATCACAATAAACCTTAAAAGAACGGGACAAGAATAACGCCAAAAAAAAAAAAAAAAAATTTGACGTTAAAAATTCAAAGTTAAAAAACAAAAAATATTTAGCGATAGCTTTTAATAACACGCATCATAGGCCTACGTGTTAAAAGCTGCCGATAAACATTATTTGCTTTTTTTAACTTTGAATTTTTAACGTCAAATGTTTTTTGTTATTTATTCCTGTTCTTTTTAACATTTATTATTATCATACACACGCACAAAAAAAGATCTGTGCCTTTTCATAGAATGTATTTTTGAGGCTGGTAGGATAATTTCCCCGATGATGGAAATGGAGATCGGCTGAAATGTCTAAAAAATTGTCAAAAACCGTTGATATGAAGGGAAGTCATTTTATTTACCCGATGTAGATGTCATTTGTAAGAAATATTGGCACGCATACTGTAACTATTTGAAAAAAAAAAAAAATAAATGATTAAATAAACAAAATAAAAGTGGTCTCCATAAAGAAATAACCAAAAATTTGATGCGAGACACAGAGAGAGAGAGACACAGAGAGACACAGAGAGAGAGAGAGAGAGAGAGAGACATATGGCGACAATATGGAGAGAGTCCCCGCCTTTCGAGGAGTAACTTATGTTTTTATTGATATTGATATATCCAGAATAAAATCGAATAAAAATGAATAATAACCAATTTTCGGAATAACTTTTCTCTGTCCTATTTTTTCATTCATATTTTTCGTGTCGCATTTGCGTCGAGACGATACACACGAATTAATTAAAATTTATGCACCTTTCAGGGGTTAAATTTGCGTGCTATTTTCGTAAGGTCTTTGAAGTTTATTTTTCTAAAAGGTAAAAAAAAAAATGTTTACTTTCAGAGGTAATGAAAGCTTACAGAATAAACCTTATGCGCGATGGCGGGTTTAAGGGTGTGGGGTGGGGGCTAGGGGTACCCAGGCCCCCTATGAGGAAAAATATATATAAATATATGTAACGTAAACATCTTTTGTAATATTTATAATTAGAAAATGAAAATACCACATTAACAATGAGTCGTATCTCATTTTAATAACTAAAGTCTTCCTCTAAACCGGGGTTACCAACCTTTTTTAGGCTGAGTACCCCTCGATGGCTTCGGCGAGTGCCCCGTACCACCCCGCTACTCAAAATTGCTCAAAAGACGGTGTAGCCGCAACACCGTCTTTTGACGGTTCCGAAGCAGGATGCCGCGTACCCCCATTTGGGAACCCCTACTCTAAACCCTCTTAAATTTCAAATTTGTCAAATTAGAATTTGATTGGTAAACCCGCTGCTACCATAGAGAAATCCTCAACCCACAATTGTTTATGCGCATTCATTTTATATGTACGCATGAATGTACGTAGGTATGCGCGTGTGTGTGTGTACCTGCCTATACATACTGTTTTAGCGTAAATTTAGTCTAAAACCAATTCGTAAACATACTTCCATCGTCGAAGGAGAAATTAAAGCTCTCATAAACAATAAAAACGGATTAACTGTTAACTGTCCTTGAAAACAAAGGCATTAATGTCAAGGAAAAACAGATTCAGAGAAGGCTTTGAACAAACATAGCGGGACGTGGTAACATCCTCCTCCACATTATGTATGTTGATGTTATGTAAATATTTTCAATTACGAGGAATTGAATTTGGTGAATGCGCCTGTATCAACATTATCAAGGATCGGGTATATGCAAATAGATTTTTTGAAGTTTTCCCAAAATGGTATAAACTCTAGTTCCATATATTTATTTGTTTCCTCCAGATAAAAGAAGCTTTTCAATCTAACCTAAGTTAACTCAACCAAACCCAAGTTAACTCAACCTAACCTAACTCAACCTTATCCCTGTATATGTCAGTTTTGATTTTACGAAAGTATATTTTACTAAGGTTTTATTTTATTGCATTTCCGCGTATGCTTGGATAAAATTAACATACGCACAATGTTAAATCAACACGGAAACACTGCATTCCCCCAAACCCCAAATGAGCGTGTATTGTATTAAGTGTGCCATATAATCTCATTGGAGGTATGTTGTTACATTCTAAATGTGATCCTTTACAACTATTTTAAATTATAAGCTTGCATGTATTTTTTTGTTTAATTGTACTCTTGGCACCCAAAGTACATCCTTTATCGATAAACTGTGTAATAATATATATATATATATATATATATATATATATATATATATATATATAATTAAATAAAAATAATTAAATAGAAATAAATATGTGCAATACGTCCTAAGTATCAAATTTAGAGTGCAACTATACTACTAATACTACATGGTACATTTTCTAATCTGATAAAATAATAATATAGTAATTCCACATTTGGAACGTTTTCGGTGATTGAAACGATATTAAATAACTGCATGATATTGGTAAAGAATTTTTCCTACAAGTTTCATGTCCTGAAATAACGCACAAATAAATTTTGAATAACCACAGACGAATCAAAAAACTGGAATGGTTTAGAACGTAAAATTTACATCTTTCCACTAACTAAAAGAAAAAAGAAAAATGCCCTGCTGAAATGTGCACGCACCGTGTTTATTTCGGTACATTCTCAAATCTGACCCAAAGCCCGCACATTTTTTTCCTTTAGTGTAGCAAACTTTCGTTTAATGTGGGTGTGTATTTGGGAGTTTTCTTACCTAGGATAAAGATACCACGCGTACGTGTACTGCTGGGAATCATGCCAGGCAATGGGCCATGGAAGATTCTGGATGCCCCGTCTGTCGTGCCACGTTTTCGTCGCATGATCAATGCGGGATGGAACGCCATTCCTCATAAAAATGCCGCTTCGTTAAGACATCTCACCATTGGTATCAACGGGAAGAACTCTCTCCCGAAGAATCTTTATACTTACAGCTCACGTCACCGTTCTGTCACAAATCACCGCTCGTTCAGCTCAAACATGAAACGACAATCAGAGCATTCAACGTGTCTTCCACGGTGTGGCAATCGGCCGAAATGAACGGAATGGGAACACGTGTGGCATCTTGATCGTGCGCTAAGAATGTGCCCAAATAAACCCTCTCAAACGAAGTATTAATAAAATGTAATTGAGAAAGAAGATCGACTGCAATATACCTAAAAAACTCTCTCTCTCTCTATATATATATATATATATATATATATATATATATATATAATATATATATATATATAAAATGTTCCATAAGTCCTGTCTCGTAGGAAAATTTATTTTAAATTAAATTTACAAAAATAATACATTAAAACTAAAACAAATGTTCAAATTGACGTCTTCTTTTGGGACCTTTTTTCTTGCAGGTAGAATAACACGCAATGACTAATATGGAAGCGAGTTACACTCTTGAGGAAAAGAGCCTCCGCCTTTAATTATACCTGCAACAAAAAAAAAAAGATCTAAAAACAAAACATCAATTTGAACATTTGTTTTCATTCAAATTTATTACTTTTGTAAATTTAATTTAAACTAAAATTTCCAACGAGACAGGACTTATGGAATACCTTCATTTGTTTAAGAAGTGTTTCGCAAACTTAAAATTTAATTGCTTCCGTTTCTTTTCAACGCCGAAAAATAATTTTTGAGACTTATTTTCATAAAAAGTTTTCTGCAGTCGTTTATTCTTAAAGAATCGAAAAAAAAAAAAAATTATAAATTAACGTTTCGCGTCATTAAGACCTTTACATAATAGACACACAAGGCTTTTAATCGCGTAAAAGGGCGTCTTTATACATGCGATATATATATATATATATATGAGAGAGAGAGAGAGAGAGAGAGAGAGAGAGAGAGAGAGAGAGAGAGAGACCTAATGACCTAATTAGGGAAAGAGTTGCTTCAAGGACTTTTCACTAGAATATGTCCCTTGTTGGCACTCAGTGCCACACGCACTCTGGGCATTCTATATAATGTAATTTAAGTAATGTTTCACTTTAGACTTCAGTCCATGCAGACTCTTATTATTAGTATTTGTATTATTATAATAATAATAATAATAATAATAATAATTTGGCCTATTTAACCTCTCGTAAGATCTTCGGTCAAATGACGGAAGGGACCTACAGCTTTGCGTGAGTTCAGAACCCACTACACCCCACCAAAGACGACCCAGAGAAACCTCTTAATCGGTGAAATCAGAAGTCCGAGCCGAGATTCAAACCCAGAACTTTCAGATTAACGGCTATGCGTTCTATAATTATGCTACCCCTGATCGATCCATTGGAGCATCCTACAACATATATAGAATGGATACTCCTTTCTTCCTCTTTGCTCTTCTCATAAGCGGATCCAGAGGGGTGCGGGGGGCCAAGGGGGCTTAATTGAAGCAACGTGGACATAAACATTCAAACTTTTACCTAATTTCGCTTAACCAGGATGTATGGGGGCCTCCAAATTAAGCCCCGTTGCTTCAATTAAACCCCCTGGTCGCCCCCTCCCTCGGGATCAGTCTATGGCTCTTCTACAAGTTCATTCATGGCAATTCTATTAGGGGGTGGGATGGGGGTGGGTGGTTGAGGTGGCCATTTCATTAGTTAGGACACCCGATGCTTACAGTTTCTCGTTGCGTGTTCCATTAACCTTTGTAGTTACACTTCGCATGTTTTGCATCCTCCTTATCGGTAGGGGGTCAATGTACGTTCAGAGAAAAGTAAAAAGTCAAAGTACGTTCAGAGAAAAGTAAAAAAGGCCTTTCTTTGATCTCCGAAATTACAGTAAGTGTACTTCTTCTTCTTGCGTACTTCTTCTTGCCCTTTTCCTTTAGTTTCAGAAGTACGCATTTTACGAGAAGAGAACCGCTTCATACGCTTACTTTGTACTTTGAATGTACTTCACAGCGTACTCTTGAAATAATTTTATATTCCTTTTTAACGGAATAAATTTGGTCCATTTTTCTGTTTTTCTCCTCCGCCTCGAAGAAGTAACACACAATGGACAATTTGTTAAAATTTCTTTTACAATACAACAAAGCTCTTTCAAAACTGAAGTACTAGTCAAGTAAACTGAAGGCTAAAGTAACAACAAAACCACAACAATAACAGCGTTGTGAGAACGTTCGCCTTTTAAAATATTATTTTCCTCTATTCACGTAATTATTATTTATTTTATTTTATAAAAATAAATTATTTTTTCATTATTTTGTATTTTATTTAAAAAAAAAAAAATTTATTGTGAAAACAAACGCAAATCTTTCAAAAATATTATTTTCCTTTGGACATTATACACACACACACACACACACACACACACACACATCATTATATAGTTGCATGCAAAAGTTCAGTACCCTTGTTGAGTTCTCAAAAAATTTTGTACTGTGATTTAAACAGAGAAGTACATGGTCACCCAAAAAGGTGTTTCTTCCCCTCCAATACAACTCCAAAAAAATGTATATATGTAACAAGTTATTTTTGGGAACACCAATTTGGATCACCCTGTATAAATGTTCATACTTCAATTTGAGTAAACCCATCGCCATATATTTATAAAAAGATACGAATTAAAGGACGATCATATAAAAAATAGGAAGGGTTCCCTAAAATAAGGGGCGCGATACACAGTAACAACGCACACTTTGGAAAAAAGTTCGCCTAGAAACAGAATTTATCAAAATCATAAAAAAATACTAATTGTAATTTTTGTTTTTGTTTGAATATTTTTACTCTTTTTAGTGACTAATAAAATTTTTAAAAGCCAAAATTCCCCCCAAAATAATTACCAA
Source organism: Bathynomus jamesi (assembly GCA_023014485.1). NCBI lineage: Eukaryota > Metazoa > Arthropoda > Malacostraca > Isopoda > Cirolanidae > Bathynomus > Bathynomus jamesi. The sequence goes on from JAJOZX010003977.1 coordinate 275,689, forward strand.
TTAGTAATTTATGATTTTTTTAATTTTGTTTTTAGGGGAACTTTTTTCTAAAATAATGTTCACCAAACATTAAACATTATTAATAATTATTGATAATGTTAATAATTATTGTTAATAAAAAGGATATAACATTTGGTAAACAATTTGTTTCAAGGGTTACGCGTCAAGGGGCCAGAAATGTTAAGCAGTCAGAGTTGCCAACATTTTGGGTTTTCCAACAGAATTGCCAACATTTTGGGTTTTCCAACAATCAGAGGGGTCGGGGAGTTTTTCTCGGAATCTTTTTGGTATTCGGGTTTAGGCCAATGAATTTTCCAATTTCCTTTTCGTCATCGATATTCTTTTGTAACCATTTTAATAACGACGCTAATAAATTGGACTTAATTCTTTGATGGATGGGGGCTGGTGTCCTGGATACTTCCGTTAGAGTCCAATCCGGAGCTACGAATACATAGGGTAATCCCAAATAAAATGCGTTAAAAAATTTATGACCATTTTTTTTTTGGGGGGGGCACCTTTTTTTTATCACCCTGTGCTACTGACTAAAAAAAAAAAAAATTTTTATCCTTCTTTGAAATCCTGATACTTACCGGATGACGTTTACTGTTGGGAATGGTTTTCGTGTACAATGATTTTGGAATGACGGAATAAAAAGGGGATCCGGGAAATGTGTTCATATATCAAAGGGATAATATTTCTCCTTAAAAAATTTTGAAGACCAATTGACTTTTTTTTTTTTTTCTTTCTTTACCAAGAGTGTGTAAAATTGGCAAATGGAATGATAATATTTATTGATGGAAAAATATAAAAAAAAAAGCACTAATAAAAGTTTCAATTTCAATGTATATTTTATAAATAATAATAATAATAATAAACAGTATCATATCATGAAGGCAGTGACATACTATATGAATTAAAGAAAACGGGCCAAAATAGAATATCATAAATGATAGAGGGAGAAAACATTTTTAAATTAAAAACTTAACAAACGCATTAAAGTCTACGGACTTTCGCCATTAAATATAATGTCCGTTAAGGCTAAATTTATTCCCTAATTCCTATTCACTTGAATTTTAGGTCCATCATTAACTGGCGCGAGTCATAAGGACCAACATATAAAGGAGGTTTTCGCCTTAAGCGTAAATTCTTCTCCAGTTTCCCCCGATTTCAGCGCCATCCGTTTTTTATGACATAAAAAAATGGATTAATTCCGTTACGGAAACTATTCTATATTTTTAAACGAAAGAAAATAGTTTTTTTTAAAGGCGTAACTAATACATTCTTTTGCGCCGAATTTACTTTTAAATGAAAATAAAAATAATTCGTTTTATTCTCATATTTCCATACCCAGAAACGATTCAGATTAGATATTATTATTATTATTATTATTTCAATTATATTCTATTTGCTTCATACCCTGAAACTTATATAATCTAAACTGGGCATAGACATGGCAACTTCTGCGTCTCAATGAAGAGAACTTTCAATAAGTTAGACAGGTTACTGAGTCTTAAGTTTCATCACTCGTTTGATTCCATCAAGTTTTATTCATTCATTAGCTCTTTCCCTCAGTCCCTTCCTGCGTCTAAAAGGGGTTGGCATCGAATGAGGGCATGAAATGGGGCCACTGTAGGTCAAAGAACTTATTTCGGTTGTTGTCGTTGACCAAGTTAAAGCATAACGAAATTCGGTAATTATTCGTTTTTTGACCCAGTCTCTTTTTATAATGAGAGCAAACTTGTCTGGTCAATTTTGAGGTGCTTTGCACGAATCTGCCATCCGTTTCCTGTGCAAATGCGTAGTTTTCGAGATATCGTCATCTCGAAAACTATGCATTTGCACAGGAAACGGATGGCAGTTTCGTGCAAAACACCTCAAAATCGACCAGAAAAGTTTGCATTCGTGCTAAACACAACCTAACCTACCGTAACTTAACTTAACCTAACCTACCGAAACTTAACTTAACCTACCGAAACTTAACTTAACCTAACCTAACTTAACTTAACCTAACTTAACCTAACCATTCACCTTATTTTGGCTAAATATTTATGAAGCGGAGGTTTTTATTCACCGAAAAGTTACAATGTTCCAGCCACGTGCACTTAAAGATAGAAATAGTAAATCCACACTCACACTTATTTTTTGGATTTTTTACACCTAAACATCTTCGAGTCTTGTCTTAAAATACAGGCAATATTACATTTAGGGCAAATCACGGATGTCGGAATTATGCCGTGATTGGAAAAAAACTAAGCTTTTATCTTCATCGAGGCCAACAAGGCGGATTAGGTCTTCAAAATCAAGTTCACAAGATTGACACGTCATGGTTCTGGAACGAAAATCACCAAACTAACGAGTAACAGAAAGAAGTAGGCAAAATCAAGAAAAAGTAGCCAAAATAAACAAAGTAACCTATAGTTGAATGAAAATCTCCAAAAAAGGTAGCCAAAATAAACAAATTAACCGAAATTTATATACATACATAATTAGACAGTAGAAAAAATATTTTTTTTATAAAGAAACTACATTTTATACAAATTTGCACAAGATAATATATTTTCTTATTCAGTTTTGATTGGTTATTCAATATATATTGCTGTTATAGCTGGGTGTGACTGGATCAAAAAACGAATAATAACCCGAAATTCTTACGGTTGGAGGACTGGCGAGAGGTCCCATTACTGTCAAACAAACTCGCACACTTACGGCGTAACAGAGAGTCTAGAGATAAGTTTTTATATGGCACGAACTCGCTGCGTGGCTGTGGTAGAACAATTCAGGGGTAGGGTGGAAAAGGGTTATGTTCATAGAGTGGGGAGGAGGGACTGTCGTTCATGTAAAATGGGGTTTTTACAACATTGATGTGGTTGACACGGTGTTTATTTTAATAGTGTCGTATTTGTCGCTATTAGTCTCTCTCTCTCTCTCTCCTCTCTCTCTCTCTCTCTCTCTCTCTCTTCTCTCTCTCTCTCTCTCTCTCTCTCTCTCTCTCTCGTGTTCGATGTACCGCGACAGTCGTTGCCGATAGAATAGATAAACTGAGCGCGTTTAAGGCTCCTGGGCCAGACCAGTTTCTCCCCAGAGTGTTGCGGGAGGTGCGCGACCAGGTGGCTCCCCACTTGGCTACAGTCTTCAACAAATCGTTGGAGACGGGCCAGGTGCCTGGTGACTGGAGGGAAGCCAACGTGACCCCTATCTTTAAGAAAGGGGATCACGAAAGTCCAGGGAACTATCGTCCCATTAGTCTCACTTCAGTTGTAGGTAAATTATTAGAGGGGATAATAGCCGATAGGATCGTTGACCATTTGGATTCCTACAAGCTGCTTGGGGACTCCCAACATGGGTTTAGACGGCATAGGTCGTGTCTCACCAACTTGCTCGAGTTTTTCCACGTCATGTTGGGTGAGTATGATAAGAGTAGGGCGACTGATATACTTTATCTCGACTTTCAGAAAGCCTTTGATAAGGTACCTCACCGCCGGCTAATGGCGAAAGTGCGCGCGCTGGGTATCGGTGGGGAAGTAGGTAGGTGGATTGAAAACTGGCTGAAGAATAGGCGGCAGAGGGTTGTAATTAAAGGGCTAGTTCGGGTTGGGCCTCGGTCACTAGTGGGGTTCCTCAGGGTTCCGTTTTGGGGCCACTGTTGTTTATCATTTACGTAAATGATATCGACGGCGGCATCGTCAGTCGAATCGCCAAATTCGCTGATGACACCAAGCTTGGGGCCAATGTTGGGACGCCCGAAGCGATCGAGGAACTGCGTGCGGACCTAGGTAGGATAGGAGAGTGGTCCGAAAAATGGCAAATGCCGTTTAACTTGGGTAAATACAAAGTAATGCACATTGGCTATGCCAATCCCAAGTCGGACTACTCAATGTTGGGGAGTAATATCGAGGCCACTGATTTGGAAAAGGACTTGGGTGTGCTAATTAGCAGCGACCTTAAATTTACCAAACAGTGCGTAGAGGTTGAAAAGAAGGCCCAGAAGCTGTTAGGTTATATCAGGAGGCAATTTCAGTTTCGGAACAAGGAGATTGTGCTCTCTCTGTACAATTCCCTGGTTCGGCCGCACCTGGAATATGCTGTGCAGTTTTGGTCGCCCACCCTCAGGAAAGATATTGAGAGGCTGGAGCGAGTGCAGGCGAGGGCCACAAAGTTAATCCCTTCCGTTAGGCATTTGGGCTACAATCGACGGTTACGCGCCCTGAACTTGTTTTCGCTGGAAACTCGGAGGCTGCGCGGTCAACTCATCGAGGTTTTCAAGTTTTTACGCGGGTTCAACGATGTCGATTTTAGAAGCATGTTTAGTTTAAATGATAACCCAACTCGCAACAATGGTTGGAAGTTGGATTTGAAGCGGTTTAGGACTAGTGTGTGTGGGAATTACTTTACCTATAAGATCTGTGACACGTGGAACAGGTTACCTTCAGAAGTTGTGAACAGTTCCTCTGTGGATCATTTTAAGAAAAGGTTAGACCAAATCTTGCACACTATTTGAGGGTGTAAAAAATTTTCCCTGGCACCCGTTGCCATTGGTACCTCCTCGGTATGGGCCGCAAGGCCTTTTGAGGTACTTCTTTTCCTTGTAACTGCTTGTAACTCTCTCCGTTGCATTGGTCCCTTATGCATCTACAGTAAACATTATTCAAGATAAGACAAAAGGTACCAAAAATACCACAATTCTACCCATAATTTTGCTTTTAAATTAAAAAAAAAGGACACCGAAGTAAAAATTTAAATTTTAAATTTCGGAACTAATTTTTATTTTTAACATCCTATTCTTTTTCACCGCAAGTCCCCCCCCCTCCCCCCCCCCGCCCCACTGAAAAAGATCCAACATGATAAATTTGTTTTTAAAACTTCAATAAAATAAAATTAAAAGGATACAAAAATAGAATTGATTTTAAATAGAATTTTTGTTAGTCGGAGTTTTTGTGTAGTTCGTGTGTTAAGAGATAGGCAAAGGTTACTCCTACTCCACACACGCACGCACGAGCACGCATGTACATATACGTTATATATATATGTGTGTGTGTGTGTGGGTGTGTGTGTGTGTGGGTGGGTGTGATAGATTGGAAAGTATGCCCATGTATGTATGTATGTATGCATGTATGTTTTGCATTTGTATTTTGTTGTTAGCGACGGCTGGGCCGATAGATCGGATGTGGTGGCTGGTGTGGAAGAGGCGGCTTTGGGGGGCTTATCGGTGAAGATCCAAAGCTCGTACGTGACGGGGTTCGACGAGCACTACTTTTCCCTCCGACCCGACTCGAACGACCGCAACCCGTGGTTCAAGGAATTCTGGGAATACAGATTTAACTGCACCTTCAGGAACGTCAGTGACTCAAGAAATATCTCGCATAACTCTACATATGCTCCCGATGGAACACTTTATTGCACAGGTACTACTACAACTATTACAATCAGTGTTACCATACTACTAATACATATATTATTATTATTACTACTATACTACAAATTATTGGAAATTACGTAATATAAACTTGTACATTACATAAACTTCAGTTATTAGAAATGAACCACTCCTAATGTATTCCTTACAAACCAAATCTCTTCCTTTTGATAAAGTTGCCCCTTCGTCGCGTCTTATGAATGACAAAACCGTTAATTTTTTGTGATAAGATACTAATGAATCTTCTTTCCGATCATCAGGAAACGAAAAGCTGAGCGAAGGCTACAAACAGGATACCAAGATGGCGTTCGTGGTAAAGGCCACATACACAATGGCCCATGGCCTACATGCCATGCACAGGGACATCTGCAAGGGAAAACCTGGAATCTGCAGGGAAATGTCCCCTATTAACGGGTCCCTATTTAGGGTAGGCGAATACCCAATACATGATTTAACCTTCGTGCTGAGAGACAAGAAGGCGATTGCGTGATAGTTACAGCTTACAGAATTTCCCCCAATTCATAATATCTATTTTACAAATAAAAAAAAAAATTCTAAATTAGGATTGAAAAAGAACTGATTATTTCGCACAATATTAATGCGTGTTTACAGGATCATTAATATTGTTTCCCGTCCGTTACCGTAGCTTCCTTTACTGCTACATTGCGTGTCCCTATATGTTACAACATGATGGAACCTCCGCCATTTTAACATTTTTAAAAGCTTGAGAGTTTTTGGACGTTTTTAAGTGTGCGAATTGTAGTTTTTATTCCTGGGGGGGGGTAATTTTTTCCTAAAAGACTTTGATATGTTCGATATCAATATAACTTTAACAATTTCTTATGGTATTTTACATTTAGCTTTTTCACATACTGATGTAGTGTATTAGATATTTTAATTTTAAACGACAGTTCCACGGTTAAGATTACCTTACAGAAGCTACACAAGTTGTAAGGTAATATAGACCTGAAGGTCTACTTTAGGTTAGTCCGAGAGAGAGAGAGAGAGAGAGAGAGAGAGAGAGAGAGAGAGAGAGAGAGAGAGAGAGAGAGAGAGAGAGAGAGAGAGAGAGAGAGAGAGAAACTTACACATATTGGCATGTAAAGCTTATACACAGACATAGTAGTAATAGTAGAAAAGTATGGGACACACGTTTTAAGAGACCTGTACTCATTTCGTTGTCAAGACCAAAACATCGATACTCTGAAAAACTAACAACCTAACCTAACCTAACTTAATAATAACTTTTCGATAGAATGTCAAGTCGATCAGATGTCGTAAGGGTGGTTTTAACTTTTTATGATCTATTTTCAAACGTTTCGTTATATTTCGTTTTATTTTACGTTTTCGTTGTGTTTCAGGATTATTTGATGAAGGTCAATTTTTCTTACTTGAATGAAAACGTAAATTTTGATTCGAGAGGAGACCCACCTGGAAGGTACGATAACTTTCTCAATTTGGATTGTTTTTTAAAATTATTTTATTCCACCCTAAAAAAATATTCCGTAGAAAACAAAACGGAAAATAGTAGCATAAACTATTACATAATATACGTATTCACTATTAAAATGGTATTTGGAATCTAAAAAATAAAGTTAATGTTACACCAACGTAAGTTGAGTCATCTTACATCTGGCAGGTACGATATTATGAATTTTCAAAAATTGTCGAATGGCAGTTATGATTACGTCAAAGTGGCAACGTGGGACAACGGGACGTTAAGGGTTGACGAAGGACTAGTCGTTTTTAACGGCTCTGACAAAACACCTCCAATGTCAGTTTGCTCAAGGCCATGTAACCCAGGTCAATCTAAGGTTAGAACTTGTACATACATGTGTATATATATATTAGATGAAATAAATGACGCACATCCACAAAGAAAAGTTAAAATCGATTCCAAGGGATTTCATGTATTCAGCAGTACAAATTCCTTGACGAGGTGCACTCTTCAATACGCGAAATACTCGTTCAAAGGAGGTCTTTTATTCGTATTGAAATTTATGTAAAACAGTCATATTTTACAGGGTGTCCCAGAATTAACTATCTATTTCAATGAAATCGGACAAATTTTTTAAAAACACACTTTATTTATGTTTATCATGTTTAATATGTGTTAAAAATGTATAAATTTCTAAATTTTTCCATAATTTTATTTTCATAATTTTTTCATTATCTGGTCCAATGAAAGACCGTCTGAAGTCATAGAATGGCAAAAGAGTCCAAAAGTTAACGTGTGGCTTGGAATGACCAAATCCAAAATTTATGGCCCATTCTTCTTTGCGGAAGCAACTGTAACAGTACCGTCTACCTTGATATGCTTCAGCAGTTTCTCGAACCACAGCTTCTTGATGATGGCATTCTTGATAATGTTGAATTTCAACAAGATGGAGCACCATGTCATTATGCTCTAATTGTTCGAGAATACCTCAACAGACGCCTTCCGAATCGGTGGATTGGACGTGGAGGACCTCGACCTTGGCCTCCGCGTTCTCCGGATTTGACACCCCTGGATTTCTTTGCATGGGGTTTCATAAAAACAAAGGTTTATCGCCAAAAGATCAATAGTTTAGCTGAACTTAAAGAACGCATCCAGTTGGCAGTGCGGGAGATAACACCTGAAATGCTTCAAAATGTGTTTCGCAGCGCTGAGGATAGATTTGAAATTTGCAGAGATACAGACGGTGCACATGTTGAAACTTCTCAATAAAGTTTTGACTTATGATTTATAAATCTATTTGTTTTTGTATCATAATTTAGTAATAAACACAAAATTATCAGTTTTTATTAAATTTGTCAGATTTCATTGAAATAGATAGTTAATTCTGGGACACCCTGTACATATATCCTACGTCAGTAAAAATGTAAATTTTATATATTCATTTTCAATAAAATATTAAAACAGTTCTTGTCTGGTACAAAGCTAAAACTAACGTAACGCTAACGTACTCTTGACGTAATTTTAACGCACCCGTGACGCAACTTTAACGCACCTCTGACGCAACTTTAACGTAACGTTAACGTAATCACGCCCGTAAGCAAGGAAAACAGCGGTAATAAACACGGGACTGTGGCATTGTAGTAAAGCACGTTCCCTAATGGTCACGTGGTAGAATAAAGAACGGGCTCAACTTCCCTCTTTGATGAACGTTCGTTTTCTCCTTCGACAGAGCTTTGTACACGCGGGAGACCACAGGCAAACGTGCTGTTGGATCTGCAACGACTGCAAGGACAACCAATACCTCGTGAATGAGACATATTGTTCTCCTTGTGCCCGAGACCAATCGCCCAACGAATTCAAGACGGGTAAGCGAATTTGGGGGTCAACAATTGGTTTTCATTTTCGGTTTAGGGAGGGGTTTTTTAGTCGGGGATGGTGGTGGTGGTGGTGGTGGAGGGGGGGATTGGGGAGTCAAAATTAGATTGTGACGCTTCTATTAATCACTTTATCAGTATTTAAAAACGATAAAATTTCTTTCATTATTCTTGACATTAAAATGCAGTAAACGATTCCTGTTTTCTCGTTTTCCCCAGGGTGCGATCCCATCCCCGTGGAATACATCCAGTGGGGGGACGATGTGGCAATCGCTGCCCTCTCTGTGGCAACTTTGGGGTTCCTCTGCACCTGCTTCGTCATGATCGTCTTCATCAAGAACAACCACACACCCGTTGTGAAGGTAATTATCATTATATATGAGAGACAAACAGACAGACAGACAGACAGACAAAAATAAATTGCTGCTCACAAAATATATTATAGCTTTTATTGAATTCAGCGAACCACTTTTTATAATTTCTCATCATTTGCCATGAGCAAAATTTCAACCACACACACACAGACACACCATTTTCCTTTTCCGCATCTATTTTGTCCCATTTTGTCAATAGATTGAGTGAAATTTTGAATCATACTCGCTAAACTTGAATCGACAAAAAATATCGCGAAATTTCAGCGATTTTAGAGTTAAAATCGGAGTGAAATTGAGCGAAAGAACATTTACAAAATTTTAAAACTTTTCGCAATGTTCTGTTTGTTTGTTGTTTTCTGGGTAAATTGCAGTACTTACTTCATTTCTCCTAACGTCACACACACACCACAACAATTATATATATATATATATATATATATATATATATATATATATATATATATATATATATATATATATATAATACAGGGCGTCCCAAAAAATGTATACACACTTTAAATAATTATAAAGGCAGTGTTTATTAAAATACATTTCATTTTCAAAATGTAATAGAATCTACAGACATTATTTAATTGTTTTGTCAACGCCTGTTTTCAAACCGACGTCCGTTCTGGTCCAGGCACTGCTGATAACGCGAAGCAATGGAATCGCAAACATCACGAAACATTTCGTTTGGTATTTGTGTGCATTCTCGTTCAATGGCTGCTCTCAATTCAGCGACTGTTGCAGGTTTTATAGCGTAGACTTTGTCTTTTAAGTATCCCCATAAAAAAAGTCTAGTGGTGTGAGGTCTGGTGAACGCGGAGGGTATTCTACGAAACCCCTTCGTCCAATCCACATCCACATCGTGCCAAGTACCACTCGCAATACTCCACTCTTCGGTCCGGATCATCATCATCATCTTCATTAATAGCATGGACTAATCTTGGAATGTAACTTTTCCATTGACAGCGCTTCAAAATGCGTTGGACAGACGATTCTGAAATTCCTACCTCACGACTCGCTTGCCGCACAGATTTTCTTGGACTTTGGTGATACGTTTCCAGTACTCTTTCTTGCTTTGTGGGGCTTGTCGATGTCCGTGGTCTTCCGGAACGCTTCTTGTGGACATTCTGAACAGTTTCATCGGCTTCAAACTTATCTCTAATTCGAGTGATGGTAAGTCGCGTTGGTGGATCTGTTTGAAACTCCCTCCTAAACTGTCTTTGCACTTCAACTGCGTTTTCACACTTCCAGTAGCATTTTAGAATGAATTTCCTTTGTTCAAAGCTTAGTCTGACTGCCATTATTAATTCTAATGGTTTAACTTGGAAAGAAAGAAACATCAATTGAGCTATCAGCTGTTAAAGTGTGTATACATTTTTTTGGGACGCCCTGTGTGTGTATATATATATATATATATATATTATATATATATATATATATACCATATACTACATATATATACTGTATAATCACCATTTTGACTACTTTAATGTAAAAAGGGTAAGTTATATCGACCCCAACCACGTGATATAAGAATAATCGCCTTAACCGAACGAAACCTAAAACGAATCCGTTAAAAAATTACAAAAGTGGAATAAATCCTTCGATATTTGTGTCAAATGTCGAAATTCAGTTTAATGCGGTTGAATTTGAATGCCAAAGAGTGCCAATGAATTATTCCCCTCATATTGTGAGTGAAAGTATCTGAAGTTACCCCCTGTCACCTTGTATTAATATTCTGACCTCAATTTTAACATCTCGGACGAGCTTTAAACTTAACAGTTTTAACAGTATTCGCGTCTTTCGTGATTAATGGCACTTTAACCCCTTAAATGGCGCTTTAACCCCTTATAAGTTAAGCGATCTTCGTTGAAGGAGCACTTAAACCTCTTAGAATTGAAACGGTCCTTTTCTAGGCATCAACGCGTGAGCTTTCGTACATAATTTTCGTGGGTATGATGGTATCGTACCTCTCCTCGCTCGCCTTGCTTCACATGCCTACTCAGACTACGTGCACCTTATCAAGAATACTGCCCGGATGCTCGTTCTCCATGATCTACGCGGCCCTCGTTACGAAGACGAACAGGATTGCCAGAATTCTCGCGGGAAACAAGAAGATAATGATCAGGAAACTGAAGTTTATGTCGGCCACGGCTCAGGTTGGTTCAAGTTGGCCTAGGTTAAGTTAGATAGATTATATTATTGGGTTGTTAGGTTAGGTTAAGCAAGATATAATGATGACATAGTCCAAATTAATTCTTATCTTTAAACGAAACCTGAACTGGAAAATCGAAGCAGTTAGCCGCGACGTCACAAAATATGATTGTGACGTCAGAAATTTCAATTCATGACGTAACAGAACAAGGGTATGACGTCATTTTATTGTCCTCCCTGAATATTTTTGCGTAGAGAAGATCTGGAACTAAAATAAAAATCCATTTTCCTTCCTGATGGGGGAATGGGGGCGGCATAACCCCTGAATTTGGAGCGTAAAATCGGAAGTAGTCAGTCACTTCCCGCACAAAAACGCTTATCTGGAACGAGGTTTTATCTTTAAAAAAAATTTTATATAAAATTTAAAAAAAAGTAATTTTACTTCTTTTTCTTTGCAGGTGATGATCACTTGCGGTTTGATTAGCATAGAATTGGGCATCATTCTCTTCATGTTGATCCACCAGCCATCACAAGCAATAAAATCCTACCCAAAACCTGGAAAAGTAAGTACTCTTTCTACACACACACACACGATTGGCTATTTTACAAAACCGCGACATTTTTATACTTTTAGTTGGGGATACTGGCAATTACACTAATCTGGAAACCTAACCTAACCTTCATTACGTCCATTTTACGAGGTTTAAAAATGTGAAACCATGTCGACATCGCTAATGTCGAATACACGCACGTTCCTGTCGCGATGAGTTCATTGTGTATCCAAAAGATTGGCAGGAACACACACACACAACACACACACACACACACGCCTTAAAAAGCGTAATCGCTGATGTTAATATTCTAAAAGTTTCTACTAAAGTTTGGCTCTTAAAAAAAATGAAAGTAAACTTTGATTAAGTCTAAAAAATGTAACTTTTAAAAATGTCCCCAAAGTTTTGTTGATCCTCGGCAAATAATTCTAAGCTTATTTATCGATAATCTGAGTTACCATTTTATTGCACAACCTACATTAATATTCATTAATTTTAAAAGGGTATTTCAACGAACAAATACATATTTAATTTAGTTTCCCACAATATCCGTTTTCTATATTTAGTCTTTAGTTTCATCCAACCGAATTGACTTCAATTTAACGTCTTATATATATATATATATATACAGGGCTATTCAAATTGATTCATCCGATTTCAACTGAGAATACTTCCGTACCTATCAACCGTGCATCAACTGGGCATACACCACATGAAAGAAGAAATCTCCGAATTTTACAAGATCACCGGGAGAGGGCTCCAAAGTCACGCCGTGGTCTAGCCTAGCAACAAACAGTCAGTGTGAAAATGGCGTCCGCAAAGCAGAAGGCGTTGTGTGTGTTGCAGTTTTCGAGCTGTAAATCGGTAGTCACAGTGCAGCCGGATCTTACACCGTGCGACTTCTTCCTTTGGGGGTAATTAAGGATACTGTGTACGTGCCACCGTTGCCCACATCTTTGGGTGAGCTCCGAACTCGCATTGTTACTGCCGTAGAGTCAGTGACAACGGACATGCTGGAGCGAGTATGGGAGGAATTCGACTATCGTGTCGACGTTGCTCGTGTAACTAGGGGAAGTCTCACAGAGCATTTATGAGGTGAGAGACAAAATTTGGACAGTTTTTCCTTTGGTTGATGTATCACAAATCACTCTGTATTTGTAACATTAAAAATATTCTCATTTGAAATCAGGTGAATCATTTTAAATAGCCCTGTACGTATATATATATATATATATATATATATAAAATGACAATAAAAAAAATTGGTTAGTAGATAAATGGGTACCCTGGGTAGTAGGGTGGGCCTTATTTACATGTCTAATTTTGAGGTTAGGAAAGAGGTGGCTCCCAACTTCTGAAATGGTGGCATATAAGTAAAACCGCTTGGGTAGAAATTTCATTTGAATCAATTAATATTTAGAGGTAGCTCAAGGACTTCAAAGTTTTACTCTATATTCCTATGAGACCATGGCATTTGGGTCCCCCCCCCCCCCCCCCAACTATATCGTTGGGTATTAGCCGTTCGAGAAGGGAGTGTCATGGTTGCCAAACCACTCACTGTTGCTCAATCAAGGTCTCCTTTTCGCTGTCGGGAAAGCTTCGGCGATGGTCAGCCACAACTTGAAGAAACTGCAGTTGTTCATCTTTTGTATGCCTCTGGTTGAAATTTTGTATGAGAGCTACTGCGCATTCAGCATTATCAGTGACCACATTTATGCTAGAAAAATCTCTTGTAGCGTCTTGGAATGAGGGAAAGGAATTCCAGTCATTAGGATCTTTCTCAAAGAAATCCTGCGGCAGGTTGAAATAAACGAATAGCTTCTTCGATTGTTTTGAAGCGAAGGCATCCAGGGTCATTGTCAGCTTGAAAGTTGTTTTGTTGAACTTTTTTCGTGCATCCTCATCTCTTTCTTTGGACTCCATAACCTTGATTATAGCCCTCTTCGTAGCCACAGAAACTTCTGGATCAAACAGCGCTAATGCAACCAAGCTCTAAGAGAGATACCACAGGTGGTCACTAAATTTGGCTGTTGTAGCCTTTGCAATCATTTATGTGGACAACTGGACAGAGCCTTCATCAGATTCAGATCCTCCAGCGGTGCAGCTGCTGGCAATGGGGCACGGAACCAGGCCCTCATGTAAGTGGTGACGATGAATACGCAGATATCCCGTAGGCTGCGCTCCTCCTGGGCTGTTAATTTAAACTGTTTCCAGAACATCCATATCTTGAAGGAATACAACACTTTCGATAACCAGCGAGCGTGATGCATGGCCAGGAGCTTTAAAAGAGTGATGAAAGCCGTGGGACTCTGCTCGACCCAAGAGAAGAAGAGCTAACTCTAGGAACTCTTTGTAGTCATCTCTTGCATAATCTTGTGACAGCTGGTACAAAGCGAAGTTGATCAGACTGGGACGTTGTTCTCTCGTAGATGCTCCAACTTCCTGGTCATCAATACCCGATGAAAACTGACTCGTATCCAGTTGAGGCCAGAAACGCTGAAATCTTTTGAACAAGAGGAATTCAGGCCCAGAAGTTGGTCCCATGCAGGCCTGGAAAGCTGCACCAAAAACAAGTTCCATGATGTGATGTCTGCATGGCAAGTAGAGGAGATCTCTTCCAAGTTTTTGTTCTAAGAGGACGCAAGCCCCAGAGTGATGTCCCGTATTTGATACGGTAGTGTCAAAACTCATTCCAACAACTCTGTCACTCAATTCCCATTCCTGCAGCTTATCCCGCACGGCCTGTGCTTGGTGTTCTCCAGTACCAGACAGAATTTTGGGGACTCCAAGAAGCTGTTGCACTCCGAGTCCAGACACTAGAACAGAGAGCCGGTCCACACGCTCTTTCCCTGTGAGGTTCACTAGGAGTTTGCCATCCCAGTGAATAATCAAGGGAACATCGTCTGCTACTTTTTTTTCAAAGTTTCTGCTGTCTTGGCACGATGACGCTCCCGAGCTCGCTTCACTGATGACCGATTAATGGCCAGTCTTCTCAAGTCATGTCCCAGACTGCGGGCAGTTTCCGCTATTACAACTGTTGCCTTTCTGCCACTGATTGAAGAACTGTCTAAAGCTGAAGCAAGTGCCGGAGTCAAAATGTTATTCACTCCACGGCTTCGTTTTGGAAGAGGCTCACCACCACAGGTTTCTTGCGGTTCATCTTCTGAAGAATGTTCGTTACTGCTACTTGATGACGCCAGCGTTCCAATAGAACAGGATGCTTCCACTTCTTTGGCTTTCCGTAGCTGCATATCTTGAGCTGCTTTTATGTTTACAACTTTTTGCTCCGTTTTTGACAGTACGGTATCCACAGAACCCATCGTCCCACGTCTGCCTGGCTCCCGTTGGGCTAGCAGGAATTGGCGATCCTCTTCGTTTTTGATCATTTGAATAGCATTTAAATGAGCGATGTCGAAAAGGTTCTCCATCTGAGATTTGAACTCTTCTTCCTTCCTAATTTGGGTTTCTGAACGCCGATTCTTGTTTTTTCGAAGCAGCTGCCATTCTTTGTTTAACTTCATTATTTTTCCAACAATGTGATCTTTCCGTTTTACGGGGACTCGAGCGCGGGCCCAAAACTCCAAAATTTCATTCATCACATCAGTGGCTGCTTCACGAATTGGTTTATGAAGCGAAAGATGATTGTGGAGGAAAACTGCAAGGACCTCTCCGATGGATGGGAGTTTTTGCCCTGTCAGCTTCTCCGACGTTATGTCCACAAGGTAAAGCGCAGCATTGCTTGATCTCGTGTGTTTTGCCATCACTACAGTACAATTTGCTAAATAAATACAGAAGTTATTTCGATTCACTATTCCTAAAATATTAATCAAATTGCAAAACAAAGTTCAAAGGATGATGAACGCTTAACCCTATTATCTCAGATAAGCACTGAGCAGATACGCTTGTAAAGTGGCAGCAGCTACACAACACTCGTATCCACGTAGCAACAAGAGACATTGAACTGTAGTGCATTGCGCTGTATGTCAGGCAGCGCATACATACATACCACGAGTAATGGGATGCCATCTATCGCCTACAACAAGTAGTAGAATTATGCATATTAATGCTAAATTACAAAGATGCTAAATATTTTTTTTAGTGAAAAACATTTTGAGATAGCACAGTGGAGCCCCGTAGTGATCTAATTTCAGGAACTATTTACAAACCTAATTTTAATTAGTTGTGTAAAAAAACAACTCGAGGATGATAATTCAGCATGATAATTCAGACCTTCGAAAATAAGGACTACCCTACTGGGTAGCCTAGTGGTTAAAACGCTGGGCCTGCTGATGGGGCGTGGTTCGGATTCCACGTTAAACTGTAGATCTAAGGTGCAGTGACAAACTTGACCTTCGTCAGAATAAACAATTCGTGCGGAAGCAAAACGAAGGGTAACCGAGGTTGCTTCATTTCTCACTCTTTCATTTCTTGACTTCTCGGGAACATGGCGTTCTAGTGGTAACTTCTTTTTTCTTTTAAAGGAGACTTTTGGTCTTATTGTTTTAGCAGACCCCATAGTTCGGGTCCCCGTCGTTACGAAAGCATAACTTGGTCTTACCAAGCTGCGTAAGCGTGGTTGAGCCCGGGTATCTCTCCTCGTGTACTCGTGGTCCATTTAATTTTCCATTCTTTCTCTCATTTCCTCTTATCCCACCTCCCTTTCCCCCGTTTTGGATGTGCCACTGCACAACACATTTTCACACAAAAAAACCTACGTAGAAGCCGATAGTATTTCCTGAAAAGATGCCGAGAATCAACAAAAAATTAAATTAAATATAAAACAGTCTACCATCACTTACAATTTTCGAATAATATATATAAACGTTCTGTACCAATATTAAACATTCATTTATTATATTTATTATATTTATTATTAAAAATAAAAAAGTTATCGTTTTTATATCAAAGAAAACGGCAATGCGAGAATTCTATACCCAATAATTTACTTTTATTAAAAATTAAGTACAAACTTAACTTTTTTATCAGATTTTATTTCTCGAGTTTTCGATAAATCGGTGTCGGATAACTGAATATTGCCTTGAAATTGCTTCGCCATCTCATTATAGGCAATATATATATACAGGGTGTCCCATAAGTCCGGTGTCATAGGCAAATTTATTTTAAATTAAAATTTACAAAATGCGTTAGAACTAAAACAAATGTTCAAATTGATGTCTTGTTTTGGGACCTTTTCTGTTTTTTTTGTCGTAGGTACAATAACACAATAACGCGGAAATGGCTAACGGGGAAATGAATCTCTTCCTTTATAGCACCCCCTAATTGTGTTTTTTTGTGCACTAGGTAAAGGTGCTATTCTTCTGCTATATACCGAGCACTAGTATAGGCACCAGCACCCACACCCCTAAAGAAATATCCTAGATCTGCCACTTATATATCGGGTCGGCCAAAAAAAAAGAGGGTAGACCTTTTAAATCCTTCGTAAGTTATCTCGGCAAATACGGTACATAGAACCATGAAATTTTAGTATGTTAGTACTAGGTAATTTTATGGATTGTATGCCATCTTTTAGCATTTTAGCTGAGAAATTGGATTTATGGCGAATATTCCAGAAAAATCTTGCTAATCATAGGTTCAAGTTGATAATTAAAGCGATTTTAATTAACGTGAGCCAACTACAGGAGGTTTGGACAAGCTTCTCAAGAAAATCGATAAAACAGGAGATATCAAAAGAATACCAAGTAGCGGTATTAAATTTATGGACTTCGGGAAAATTTGTCACGGAGAATTTATCGGGTCAAAGTAAGAAATGTCGCTCATGTACGACAGCTTCTTCTGGAAAAATGGGATTAGTTACCACAAGAACAAATCAATGAAGCCATAGATGAGTTCCGTCCTAGACTGAAAAAGGTTGTAGAAGTTCGTGGTAAACATATCGAGCAGTTTTTATATCAAGGTAGCACCATATGAGAGTACTTTGTAACTTTTTATCTGGACATACACGGTAGCAAACAATGATTGCCCCGCTCCCCCCACCTGAAACTAATAGAGGTACAAAAAACTGATTGTTGCATCTTTTAGACAATTTAATTCTACGTCTAAACAAAACCACTCAATAGTTGGTGTTGCCTCCTTGTGCTTGGAGGGACGGCTTCAAGTGAGCGAGAGTAGGTGGTGAGGAGAGACTCGAAAAGGTCAGTGTCGTACTCAAGATTTCGGAGGATTGTTTCGATGTGCTGCTCCATGGTCCTGCGGCAGAATCTTTCACGATCCATCCTGAAAGACCGAGTGGAATCCGTGATGCTTGCTGAACCACCACCAGCCACCCGATTCTGCGCCGGGCCATGGAGCAGCGCGTCGAAACAATCCTCCGAAATCTTGAGTACGACACTGACCTTTTCGTCTCTCCTCACCTCCTACCCTCGCCGACTTGAAGCCGTCCGCCAAGCACAAGGAGGCAACACCAACTATTTAATGGTTTTATTTAGACGTAGAATTAAATTGTCTAAAAGATGCAACAGTCAGTTTTTTTGCACCTCTATTAGTTTCATCTGTGCAGGGTGGGTGGGGGGGGGGGGGCAATCATTGTTTGCCACCCCTTACAATGCAGTTGTAGTGTAAATGGAGAATTTCCAGTGACAAAGAAATGTTCAATAAATCCATAATTTTCATTAGTTTTCTTTGAAATCCGCTCACCGTATAAGAAATTTACTTCGTTGTGGGGTGTGAAAAAAATATTGAAATCTGAACATAACTTTTGATTTTACAGCAAAGTTCGAGGTCTTTTTTTTTTTTGCCCACCCGATATATATATATATATATATATATATATATATATATATATATATATATATATAACCACTTCTCAAAAGTACAGTAAAAAAAATTTTAGAATTTTTTTGGAAAAAAAATGTAAAAAAATGCTATTTTTCTTTGGGAAATTATTTTAGCTTTTTTCCGTAATAACTTTATTCTTTTTTTTTATTCTTCTCAGGTTACAAAAAGATCATTTTTGAACCATGATACCACTCAACAATAATGGTAATATATATATGTATATGTATATATATATATATATATATATATATATATATATATAGAGAGAGAGAGAGAGAGAGAGAGAGAGAGAGAGAGAGAGAGAGAGAGAGAGAGAGAGAGAGAGTTACAAGGAAAGAAGTACCTCAAAAGGCCTTGCGGCCCATACCGAGGAGGTACCAATGGCAACGGGTGCCAGGGGAAATTTTCGACACCCTCAAATAGTGTGCAAGATTTGGTCTAACCTTTTCTTGAAATGATTCACAGAGGAACTGTTCACAAATTCTGAAGGTAACCTGTTCCACGTGTCACAGATTTTATACGTAAAGTAATTCCCACACACACTAGTCCTAAACCGTTTCAAATCCAACTTCCAACCATTATTGCGAGTTGGGTTATCATTTAAACTAAACATGCTTCAAAAATCGACATCGTTGAACCCGTGTAAGAGCTTGAAAACCTCGGTGAGTTGACCGCGCAGCCTCCGAGTTTCAAGCGAAAACAAGTTCAGGGCGCGTATGCGTCGATTGTAGCCCATATGCCTAATGGAAGGGATTAACTTTGTGGCCCTCGCCTGCACTCGCTCCAGCCTCTCAATATTTTTCCTGAGGGTGAGCGACCAGAACTGCACGGCATACTCCAGGTGCGGCTGAACCAGAAATTGTACGAGAGAGCACAATCTCCTTGTTCCGAAACGGAAATTGCCTCCTGATATAACCCAACAGCTTCTGGGCTTTCTTTTCCACCTCTACACACTGTTTCGTAAACTTAAGGTCGCTGCTAATTAGCACACCCAAGTCCTTTTTCAAATCAGTGGCCTCGATATTACTTCCCAACATTGAGTAGTCCGACTTGGGATTGGCGTAGCCATTGTGCATCACTTTGCATTTACCCAAGTTAAACGGCATTTGCCATTTTTCGGACCCAGGTCCGCACGCAGTTGCTCGATCGCTTCGGGCGTCCCAACATTGGCCCCAAGCTTGGTGTCACCAACGAATTTGGCGATCCGACTGACGATGCCACCGTCGATATCATTTATGTAAATGATAAACAACAGCGGCCCCAAAACGGAACCCTGAGGAACCCCACTAGTGACCGAGAGAGAGAGAGAGAGAGAGAGAGAGAGAGAGAGAGAGGGGAAACTCTTCTAAATTTTACGAATCCCCCCCACCCCACCTCACCCGAACCCCTCGAAGAAAGTCGATGAACCAATTTAAAACAGAGATTCACTTTCCTCATTTACAATTTTATAGTTTTCAAACTGAAATTATTAGAAGGAAAAAAGGCAAGAATGATTGGTAAGGCATAAAAGTGGAAAGGTTGTTTATGCGTGTGTGTAAGTGTGTGTAAATGTGTGTGTAAGTGTGTATGGTGTTACTGATTCTTATATTATTTCAGGCACTAAACGATACGCTTTGTTGAACCTGAGCGTCTGTATGAGAAAGGAGTAAGAATTGGTTAAAATAAACGAGTGAAAGAATAATTGGTTAAAAGTATTTAACGAACGAGAACTTAAAATAAAAGAAAATTGATGAAACCAATTACAAATTCTAATTAATTAAATCATTTTTTTATTAAAAAAAATTTGATTATCCTTCATTTTGGTCTTGATTAATTAGGAATAACTCTTTTAAAGTCGCATTGATTAAGAAAATATTAATAATAAAAACTGCCATTAGAGGTTATAATAGTTCAGTTATATTATTACTAGTACACCTAATTTCTACTATTACAAATAATAATAATTCTCTCTCTCTCTCTTATATATATATATATAGCGAGGAATAGGAGGACGAAAAGATGGTACATGTTTATTAACAGACGTTTCGGAAAAATTCAATTTCCATCATCAGTGCTAAAGTTATATTGTAACTTACTATTAATTCTCGCTAATTGTTGCGCCATTTTAATGTATTGTTCGTTTTTATTTATTATACTTATTTATTTCTATTTGTTTTTAAACTTTTTAGCACTGATGATGGAAATTGAATTTTTCCGAAACGTCTGTTAATAAACATGTACCATCTTTTCGTCCTCTTATTCCTCGCTAAGCTACGCTTCCCTAAGAACAAACCATTCAACCAAGTTATATACACGGTGAACCAAAAGTAGGTGGACAGTAGGTTGAATACGGTTTGTGTTATATTATATTATAACTATGGTGTTCATTATAACTATGGTGTTTGTGTTATATTATATTAAATATTATAACTAAATTTATTTACATTTTATTTTGTATTATAGTATACAAAAAAATTAAATATGTATTCTCAAAATAAACGTTATCATTTACTGTCCACCTACATTTGGTTCACCCTATATATATATATATGGAAAAATTATGAAGATTTTAAAAATTAGTTGAAAAAAATCTTTTCAAATTTAAAATTTTGCAAATAATTTCTGAAAATAATTAAGTGATTCGTAAAAAAAAAAAAAAAAAAAAAAAGAAAAAAAGTCACTTTTTTTGGAATTTTGAAAAATTTTAACATCGTATTTGGTTCGTTGATCTTCACATTATCGGTAACAAAACTAGAATAAATTAACGTTTTTTCAACAATTTTTCAGCTTTGCGGCAGTGCATAGAGCTGCTATAAGGACAGCACTAATAATAATAATCGATTAATACTGTAATAATAATGTCATTTTCTCACAATGCATTCAACCACGGTATAATTAATAAAATAGGAGTACGACAGTTTGCCAAGTGTTCCTGTGGGTTAGGTTGGGTTAGGTTGGGTTAGGTTAACTTAAGTTAGATTAATTTACGAAGGTGAAGGTAAAATAACCCGCCACTAAAACGAGGATCAAGGAAATATTTCGCGCGAAAGTTAACACCGTAACCATGACAACGGAGCATGCGCTAATTTTTCGGTGGCAGCTCGGAAAAGTAAATTCGTTGGGTTTTTTCCTTACTTATCCATTGATGCATTAAAGAGAGACAAATGGGACTCTCGGACCACTTCTAGCGGCCCCATTTATTTCCCAATCTTTTGGGTCGATTTTTAATCGTAATTAGTTTAACTTTATTTTTATTTTTTCCTTAATTTATTTCGCAACATTTTAGATGTAAATTTAAGCGTAAATTTAAATGTGTGTAAATGTAAATAAAGATGTAAAATACAAAAATGTAAAAGGTTGACCGAATTAATGATGATGAAGAATGCGACACAATTATTTTCGTGACCTTTGCACTGTGTGATGAATTATGTGTTGGCAGGGTAACTCTTCAACAGCGAAATTACTTCTCTTAATTGGTTGTTAGTTGTTCTGTTTGTACAACACACACACACACACACACACACACACACACACACACACACACGAGAAAAGTCTTCAATTGAATAGCTGCAAATGAAAAAGTTAACCTTTTTTATTATTTTTAGAGAGAGAGAGAGAGAGAGAGAGAGAGAGAGAGAGAGAGAGAGAGAGAGAGAGAGCGCGTTTGGGGTTCAATTTTGAGCAGTGCCACAGTACGAATTACTTCCTCCCTCAAGAAATACTTCCTCATGGGGCGTAACTGAGCATTCACACACACACACCTACCTTACGAAGTCGCGACATTTTCAAGTGTGGATGGCACCATTTAACTTAATCTAAATAACCAGTTTAACTTAACAGGTTAAGTTTGTGTTAGGTTAACCTAACCTAACATTCATTATATTCTCATTTTTTCCATATGTAATGCTTTTCATTTAAAAAATAAATTTGAAACTACTGTCGGTACACGCGCGTTGGTATCGCGATGGTGTTTGTGTATATCCTAAAGCTTGTCGTGGATTCGTAAGGTAACGAGAAAACTCTTTAAAAAGCCGACTTTTGCATCATTCTCAAAGAGTGAAGTAGATCCTATTATTAATTTTTTATTTAGTTACGAAGTTCTCTCAGTTTAAAATCCCGAGTTTAATTGAGGCCCTCCTAGGAAGAAGTGGCTAAGCGCCAAAAGTAAAAACCTCCAGAAAATGCGAGTTAAAGTTGTACCAAATTTGAAAGTGAAATAACTTTTGAACTTTTCAAGATATTTCGATAAAATATCCACAAACGTTCAAAAGTTATTCCACTTTCAAATTTCGTACAACGTTTAACTCGCATTTTCTGGTGCATTTTTTACTTATGTCGCTTAGCCACTTCTTCCTAGGAGGACCTCAATTAATGACAAAATCTATTGTATAAATATAATTAAAAAGTATCGCACGGAACTCCCCCGTCTATACCTTTCGATGAAAAGCCCCCCCCCCAAAAGGGGTTGATTTTAAGGGGCCATTTTTCCACTTTATCTTATTAGCTTTGTTTTTTAGTAATAAAAAATTTAGAAATTATCTTCATAAGATTTTTCAAAGATCGGTTAAAATTTTAACTTTTAAGAACCTGTAATCGGCTCCTCCCTAAGGTTTAATATGAAAAGGCATCTCCCTTTAAACTTTGTAAACTTCGCACGCTCTCTCTCTCTCTCTATGTATGTATGTATGTATGTATGTATGTATGTATGTATATAAAACGAAAACAAAGAAGCGTTCGGCTATGACGTCACTGTGAAAGTTGTTTATAGGTTAAGGTCCCAAACCTCCGTTACGAGATAGAGAGTTACAGTTTACAATACACGCTAAACTGTATTGCAAAATTATGTATTGTATTATTGTATTGCAATGTACTATTGTGTATTATAAATTATCGATTTAGTTACGTAAACAAAATAAATAAAAACAAATGTATCTAACGTAAAATCTACGTGTATCTATTCATGTATTTTTTTTTATGTATCTATTTACTTATGTATTGAATTTTTACAAAATAAATTTCAATATAAAATAAATACGCACCGAGAAATTACTCCAGCAAATACGACAATCTGCCTTTATTTATCTTACGAATGGACGCAACATTTAAAAGCTTATGTAGGGATGAGACGATATTTCTACAGGGTGTCCCGTAAGTCCGGTCTCACAGAAAAAGTTATTTTAAATTAAATTTACAAAAGTACATTAGAACTAAATCAAATGTTCAAATTGAGGTCTTGTTTTTGGACTTTTTTTTGGTTGCGGGTAGAATAAAAGACGAAGGGCTTTTTCTCACGAGTGTAACTTGCTTCCATATTAGTTATTGTGTGTTATTCTACCTGCAACAAAAAACTTTTGTAAATTTAATTTAAAATAAATTTTCCTGCGAGATGGACTTAATGTTATAATATCATAATGTTTCAGACGAACAAAGAACCTAGGATCCACTCGGGCTGGTCTACCTAACTGTGGTTGTAGTTGTGTATTGCGCATATCCTCTGTGGTGGCAGAGGGGACCTACAGTTTTACGTAGGTTCCGAACCACAAAGCCTTAATTTTACTACCTTAAACTATACCCAATCTATCAACATACGCGTCTAATCGATTTTTAAACATGTTTATAGACGTGCTACTAATTACTTCTACCGGCAAACTATTCCACCTATTTACTATTCTATGCGTAAAAAAGTTTTTGGCAACTGCTGTCTTGAACCTTCTACTAGTCAGCTTACACCCATTATTTCTAGTCCTATTATATTGAGATATTTCGAAAAAGCTATCTCTATTTACGTTATCGAACCCATTCATAATTTTAAAAACCTGGATCAGATCACCCCTTACCCTCCTAATCTCGAGTATAGTCAGTTTTAACTCATTAAACCTATCCTCGTACGACTTTGACCTAAGCGACGGGATCATCTTAGTTGCTCGTCTTTGAACTCATTCGATTTCGTCTATATCCTTGCTTATATGCGGATTCCAAAATTGGATCGCGTACTCCGAATGGGGTCTAACTAATGATTTATAAAGTGGAACTATAATATCGCGCGATTCGTAAATCAAAATTCCTAGCTATAAAACCTAGCAGTTTGTTCGTCTTATTGATCGCTGCTGTACTTTGTTTCACTACTTTCAAATCACCAGTGACTATAACTCTTAAATCCTTTTCCTTATCTACGCTTGCCAACTCCTTCCCTGACGTACTATACGTAAAATTTTGCACTTATCGACGTTAAATCTCATTTGCCACGTGACCGACCAATCAACGATTTTATTCAGATCTTCCTGGATTTTACCTCTATCTTCGTCATTTATCGCCCTACCATCCAACTTCGTGTTATCCGAAAACTTTGACACTGTACTGACTAGGTCGACATCTAAATCGTTAATATATATAAGAAAAAGCAAGGGGACCAATACAGAACCCTGAGGAACGCCGCTCGCTACATTAGCCCAAGACGACTCCGCTCCATCAACGACCACCTTCCGTTTCCTTCTTCGCAACGACTCTTCTGTCCAATTTATTACTACACACATCCCTGATCCCATGAGCCTTAGGTTTTTTCAACGAGTCTTTTGTACGGTACGGTGTCCAACGCTTTTTGAAAATCTAAATACACTACATCTATCGCCCGATGATTATATCGTAAACTTCAACCACGCTTTGGAAAAATTCTAAAAGATAAGTCAAGCAAGATTTGTTTCGCCTAAAACCGTGTATATTTACACGGCACGAGGACGACATTCGTTTTCATTTAAATTTTCTCTTCTCTCTCTCCTCTCTCTCTCTCTCTCTCTCTCCTCTCTCTCTCTCTCTCTCTCTCTCTCTCTCTCTCCACAATATTTATCAATTAGAGAAATCTTACTTATTTTTTATATATATTTTTCTATACCGTTATTATGATTATTGTTATTATTATTGCAGAGAGTATTGCGTCACGAGTGTTCATTCGAAATTTTTTTTCGGTTGGTGAAACGATAGAGTCTCGACACTACAGGGTGCCCATAAATTATTTATCTTTACTAATTCAATTAAATTTCATTTGAATTTATAAAGATAATTTATGGATACCCTGTATACGTCTGTGGGTGATACAATAGCCGACCGACTGAAAACAAATGTGTGTGTGTGTGTGTGTGTGTGTGTGTGTGTAACTTCATTCCTTTCTGGTTTATGACTTGCGTAAAAAACTCGTATTTGTCAATAAAGGCGATTGAAATAAAGTGAAATTGAAGTTCATAATTTTCGTATTAAATAAAAAAATGATGATGACAGAAGCGTATCACCAATGACACAAATACGAATTTTTAAATTTTCGAATCTAATCTATTTCTGCTTTTTGCCAAATTGGCAGAGCAGTTTACTCGCAATTCTTGAGTCCCTTGATCGATTCCCCATCAGTTAATGATGACGTGGGTTTCTTCATCAATACAGTAAAACGGCTTCCTTCTGTCGCCCTATTAGCATATATATTATATATATATATAAGGTGGGCACCTGGTTGACTCGGAAGACCCAACAATATGGGAGCTTTGGGATATGTAGCTCCCACTTACAAATAAATAAATAGTCTTAAGTGTTTTTTTTATTTTATCGGCAACCCAGACTGTTGGCACGGTATGGCACGGGTTGGCACTTCATATAAAGTCTTGTCATCACAAATTTATTTTGTACTGAAGAGCATTATTTAAATTTGTAAGCACACAAACACTTACTTGTACGCAAAAGCAGTACATAAAAAGACAAAAACTTGACTACAGCGGATTAACTGTTCTTTGGAACCCGTCGATGGGGTATTTTATCAAAACTTCTGTTAACCTAACCTAATGAAACATAGTCTAACTTGATGCAATTAAATCTAAAGGACAAGACTTTTATGGATAACGTGTCTCACTGTTAATACATCCATCCTCGTTACACGACCCTAAAATCAAACTAATTCGTACTTTGTTACTTTACCAATTAAATAAAGTTAAATGTCATCATTTAACGCATTAACGCGATAGTTAGAAGCTCATTCCAACCGTCTAAGTGTCTAATGGTTAAAAAGGGCGGTGTTAAACCCCGTGTCGTGCGAGCCATTTAGGCCTTACCTCTACTTCCAAAACACGAACCAACTCCCCCCCCCCCCTCCCCCATCAGTATTTACGGACATTTTTTATATAGAACTTTAATACTGTATTTTCTAAGATATTAAAATACTTGACTGCATTTTTTTATGCAGGAATGAGGGTGAGGGGGCAAAGGGGGCGAATGAGCGCAAAAATGCCCCTCCTCCCCTGCCATAGGAGGAGGAGGAGGAGGAGGAGGAGGAGGAGGAGGAGGAAAGAGCCAAAATCAAGGTCCAGAGTTTACGAGATGCCCGGACATTCTGCGTTTGAAAATTGTGGTATTATTTTGTACGGGTATATGTCTCTCACCATTATCTAGTTACCTATTTCTGAAGGCCTACGTCGTGGCTACAAAACATCATCACCACTTCCCGTGCAATCAGCGAAGTTAAGCGATAGTGGGTCTGGGAAGTAGTTTGATTGAGCCCATATGATGCGCCAACCGGTACATAAGCTGTATGTACCCTCGTCATATGATCCTGGCTGTTTGTACGGAGGCAAAATAATGCATTTAACAACGATAAAAAACTATTAAAGAGTACATCTCTTTACCGAAACTAAACTTCACCGAATTCGAAGGTCAACTCTAACATTTTGTTAATCTAACGATAGAAAACACTTCGTTCCGTATTAAAATGATATACAACATTATAACAAGCCATTGGCACGCTAATTGGCATCCCTTGGCACTCTTTCACTAATCATAAAATTTATTACCTCGCAAACAGTGACAAATGGCCATTAAATTAGTAGATTGTGTCTGTTAGGAGATGTATAGGGAGGGAATTGATCGTAAGTAGAAAACGGACACAGACATTATAATTTTATTTCACGCGGAAACTAATTAAAAGAATGAAAAAGGAAACTCGCCGATAATTATAAATAGACAAGATGGAATGGGATGACGTCGGCTTAGAATTTAGTTACTACCTGAAATTTGAATACAAGATAATGAGAGAGAGAGAGAGAGAGAGAGAGAGAGAGAGAGAGAGAGAGAGAGAGAGAGAGAGAGAGAGAGAGAGAGAGAGAGAGAGAGAATTTTAATTTTTCTTAAATTATACTTTCCTATAAGACGAGACCAACTATTTTCTCTTAAAATATTTCTACACAAAAAAAAAAAAAAAAAAAAATCCCCGTTCATGACAGACGATCGTTGGCAAAATGTAAACAACAATTGCCAACTTTTATTATACTGTATTTCCGTTCCATCTTAAAGCGGAAGTCGGTATTAACTTCCGAAATTGGATTTCTCGCATTCCTTCCGACTTGAAAAGGCTTGACTCGTTCCAAAATAAGGGGTTAACCTCCATTACACCCCAAATTAGCACCCCCCGAAAATTGGGAACCTAATGTTGAGATCTCAAATTTTACGACTCAAAATTGAGTCAAAACTTCTGTGATATAACATTTTTAATGCCCGAGAGTACGGACCCCATCCTCCCACAAATTATGATATATATATATATATAATATATATATATATAAACCTTTGGTAACCTTTGGTTAGCTTCCGCCCGAATTGTTCATTCTGACGAAGGTCAAGCTTTTCACTCCACCTTAGACCTACAGTTTAACGTGGAATCCGAACCACCCCCAACCAGCAGCCCAGCGTCTTAACCACTAGGCCACCCAGGGTACCCATTTATCTACCAAACACTTTCTTTCTTGCAGCGCGCCGCCTGCCGTCACCGGTCTCGATCCCGGGGCCGATGGATTCGTAGTCAGCGACACTAACCACAACACCACCGAGGCGCACCGACTTCAACATATATACAGTATATATACATATACACTGTATATATATGCGCCTCGGTGGTGTAGTGGTTAGCGTCGCTGACTACGAATCCATCGGCCCCGGGATAGAGACCCGGTGACGGTAGGCGGCGCGCAGCAAATCCAGCTATTCATCCTTCCACACAATAAAGAAAGTGGTTGGTAGATAAATGGGTAACCTAGGTAGCCTAGTGGTTAAGACGCTGAGCTGCTAATGGGGCGTGGTTCGGATTCCACGTTAAACTGTAGGTTTAAGGTGGAGTGAAAAGCTTGACCTTCGTCAGAATTCGGGCGGAAGCAAACCAAAAGTATATATATATATATATATATATATATATATATTATATAATATATATATATATACACACTGTAATAATAATGTATGTGAACAATTATTTCAATATAGAAAATGGTAATGAGTCACAAAAGATATTGAAATGTTTCGAGACATTCGTCTTTTCGTGACGTAAAAAGGATATAATTAAAACATCAAAAACGTTTCTATTCTTCGTAACTTTTCCCTTTCGTGTGACAAACTTATTTTAGCGTTTCAGATGTAATGTCAAGGGTGATGTTAAAAATGTCAAGTGATGTCGTTAAAATGTGGAATGTCATAAAATGACGTGCAAAATCACATTTAAAAAAAAAAAAAGCTAAAAAATGTCATTTTGAGCCAAATTTAATATAATGTTAATTAATGTCCAATGATGTTAAAGAACGTTTAAAACATTTTAAAACAATTCAAAAAAAATAGCCCAAAAATCCCATACACCAATTTTGGGGGGCTGGGAATTGCGGGACTCGACCTTTTTTGGGGAGGGAAGGGAAATAGGGAATTCATAAAATGAAATAAATCTTGGGGGGAGGGGGGGGGGGGGGGGTGATATTATAAATAACTTAACATTTTTATTCATTTCTCAAAATTAAAAGGCTGAATTCTAATATATATATATATATACAGGGTGTTCTAAAAATATCTAGTAAACTTTTATATGTCTGTCGATCAGTAGTGGGACGTTGCGAACAATGTGTTCATATTGAAGGAAGAGACTTTGAACATCTAAAATAAACAATTAATTATTGTTGTTTTTCTTATTGTATTTCAAATAAAATTGTTAAATATCACACAATTTTTGTTAAGATATTGCGTTCATATAAAAGTTTACTAGTTAATTTTAGAACACCCTGTGTGTATATATATATATATATGTATATATATATATAATAATATATATATATATATATATATATATATATATAACTGCAATGACCACGCAGTATATAAATGAATAGAAACGACGTAAATAAGGAGCGTCTCTGAACACGGGAAGAGAAATAACGAATAAATGAAAAATGAGGCGACCGCCCGGGAATCGAACCCAGGGCCTTCCAATTGCCGGTTGGATGCGCTACCATTACACTACGGACCTCGATTTGCGAGGGTGCCCTCTCAGGGCATTGGTTTCTGCCCTAGTAGGAGAATTTCGATTTATGATTGATCGAGGTCCGTAGTGTAATGTAGCGCATCCAACCGGCAATTGGAAGGCCCTGGGTTCGATTCCCGGGCGGTTCGCCTCATTTTTCATTTATTCGTTATTTCTCTTCCCGTGTGCAGAGACGCTCCTTATTTACGTCGTTTCTATTCATATATATATATATATATATATATAAGCAAACAACCACAGGGAAAAGGAAACACAAAGTCCGAGCGCTTTCGTGATATATTCACATTATCAAGGAGGAACAGAAAATGTTCCTCCTTGATAATGTGAATATATCACGAAAGCGCTCGGACTTTGTGTTTCCTTTTCCCTGTGGTTGTTTGCTTATATAATAAGGTCACGTGTTATTTTGTGATTTTAGTGCATATATATATATATATATATATGGGATGAATTTCACAATTAAATACGTGAAATGAATGAATGAATGATGCAAACACACAAGGAAAAAGAAAAATGATTCCAAAGCCTTTCGTGTATTTAGAAGTACACCTCGTCAGGGAATGAAGGGAGAAGGCGATGACGAAAATATATACATACGTACAACGAGACAGAAAAATAAAAAGATCAATTAACTCTTGTTAATCACGTGCTAAAGGCAAAAGGTATTTTAACAGGATATGTCAATTTTATACATTCCCGCACTGTTATTGAAATTTTAAAAAGTGAAGTCGGAAGATATTGAAAAGGAATTTGAACGTAAAAATATCCTCAGCCTACTTACCATGTTAATTTTCAATATCTTCCGACTTTACTTAAAGCAAGTGGTATCAATGTAGTCTTTAAGTATAATGATACCGTTAATCACGCCTAATAACGAACAGCCCGGATAATGTGGTTGGCTGTGTGTATTCGATCGGATGTACACAATGTAACTCAGTATATATAGGCCAAACGGATAAAACGTTTGATATTAGGGTAAAACAGCATAATTATGCGTGTAGAAGAGCAAATAATTCTAATGCATTGTTTAACCATATGTACAGATGTAATCATATAGTATCAAGTGAGATAGTTCTGAAGTGCTCGTTAAAAACACGGATATAATTGAAAGGAATATTCGAGAATGTGCATTCATCCATTTTAAAAATAATTTCAATAACATTGAGGGAATGTATAAAATTGACAATATCCTCTGAAAATACCTTTTGCCCCTAATTAACTCTTGTTAATCACGTGCTAATCTTTTATTTTTCTGTCCTGTTCTATATATTTTCGTCATCTCGCCTTCTCCTTTCATTCGCTGACGAGGTGTACTTCTGAATGCACGAAAGGCTTTGGAATCATTTTTCTTTTTCTTTGTGAGTTTGCATTATTATATATATATATATATATTATATATATATATATATATATATATATATATATATACACACGGTTAGGTAAATAGAAAAATAGAGCGATTCCTTTTTTTCTAATTAAGATGTTGTGAATAATATGAGTTAATTTCAGGTTATGGTGATATGCAACACAACCCCGATGGGGATCATGGCCCCTATGGGGTGGGACTTCTTCCTGATCATATTGTGCACCGTGTATGCAGTGAAGACGAGGAACTTCCAGAGAACTTCAACGAGGCAAAGTTCATCGGATTCTCCATGTATACCACCTGCGTCATAGGGTAAGACACAGACACACACACACACACACACACACACACACACACACACACACACACACACACACACAGTCAAAACGACTAATCCATGAATCCCTTTTTTCAAATTTTTCTTTTAAAATGGCGTCAATACTTGGCATAAATTCTAATGAGTAACACTTTAATTATCCCGTAACACTTTTCTGACGCCTTTACTGTATAACGCATTAAAACGCCTTTCACTATTATTACGCCAAAGACGTTATTTTTAAAGAAAATTATGTTCAGTGAATTTATTGTAACGAAGATATTTTGTGGTTGTCATTAATTTTCTTTCATGGTTGCCAATTCTGGACCAACTTACAGGATTTCTTCAAAGTCCAATAAGAGCACACTTGGCTGAGCCCGGATACTTTCCTGCCTAATTTCCTTCTCACAAATTTTCCTAATTTTCCTTCCAAAAAATATATATAATATATATATAATATATATATATATATATATATATATATATATACACAGACTGTGCATGGAACAAGGAACTCTTCTGGGATAATTAAATCCACTATAGTCCGAATAAGTAATGGTAAATGACAAATACCATAGTTTTTCTTTTCATGATGCAAGCCCGACGTGGGCAACGGGTCTCTCGCAAAGAGGTCCCATAAATATAGCTTCCCTCACCAGCTATCTGCAAAGCAGACAGGATCCAGCTTTGGGACATGGATCTAGGGTTTAAAGCAGCCTAGCCCCACTACACTAGATCCAGTCCCAAAGCTGGATCCTGTCTGCTTGCAGATAGCTGGTGAGGGAAGCTATATTTATGGGACCTCTTTGCGAGAGACCCGTTGCCCACGTCGCGCTTGCATCATGAAAAAGAAAAACTATGGTATTTGTCATTTACCATTATTATTCGGACTATAGTGGATTTAATTATCCAGAAGAGTTCCTGTTCCATGCACGGTCTGTGTGTATCATAAAAAACTCAGGGAACCATTCTGAGTTCATTCCCATATATATAATATAATATATATATATATATATGCTTTCGCCGAAAAAATTACCAAAGTAATTATTTATATATATATAAGGCTTCAGTAACCATAGCAACAGATATTGCATATTCACAAGAAACAAACACGTGACGTCACAATGATAAAATCGGGTCATTAAGTATTCAACAGCATAACAAAGCAGATTATAATATATAATATATATATATATATATATATATATATATATATATATATTATAAATACAGCAAATGTGAAGCTCAGTCACCCGCAGTGACCTTGAACCTTCTTAAACGATGTCATTGTAAAATGGAAGGATTTAGGAGTTACAAAAGATAAACACGAATAAATAAATACAAAACATTAGATTCACTTAGTTAGTTGTGTGTTTTTATATTTATATATATATATATATATATATATATATATATATCCCCGCAAGGGGGTTCTAAGCTCGTGTTCTTGAGTGGTCTTTGTGCTCGTTTGTACGTGCTTATTCCTGGAGGTTTCACGTGCGCCCTCCCGGCCGTAGCACCCAAGGATGATGGGGCTCGACCCTGCAGTCCTTGTCATCCTTGGTCTTTTTCCACTTCGACTGTCCCCTCTACCCTTTCTTTTTCCTCTGTCTTTCCGCCGAGATATGCCTTTTAAATAGAGGCGAATCGGTTCTTCCCGAACTTAAAAAAATATATATATTATAATATATAAGTTTTGTCCTCTATGGAGAGAGAGAGAAGCAACAACTTCAAAGTTTTAAGTTCACTAACAACGAATAGTTACCATGGCAACCGCATATGTGGTATGAAGGAAACCATAATTTGGGAGGGTATTGCCGGTAACACTGTGTACGCTTTATAAACATTGTCGTGTAATTCAAAACTAATTGATGGTTATAATAATAATAATGTGTATTTTTCATGAAAATACGCTCACAAATGAATGGATTCCTTAATATATATATATATATATATATATATATATATATATATATATATAATATTGGTTGCCATGGTAACTATACAGCTTTTCTTTTTCTTAACTTAATAAGCTAGTTCATTCTGTTCGTGGAGAGAAACTCGTGCAACCAAAGTGGTTACATTTAGAATAATATTATAGTGAAGAGCCGAATTAAATATGGAGTTAGTTACAACATAACTAACTTTAACTAGGTGTCTATAGTCTATGCAGTTCTCTTACTACTGAAATATAACTGAAGTAAATTGAATATATTTTTTTTAAACCACCAATTTGTTCCATATATGTATATATCAGCTTGCTTGGATGGCGATTTACTTCGGGAGTAACCACAAAGTGATTTGTATGAGTATCTCCACCTCGCTCAGCGCCTTCGTCACCCTCATACTATTATTCTTCCCAAAAGTCTACATCATCCTCTGCAGGTATATAACCTTTTATAAACACACACACACACACACACACACACACACACACACACACACACATGCATGTTGTGAAGAAATATACATGTTAATGTCTCGAAACTACTAGAAAAACTCGTTACTCTGATTAAATGCTAAACCTATGGACATCTAATCAGTTTGGGTTTAAAAGGTCCCACTCAATTGACCTGTGTATCTATGTACTTAAAGAAATAATATCTAAATATACTGACAGTAATTCAACTATTTATATTTTCCTAGATATAAGTATGGTATATGATAGAGTGAACCACAATATTTTATTTAAAAACTAGAAGACAGGAAGGTTCCCATGTACATATTAAATTTATTGAAATTTTGGTATACCCACCAATCTTTTACCGTTAGGTGGGGCGATGTGCTATCCGAATGTTTTGGCTCTCTTGCGGGTGAGACAAGGCTCCTTGCACTCCCCTATGTTGTTTAACGTGTATATTGACGGATTAATTGCTTCACTTAATGAGGCAACAGTGGGATGGTGTATAGATAACACAAGGATAAATAACTTAGTTTATGCGATGATATGGTGTTAATAAGTCCCTCTGTTAAAGGTCTGGATCGGCTACTAAAAGTCTGCGAAGTGTATTCGCAGAAACATGATATTCTTTTTAATATTACAAAAACTAAGGTTATGCAATTTCATCCTAAAAGCTGTAATCAGCCAGCTGATATAAGGTTTAAAATGAATGGTGAAGTAATTGAGGAAGTACAAGAGTTTAAGTATTTGGGTCAAACTATCACCAGCTCCTCGAGTGATGACTCAGATATGAGAAAACAATCTCGAAGCCTTTGTGCTAAAGCGAATATGACTATAAGAAACTTTTGGTTCTGTACAAGTGTAGCTAAAGACACTCAATTTTGTACTTTCTGCAGTAATATATACGGACAGCAACTCTGGGTGAATTATATAAAAGGTTCTGGCAGAACCCTAAATTTGCTGTACAACAGGTCTTTTAGACTTTTACATAAATTACCCCCCGAGATGCTCAGCTTCACAAATGTTTGCTACCCGCAATGTCCCGAGCTTCCCGGCAGTAACAAGACGTGCTCAATACAGTCTAATGCGAAGAATTAAAAAATCAACCAACCCAATTATCCAAGATATCCATGAGTCCTGCCGTTTATCCTCTAAGCTATGGAATTCTTGGTACGAAAACGTATGTCTGTAGCTCCACTTAACTTTGACATTACTGTATTATTTCTGATCAACAGTATATATTTCTATCCTTAGTATGTGAACTGTCATTGTATTCATAATATTTGTCATATGGACTATAATCTGCCAATAAACCTTTTCATTTATATACAGGGTGTCCGAGAATTATCTGTACAATTTTTGGCTGTTATTAAAAGTCAACCATGAAGTGTAGAAATTCCAGTGTTGTCCCATTTTACAGAGAATCTCTAAGTTTTTTCTGATACCAAGTTGTGAAAATTTTTTTAGAAATTCCAGTGTGTCCGAACATTATCTATACAATTTCATCTTTTAATAAAATTCTTGATAACACACATAAAATTCTTAAACAAGATTTAGAATCTGTATTTTCAAAAGTTTCTTTTATTAAAGTAACGTTGTTACAAACATTCGATATGTGCACCATTAGTGATTCGCAAAACATCCAATCGATACTCCAAATGTTGCCATGTACGCTGCAGCATATCCACATCAATTCGCTCAATAGCAGCTGTGATTCTTGCTTTTAAATCATCAATGTCTGTCACCCGCGTACATTTCTAAAAAACTTGTCAAAACGTGGTATCAGAAAAAACTTAATGAGATTCTCTGTAAATGGGACAACACTGGAATTTCTACACTTCATGGTTGACTTTTAATAACAGCCAAAATTGTACAGATAATTCTCGGACAACCGGTATATATATATATATATATATATATATATATATATATATATATATATATATATATATATATATATATATAATATATATATATATTATATATATATATACCTTTCAACCTTTCAAATGTTCCGTGCGATGATTCCTCATTTCACGAAGGTCAAGTTTGTCGCTCCTCCACTCGAGTTGGCCTGGTGAAGTAGTGAGTTGGTTCTTGTACTCTCCATCTCACAGCCAGGTACGCCCGGCTCATTGGGGATTGTTCTATGCCAGGCGTCTAATCTTCTTTTGAAGATGTCCACTGCAACACCATTGTGTTTCTTAGGTCTTTGGGCAGCTGATTAAACAGTTTGGTCCTCTCACAACAAACTATTTTCTTTTAGGTTAAGGATGTTCCCTGTCTAACCTTTAATTTGGGAACACGGCACAGTCTTCCTTTTCTACTTTCCACTGTGTTTGGGGAGTTACAGGGTTCAGAGTTAAGATTAAGGACTAGTTTCTGCATTATTTTCCAAGTGTAATAATGGTGTATCTCTCTCTTCTCCTTTCCAGTAAATATAGGTTTTAATCGCGTAACCTTTCCAGTAATTTAGTTCTTTGCACTCATTGATCTTGGCTGTGAAGCTTCTCTGAATCCTTTCTAGTTGTCTTATGTCTTCTTTTTTATATGGGCATGTTAGAACCGAGCAGTATTCCAATTTGGGTATGAAAGCGTATGATCAGCGTTTTCAGTAGAGGAATCATTCTATTCCTATCCCTTCATTTGAAGGTTCTCAGTATCTGCCCCAGTTATTCTCTTTGCTCTGATTACTACTATCATATTTTGTGTTTCAAATTTCCACATCATCAGTCATTACAACCCTAAGTCTTTTGCTTTAGAATTTCTCTGAATTTCATATCCATTTGGGGTATAATATTCCATGGATTTTAGGTCTTCTCTTTCTCCATCCAGTAACAGCCGAATTTCTCAGTGTTAAACTTCATATTGTCTTCCGTCCACTTGTAGATTCTGTTCATGTCTGTTTGTAGAGATCCTATATCTTCTGGGTTCTTATTTTTCTACTGATCTTTGTGTCATCGGCAAAGGACGCTACTGTGCTGTCTCTGGTAACGTCCTCATCTATGTCAGTTAGTATGATTATGAAGAGTAGTGGAAGCTAATACTGTTCCTTGTGGTACTGAGCTGAGGCCCTCTGATTCTGATGAAGATATTCCTTGTACTGTAACGACTTGCCGCCGCTCACTAAGGAAATTGTATATCCATTTCCCTACTTTTCCTGTTATTCCCATATATTTCAGTTTATGTATTATGATTCCATGGTCACACTTGTCGAACGCTTTGGTAAAGTCTGTGTATATTACATCATAGTTTTCATTACTTTCAAGTGCATCAATAGTGTTGTTGTAGTGTTCCATTAGTTGTGATAGGCTGATCTGCCTGACCGAAACTTATGTTGGTTATCATTTCATTTTTTCTGAGTTTCCAAAAAGCTATATATATATATATATATATATATATAGATATATATATATATATATATATATTATATATATATATATATGAAAATTTTCACGAAAGTAACACGTGAAAAATATTTATGATGAATAAAACCACGAAGGAAAGGAAACACAGAATGGCGCTCAAGCGCTTCGTCTAATGACATCTTCAGGAACACTGAAGTACATAAAGAGTTACAGCCTATATATAGATTACAGAAAAAAAAAATATAATATATATATAATATATTATATATATGAAAATTATTTCACGAAAGTAACACGTGAAAAATATTTATGATGAATAAAACCACGAAGGAAAGGAAACACAAATGGTGCTCAAGCGCTTTCGTCTAATGACATCCTCAGGAACACTGAAGTACATAAAAAGGTTAAGCCTATATATAGGTTACAGAAAGAAAAAAAAGAAAAAATAAATAACATACATACACACACACATACATATACATATATCTATACATACATATCTATATGTTAAACACAGACCGTGCATGGAACAAGGAACTCTTCTGGGAAAATTAAATCCACTATAGTCCGAATAAGTAATGGTAAATGACAAATACCATAGTTTTTTTTCCTTTTTCATGATTTAACATATAATGTTCTCAGGGAACCATTCTGAGTTTGTGTATACATATCTATATATACAAATACATACATACATACATACATAATATATACAATAAACAGAGAAGTTTTAATTTTTAATTTTTTTTATTTTTACTTCTCTGTTTATTGTATATATATGTATGTATGTATGTATGTATGTATTTGTATATATAGATATGTATGTATATATATATATATGTATATGTATGTGTATGTATTTATTTATTTTTTCTTTTTTTTCTTTCTGTAACCTATATATAGGCTTAACCTTTTTATGTACTTCAGTGTTCCTGAGGATGTCATTAGACGAAAGCGCTTGAGCACCATTTTGTGTTTCCTTTCCTTCGTGGTTTTGTTCATCATAATATATATATATATATATATATATATATACATACACACAATAAACGGAGAGATAAAAATTAAAATTAAGCATTAAAGGATTGTGGGAGGAGCATACAAATTTGTAAGGAAAAACTACCGATTTTTAGCACAAGATCAAATGAATTGTTTCCAACCAATGTTATAGATAATTAAAAAAAAATAATTTATACTGGGAATCTGCCCGGGTTTTAGCACTCTGCCCTTCTTGTTTAAGTTCGATGTATATAAAAATAAATTGAAAAATAAAAGTTATTAGAGTAGCATACAAGTTTACCAAAGATTTAGCGTTCTACCCTTCTCATCTAAATCTGTTCTGAAGGAATTCAAAACAACAGGATCGAGTTGAAAAAGACCTTTGCTTATGTTGAAGTTATTTGTAAGTTGGATAATGGCAGACTCAAGAATATTTCTATTAACAATGTTGCTAGAGTGAAATAAAACTGAAGCATTATTCCAATCAATACAGTGGGATAACTCTGACAAATTGGCAAAAAGGGCACTGGACGACTGTCCTGTTCTAACGGAATATTGATGCTGTTTTATACGTGTGTGCAAATCCTTTCCCGTCTGACCTATGTTAAAGGAATCACATTGTTTACAACCAATTTTATAGATAATGCCTGAATTATTGGTAGGGCTATTTTTTACTATGATATTTTTCACAATATTGTTATATGAAAATACTACATTAATATCCAAAAGTTTAAGTACATTAGTAATGCCTAAAAAGCCCGGAAAAATGGAAGTACTAAAATATTTTTTGACAAAGTACAGTGTTATTATTCACACGATAGAAAGTTTGTTTTGCCTTGTTGAGACAAGATTCCATAAACGCAGATGGATAACACAAATCACTTCCAATACCGTTGATTTTTTCCAATTCGGCATCGATGTATTCCGGAATGGCGATCCTAAGGGCGCGGAGAAACATTGAAGAAAAAATGGCCTTCTTAGTGGGGGTGTCATGTCCCGAGTAAAAGGGTACGTAGGACAAATTGTTTGTTTTTTCCCGATAGATACTAAACTTAAAACCTGGGCTTTCCCTATGTACACGCACATCCAAAAACGAGATTGAGTTGTCTTGTTCCACTTCTAAAGTAAACTTAATGGAGGGGACTTGATCATTTAACTGAAGGAGGAAGATATCCAGGTCACGATTCATGGGCCAGATACACAAAATATATCGTCGACGTACCGCAACCAAGGGATGCCAACCCCTAGGATTCTCGGAATGTAAGTAATTTCGAAAAACTCCGTATAAATATTGGAGAGGAGGGGCGACAAGGGGTTGCCATGGCCATCCCAAAAAGTTGTTGATAATACTCGTTATTGAAAGTGAATTTACAGTCTTTGATGCAAAGCTTAAGTTCCAAAACAATGTGTGGAGGTAGTGGCAGGTCATACTTATGTAATTCTCGGGAGAGAAAGTCAAGCACATCGTCAATCGGCACTTTTGTAAACAATGAAACAAGACAACTCAATCCCGTTTTGGGATGTGCGTGTACATAGGGAAAGCCCAGGTTTTAAGTTTAGTATCTATCAGGAAAAACAAACAATTTGTCCTACGTACACTTTTACTCGGGACATGACACCCCCACTAAGAAGGCCATTTTTTCTTCAATGTTTCTCCGCGCCCTTAGGATCGCCAGTCCGGAATACATCGATGACGAATTGGAAAAAATCAAGGGTATTGGAAGTGATCTGTGTTATCCATCTGCGTTTATGGAATCTTGTCTCAACAAGGCAAAACAAACTTTCTATCGTGTGAATAATAACACTCGTACTTTGTCAAAAAATATTTTAGTACTTCCATTTTTCCGGGCTTTTTAGGCATTGCTAATGTACTTAAACTTTTGGATATTAATGTAGTATTTTCATATAACAATATTGTGAAAAATATCATAGTAAAAAATAGCCCAACCAATAATTCAGGCATTATCTATAAAACTGGTTGTAAACAATGTGATTCCTTTTACATAGGTCAGACGGGAAAGGATTTGCACACACGTATAAAACAGCATCAATATTCCGTTAGAACAGGACAGTCGTCCAGTGCCCTTTTTGTTCATTTGTCAGAGTTATCCCACTGTATTGATTGGAATAGTGCTTCAGTTTTATTTCACTCTAGCGACATTGTTAATAGAAATATTCTTGAGTCTGCCATTATCCAACTTACAAATAACTTCAACATAAGCAAAGGTCTTTTTCAACTCGATCCTGTTGTTTTGAATTCCTTCATAACAGATTTAGATAAGAAGGGTAGAACGCTAAATCTTTGGTAAACTTGTATGCTACTCTAATAACTTTTATTTTTCAATTTATTTTTATATACATCGAACTTAAACAAGAAGGGCAGAGTGCTAAAACCCGGGTAGATTTCCAGTATAAATTTGTTTTTTGTTTTTAATTATCTATAACATTGGTTGGAAACAATTCATTTGATCTTGTGCTAAAAATCGGTAGTTTTTCCTTACAAATTTGTATGCTCCTCCCACAATCCTTTAATGTTTAATTTTTATTTTTATCTCTCCGTTTATTGTATATTATATATATATATATATATTTTTTTTTTCTGTAACCTATATATAGGCTGTAACTCTTTATGTACTTCAGTGTTCCTGAGGATGTCATTAGACGAAAGCGCTTGAGCACCATTCTGTTTCCTTTCCTTCGTGGTTTTATTCATCATATATATATATATCCCCGCCTCTAGGTCTGGCTTGGTGGAGGAGGGAGTTGCTTTCTTGCACTCTCCACCGTACATAGCCAGATACACCGGGCTCATCTGGTACCGTCCTGAGCTAGGCATCTAGTCTTCTCTTGAAGACCCACTTTGACCCCTGTAACGTTTCTGAGGTTCTTAAGAAGCTGGTTAAAAAGTCTTGGACCCCTGACAAACAAGCTATTTTCCTTCAGTGTTGAGGAGGTCCCTTGTCGGGCCTTTAATTTAGGAACACTACACATCCTGCCTTTCCTATTTTCCAGTGTTGTTTGAATGGTAATTGGGTTTAGTTTGAGATTTGGCGCCAGTTTTTCGATCATTTTCCATATGTAGATTATGGTGTACCTCTCTCTTCTTCTTTCTAGGGAGTACAGATTTAGTTTACGTAGTCTTTCCCAGTAGTTGAGCTCTTTGCAGCCATCAATCTTTGCTGTGAAATGTCTCTGAGTTTCTTCTAGTTTATTAGTTTCTTCCTCTTTATATGGGGACGTCAAAACTGAGCAGTATTCAAGTTTTGGTATAATCAGTGTTTTTAGCAGGGGAATCAATACTGTCCTGTCCCTTCTTTTGAATGTTCTTAGTACCTGTCCCGCTACTCTTTTTGCTTTATTTATCGCTATCTGATTTTGTATTTCGAATTTCGCATCATCGGTCATTATTAACCCAGATCGATCGCTTTCGTGCTTCTCTGAATTTCCTGTCTATCTGGAGCATAATATGCAGTCTGTTTAAGTTCCTCTTTTCTACCATATCTCAAGAGCCGAAATTTCTCGGTGTTAAATGTCATGTTGTTGTCTTCTGACCATTTGTATATTTTGTTCGTGTCCCTCTGCAAGGCCTCCACTTCATTTACATCGCCGATTTTTCTGCTGATTTTTGTATCGTCCGCAAAGGATGTTACTATACTATTGCTGTTTACTCCGCTGTCTATGTCTGTTAGCATGATAATGAACAGGAGTGGGGCCAGTACTATCCCTTGTGGTACTGAGCTGCGTACTTCCGATTCTGATATACCTTGAATTTTGACAACCTGTAGACGTTCTCTGAGGAAGTTGTAGATCCATTTTCCCACTTTGCCTGTTTATTCCCATATATTTCATTTTGTGTGCTATTATACTGTGATCACATTTGTCGAAAGCTTTAGCAAAATCTCTGTATATGACATCGTAGTTGTCATTGCCTTCCAATGCATCTAGGATATTGTTGTAGTGTTCTATTAGTTGTGATAGGCATGATCTACCTGATCGGAATCCGTGCTGATTTTCGTTGAATCTTTTCAGTGTCTCCAAGAAATCATAAATTTTCTAACTATTCTTTCAAATACTTTGGTGAGGTGGTACGTCAATACTGGTCTATAGTTCTTTGCTTGAGATCTGTCCCCTCTTTTATATATAGGAACAATGTTTGCTCTTTTCAAGATGCTCGGTATTTCCCCAGTGTCTTGGGATCTTCTCCATATCCAGTATAAGGGTGTAGCTATTTAATTTTTACAGTTTTTAATCAATAATGCGTTCCAGTTGTCTGGACCTGCAGCTGAATGTGGTTTCATTTGTCCTATAGCTCTCGCTACATCTTCTGGGGTAAAATCAAAGTCTGTTATACACTTTCCTCGTAATTTCTCTTCAAAGAATGCATCTATGTCAGGTATCGCTTTGTCACTTTTTGGGGTACTGAAAACTGATTCATACTGGGCTCTCAATGTTTCAGATATTTCTTTTGGATCGTCGGTTAGTTCATTATTTCTCTTCCTTAAGGGGGCAATATCGGCGCGCGTTTTTGTTTTCCTTTTCGCATAGCTATAGAAGTATTTTGGATTTTCATTTATTGCTTCTACCGCCTTCTCCTCTTCCCTCTCTGTATGGTCCTTAATCAGGGCTTGTATTTCCCGATCGATTCTCTCCAGTTTTTCTTGCATTACTTTCTTGACATTATCTCCGCAGTTGGCTAACTTCGCCTCTACTCTCTTTCTTTTGCGGAATATTCTTCTCTTTTGCCTCTCTAGCCAGTTGTTTTATTCTCTAAA
Source organism: Bathynomus jamesi (assembly GCA_023014485.1). Classification (NCBI taxonomy): domain Eukaryota; kingdom Metazoa; phylum Arthropoda; class Malacostraca; order Isopoda; family Cirolanidae; genus Bathynomus; species Bathynomus jamesi. Next base: position 318,821 of record JAJOZX010003977.1, read on the forward strand.
ACTGTTCTCCACTCTAGTTGGGCCATGTGCGATCTGATTGCTTCCCAATTTATAGTCTTTGAGTTTAAGTTAAAGGCCCCAAATTTGCTTCTTTCCTCAATATGTGTATTGTCTTTTAGTGTTGTCGTCATATTTGTTGATATTTCGATTAAGTTGTGGTCTGAGATAATGGTTGGGTTTTTTATATCAGCAATCAAGTTCGTGTTATTCATGAATACCAGATCTAGGCAGTTAATTTTTCTGGTATTTTCTGTTATCTCCTGTGTCAGCATAACTCATTTGTGAGAGCCATCAACATTTTTACTTGCTCCTGGTCTTCTCTTGTGCCCCCCTTGTCCTTGTGTATTTTTATATTCCTATCCACCTTTTTGCATTTTATAAATGGGAAGTTAAAGTCTCCGCAGATCATTATATTGGGGGATGGAGGGTTTATGGCCTTTATTAGTTTTCTGATGTCATGAATGGCCTCCGAGAATTTTTTGGTTGGGGTGTTTGGAGGTCTATAGATGACTATTAGTATCACGTTTAGTTTTTCTATTTTCACTGCTAGGAGTTCCACGACGGTGTTTGATTTACTTATTATTGTCTCTGTCATATGACCTTCATGTACATATATAGCACAGTCACCTTTACGTCTCGTCGTGCTATCCGCTCTTAGTAAGATGAAGCCCTCTATATTTATCTCTTTCTTATCAATACAATGTTCGCAGTTTTCACAATTTCCTTGGCAATCCTTAAGATGAGTTTCTGTGAGGTATGCGATGTCCGCCCTTGTTTCGTTCATAAATCCTTTCAGGTACGAAACTTTGTTGAGTGATTGGTTTGGTCTTATTCCTTGAAGATTAGCCAGGACAATATTTATGTTCTTTGTTTTTCGTTGCCCCTTGTGCATTTTAAGTTCGTTTTCTTTCGGTATCGCTTGTTTCGTTGCCCTATGATCCCCCGAGAGAGATCCGTTTCCGCCTACCTGTTCTGGTAGCTTCTTGCCCGGAAGCGGTTTGGCTCGGGGGTTTCCAGCTGTGTCAACTGCATGCGTTGGATGACATTTAACAGCCGTATCGTGTCTGCGATGTTGGAAAAAAAATTTGTACGCTTATTGTGTTCCTATTGTTGTTCCTATTGTCATTTAAACGTTGTCCTTTGTTCTTGTGGTCCATCGGGAGATGTTGATAGTAGCATTTTTTCCCGCATTTGCAGGTTCCATATTTTGCGTAAGTCCTGCAGATGTCCGGGTGGTAGAATTTGCATCCGTCTCCAAATTTACAATGACCATTATTATAGAAGAAATTGCCTATTGGGGGATGTTCATTTCTACACTGTCCTCTTTTAAATCCGCAATTATCTTTTATATAATATCTGCATATAATTCCTTCCCCATATTTACTCGTGGCCTTTGTTTTTTGCTCCTTATTGGGGGACAGTTTCACTCCATTTTCTTGAGTGCCCTCTCGTCTTTTCTTATTTGTGCTATTTGCGTTAATGTCCTTCGTTGCCCTTATACTATCCGTCGTCTTTATACTCTCTTTCGACTGCGTGGTTTCGGCCTCGTTGCGTGACGGTATTTAATTTTTTTCTACTTCGCCTTTCTTCGTCTTTTCCGTTTTCCTCCGTTCTTTATTCCCACTTTCCTCTTTCATTTTCTTCTCGTAGTCCCTTTCTGCTTTAAATACCGTAAAAGAGTTTAATTCAGTCATGCAGTTTTCGCAGAAATTTTTTATCCCTTTAAGTTGCTTCGCGTCCGTTATAAGGGAGATTTTTTCATCTTCCCATTCTAGGCATCTAAACTAAAAAAGCAGCTGACAAAAATCGCACCTCATCGCCTTTGTCTCATCCGTTGCATCATTTACAGATACCACAAAGTTGCGGGAATTTATTTACTATTTCCATGTTATTGATAGAGGGTAGCCGCTGGTGCACAAAATTTACTCAAAAAGGGTATTATGGGAAGTATTGGGTGGGGGTTGACTCAAGCTGCGTGACGGAAAAGGTCTCCGTTACTCCGAAGAGGATGTGGCACGCTGTACACTTCTCACTGATTGGTGCTCGCGGCTGTGGCTGCGGGGGATAATGGGGGGTATTTGTAGGAATTTCGATAGGCAGCTAATTTTCTTCACAGAGAAACATTCGGAAAAATGCTGTATAGATTAATTCGCTTCGTTTTTATTTACTTTTTTTTATATATGCCGCGATTTTTACTTTTTCAAAAGAAATACCAGTATGCATTAATTAATTGAAGGAAAAGTTTATTAAAATCGGTGAATTTCTTCTTTTTTTTTTTTTTGTCCAAGAGTGAAAAAGTCGCTATTGAACACGATTCCACGGTTTGGAAAGTCACGAATAGTCACAATGAAGGGTCAGGTCACGAATAGTCACAATGAAAGGTCAGGTCACGAATAGTCACAATGAAAGGTCAGGTCACGAATAGTCACATTAAAAGGCCAGGTCATGTACGGCTTAAAGTCACAGAACGAATAGAAGCAGAGAGACGCTTGGTAACGATGACGTCATCGGATGACGTGAAATTAAAGTCTTCGTAACCATGAAAATGGTCTATATCAAAAGGGCATTTTTAGCTTCAAATGGCAAAAAAAAATAATTGTAACTTTGGTTAAGTTAAATAATGTTAAATTAAGTTAAGTTGAATTAAATTAAGTTAAATACTAGGCAGCTCAAAAACCTTGGACCTTGATTTTTGCTCTCTTCACCCTTGGCCCCTCCTTCATGCATAAAAAAAGTTAAGTTAATTTGAGCCTGTATATAATCTTTCTTTCAGGTTCACTATAAGCCACTCTCATAATGACATCACTTTTTTTCCTCCTCCATTTTTACAGACCGGAGAGGAACGACCGTTCCGCCTTCCGGACCACCACCATTCGGTGCCACATCGGATCTGGCATCAAGCAGACGAAGGGGATTCAGGACCAAGGTCCCCTCTCGTTGGTCGAGTCGCCCAGGTAAAACACACATTTATTTTAATTAACTGATTATATATTATATGAGAGAGAGAGAGAGAGAGAGAGAGAGAGAGAGAGAGAGAGAGAGAGAGAGGAGAGAGAGAGAGAGAGAGAGAGAGAGAGGAGAGTTACAAGGAAAAGTACCATACCGAGGAGGTACTAATGGCAACTGGTGCCAGGGAAAAATTCATACACCCTCAAATAGTGTGCAAGATTCGGTCTAACCTTTTCCTGAACAGATCCACAGAAGAACTGTTCACAACTTTTGAAGGTAGCCTGTTCCACGTGTCACAGATCTTATAGGTAAAGTAAGTCCTACACACACTAGTCCTAAACCGTTTCAAATCCAACTTCCAGCCATTGTTGCGAGTTGGGTTATCATTTAAACTAAACATGCTTCTAAAATCGACATTGTTGAACCCGCGTAAGAACTTGAAAACCTCGATGAGTTGACCGCGCAGCCTCCGAGTTTCCAGCGAAAACAAATTCAGGGCGCGTAAGCGTCGATCGTAGCCCATATGCCTAACGGAAGGAATTAACTTTGTGGCCCTCGCTTGCACTCGCTCTTGCCTCTCAATATCTATCTTTCCTGAGGGTGGGCGACCAGAACTGCACAGCATGCTCCAGGTGCGGCCGAACCAGAAAATTGTACAAAGAGAGCACAGTCTCCTTGTTCTGAAATCGAAATTGCCTCCTGATATAACCCAACAACTTCTGGGCTTTCTTTTCCACCTCTACGCACTATTTGGTAAACTTAAGGTCGCTGCTAATTAGCACACCCAAGTCCTTTTCCAAATTAGTGGCCTCGATATTACTCCCCAGCATGGAGTAATCCGACTTGGGATTGGCGTAGCCAATGTGCATCACCTTGCATTTGCCCAAGTTAAACGGCATTTGCCACTTTTCGGACCATTCTCCTATCCCACGTAGGTCCGCATGTAGTTGTTCGATCGCCTCGGGCGTCCCAACATTGGCCCCAAGCTTGGCGTCATCAGCGAATTTGGCGATCCTATTGACGATGCCAGCGTCAATATCATTTATGTAAATGATAAACAACAGTGGCCCCAAAACGGAACCCTGAGGAACCCCGCTAGCGACCGAGACCCAACCCGAGCTAGCCCCTTTAATTACAACCTTCTGCCGCCTATTCTTCAGCCAGTTTTCAATCCACCTACCTACTTCCCCACCGATACCCAGCGCGCACACTTTGGCCATTAGCCGGCGGTGAGGTACCTTATCAAAGGCTTTCTGAAAGTCGAGATAAAGTATATCAATCGCCCTACTCTTATCATACTCACTCCACATGACGTGGAAAAACTCAAGCAAGTGGGTGAGACACGACCTATACCGTCTAAACCCATGTTGGGAGTCCCCAAGCAGCTTGTAGGAATCCAAATGGTCAACGATCGTATCCGCTATTATCCCCTCTAATAATTTACCTACAACCGAAGTGAGAGACTAATGGGACGATAGTTCCTTGTTCTTTCGTGATCCCCTTTCTTAAAGCTAGGGGTCACGTTGGCTTCCCTCCAGTCACCAGGCACCTGGCCCGTCTCCAACGATTTGTTGAAGACTGTAGCCAGGTGGGAAGCCACGTGGTCGCGCACCTCCCGCAACACTTTGGGGAGGAACGGGTCTGGCCCAGGAGCCTTAAACGCGCTCAGTTTGTCTGAGAGAGAGAGAGAGAGAGAGAGAGAGAGAGAGAGAGAGAGAGAGAGAGAGAGAGAGAGAGAGAGAGAGAGAGAGAGAGAGAGAGAGAGAGAGGTTGTAGATACCAATCGACCAGTGAAGTACTCCTGGGAGGACAGGACGTTAAACAGGAGACAGGGAATGCTGGAACTCCCGTTTCTCTTGTCACTGTCCCCTTAGGTGATCTACGTATTTCCGCGTCTCATCTACCCTATGATCAGTCCAGCATACTCTCAAACACACAAACACACACACACACTTCTCCCTCTATTCCTCACTACACATACATGCATTTTACACACTACACAATCTTTTAAAAATTTATATAAAAAAAAAGACATCGTGAGCCTCGGAGACCTTGAATTCGTCTCTCTCCTTCTCATATACAGGAGGGGTCACTTTTGCGAGCCCTCGACCTTGGTTCTTCCTTTCTACATATATATATATACATATATACATACATACATACATATATATAATATATATATATATATATATATTATATATATATATGTGTGTGTGTGTGTGTGTGTTGTAGCATTTTAGTCCCTTCTAATGAACCGCTTTGACGACATTTCCGGATTAAATTTGCGTGTGGAGCGTTTTATACGAGCGAAGAAGGAGTCATTTGTGTGAACTGAAAACGGGTCGTATAACGCTAGAACTGTAATAGACTTTTTCCCTTGGCACTGGCACTGGCACTTAATCCATCTTTGATCCGTAGAGTAACTTTTTATTCACTGTGCAGTTAGTAAATAGTCGTTTACTTTATTGTTATTATTGGTATTACTATTACGACTTACGAGTATTATTACTATTATAAGTATTATCAATATTTGTTATTATTACTATTATTATTATCATAATCAACAAACCAACCAAGAACAAATTCCGGCACAAAACTATTAATGGACTTCGAGTTCACGGAAGGAGATGTAATTACGGCCTTATCACAGATGCGAGACAATTCAGCGCCAGAGCCAGACACAAGGAGTGCCACGTTTCTGAAGAAATGTAGAGAGAGTATTGCCAAACCGATATACTTACTATGGAGGAAATCACTCGACACGGGACAAATTCCACTCCCCTTAAAGAACGCGAACATTGTCCCCCCCCCCCCCTATTTAAAGGTAGTAACAGAGCATGCCCAGGATTATCGGCCAGTGGCTCTCACCTCACACCTTATAAAAGTGTTTCGAGAGTATGATTAGAGGCAAAACTACCTACAAGAAAAAGACTTATACAACCCAAATCAACATGGCTTCAGGGCTGGAAGATCATGCCTATCACAGCTATTAGACCACCAGGGGAAAATACTGGAAACACTGTGTCGAGGACAAAACATAGATGTAATATATACGGACTTTGCTAAAGCCTTCGATAAATGTGACCATGGAATCATGGCACACAAACTTAAGAATACAGGAATTACTGGAAAGCTAGGAAAATGGATATTTAATTTCTTGACGCAAAGAACGCAAAGAGTGGTGGTAAATGGAGTTAAATCGGAAGTCTCGGAAGTTGTGAGTTCGGTCCTACAAGGGACAGTATTAGTTCCCTTGCTGTTCATACTAATAATTGCAGATATTAAGGACAGTATTGTATCATGTTTCGCAGATGACACAAAAATGTGTAAGGAAATACTGAACGAATGTGACATAAGAAAATTACAAAACATTGAAACATTATTCCAGTTGGCATAAGACAACAATATGAAGTTCAACGAAGAAAAATTCCAACTTCTAAGATATGGTAATAACAAGGAGCTGCAGAATAAAAGATACAAAACTCTGCAAGACAAACAGATACCACCAAATCTACAAGTCAGGGATCTTGCAGTAATAATGTCGTCGGATGCAGAATTCAGAGAGCACTATAAAATCAAAATTACAACGGCTAGAAAAATAATGGGAATCATCTGGAGGAGCTTCCGCAGCAGAAAAGCAAATATCATGCTCAAAGTATGGAAGCGCCTAGTCCTACCAATAATTGAGTATTGCTCAGTACTCACAAGCCCATAAAGAAAACGAGACATTGCGAACATTGAAGCTACACAAAGGACTTTTACATCTAAGACAGAGGAAACGGAAGGTGAAGACCACTGGTCTCGACTACAATCACTGAAACTCTACTCTCTCAAAAGAAGGCGAGAGCGCTACACAATGCGGTACACAATAATATACATAGGGAAAATACTTGAGGGTTTTGTCCCTAACCTTAGAAATGAAATAGAAACAAACTGGAATGAGAGAAGAAGCACATTTTGTACAGTCCCAGCTGCTGTGGGACAGGGAGGCATGAAAATGAGGATGGAAAATACCCTCAGAATACGAGGCCCAAAGCTTTTCAGTACCCTACCGAGAGAAGTAAGGAATCTCCAGCACACCGACCTGAATAACTTCAAGAATACAAAGTCCCTGACCAGTCATGCGTGGCTGCCTACGAGGGCAGGAGGATATCAGACAGCAATTCCCTCCTCCACCAAATAAGGCGGGATGCTGCAGAGGGGTCGAGCAGGTCGATCCTGAACCGTCGTTCGAACCCACACAAAGTAAGTAAGTAACATTATCATTAAAGGAATTCGCTATCTGCAAGCTAAACGAAACTCATTCTAAAAAAAATTTTATATACCTTTCAACCTTTCAAATGTTCCATGCGATGATTCCTCATTTCACGAAGGTCAAGCTTTTCGCCCCTTCACTCGAGTTGGCATGGTGAAGTAGCGAGTTGGTTTCTTGTACTTTCCACCGCACATATCCAGGTATGCCAGGCTCATCGGGGATTGTTCTGAGCCAGACGTCTAATCTTCTTTTGAAGATTCCCACCACACCACCACTCGTGTTCCTTAGGTTTTTGGGCAGCTGATTAAACAGTCTTGGTCCTCTCACAACAAAACTATTTTCTTTCAGGGTTAAGGATGTTCCCTGTCTAGCCTTTAATTTGGGAACACGACACAGTCTTCCTTTTCTACTTTCCACTGTTGTTTGGGGAGTTACAGGGTTCAGAGTAAGATTAGGGGCTAGTTTCTCCATTATTTTCCAAGTGTAAATAATGGTGTATATATATATCTCTCTCTCTCCTCCTTTCCAGTGAATCCTTTCTAGTTGTCTAATGTCTTCTTTTTTATATGGGCATGTTAGGACCGAGCAGTATTCCAACTTGGGTATGATCGGTGTTTTCAGTAGAGGAATCATTATATTCCTATCCCTTCATTTAAAGGTTCTCAGCATCTGCCCAGTTACTCTCTTTGCTCTGTTTACTGCCATCTTATTTTGTGTTTCAAATTTCGCATCATCAGTCATTACAACTCCTAAATCTTTTGCTTTAGAATTTCTCTGAATTTCATGTCAATTTGGGGTATAGTATTTCATGAATTTTAGGTCCTCCCTTTTTCCATATCGTAACAGTTGAAATTTCTCAGGGTTAAATTTCGTATTGTTGTCTTCCGTCCACTTGTAGATTCTGTTCATGTCTGTTTGTAGAGATCCTATATCTTCTGGCTTTCGTACTTTTCTACTGATCTTTGTGTCATCGGCAAAGGATGTTACTGTACTGTCTCTGGTAACGTCCTCATCTATGTCAGTTAGCATGATTATGAAGAGGAAGAGGAGTGGAGATAATACTGTTCCTTGTGGTACTGAGCTGAGGACCTCTGATTTTGATGAAGATACTCTTTGTACTGTAACGACTTGCCGCCGCTCACTAAGGAAATTATATATCCATTGCCCTACTTTTCCTATTATTCCCATTTGCTTCAGTTGATGTATTATGATTCCATGGTCACACTTGTCGAATGCTTTGGCAAAGTCTGTGTATATTACATCATAGTTTTCATTACTTTCCAGTGCATCAATAATGTTGTTGTAGTGTTCCATTAGTTTTGATAGGCATGATCTGCCTGACCGAAATCAATGTTGGTTGTCATTTAATTTTTTCCGAGTTCCCAAAAAGTCACAGATTTTCCGTCTAACTATTCATTCAAATATTTTAGTGAGATGAGATGTAAGCGACACTGGCCTATAGTTTTTGCCCTCGGATCGACCTCCTCCTTTATATATTGGGACTACTGTATGTTCACGCTCTTCAGGATGCCCGGTATTTCTCCCGTGTCTCCAGTAGTGATCGTCTCCATATCCAGTATAGGGGGTCAACGATTGCATTCTTGCAGTTTTTGATCAGTGTGGCATTCCATTTACCGGTCCTGCCGCTGAGTGTGCTTTTAGTTTCCCTATAGCTTGTGTAATATCATCTGTCGGAAAGTCGAAGTCCGTTATACTGTCCCCTTTTAGTTCTTCTTCAAAGAACGCGTTTCCTTCGCATATCAGTTTGTCAGTTTTTGGGATACTGAAAGATGATTCGCACCGAGCTCTTAATATTTCAGATACTTCTGTTAGATCATCAGATAAAGCACTGTTCTCGTTTTTTAAAGGTCCGATAGTCGCATGGTTTTTCGACTTTCTTTTTGCAAAATTATAGAAATACTTTGAGTTAACCTTTATCGCTTCTACAGCGTCATCGTCTTTTTCTGTACGCTTCTCAATTAATTCCTGTATGACACAATCGATACTCTGCAGTTTATCATTTAAAATTTTTGTGATGTTGTTATCTTTACAGTTACTTAATTTTGCAGTCATTCTTTTTCTCTTTCGGAACAATGACCTCTTTTGTCTCTCGAACCTGCTTCTTTTTCCTCTTTGTTGTACTTTTGGGACATGTCTCTCCACAATTTCCATCGTCTTCTCCTCTAAGGTCATTAGCACCTCTTCCGTTGTCTTGGCCTCGAAGATGGTTTTCCTCTATACTTCAATGCTGGATGCTCCTGGGATCTTGGGAGCATTGCTCCAGTAAATTTGACCATGAGAAAAAGTAAATTGGGTTTGGGGTTTTGTTCATCCGCTAGACGTTATGCAATTTTTTTGCGTATACGTTCTTGTACAAACCAATTTTTTTAAATTACAAATTTAGTTATTTTAAGTTTAGTTGGTATAGTTTATTCGTATTCATATTTAACATTATTTTTATTTTTTGTTAAGCTTCAATGTTTTGATATTAAAATTTTATTAAAACGTATATTTTTTTTAATATAAATTATCAGGATTGGACTATGTTCCATTGATCTCTGCCAGGTTTGATAAATTGGCCAGATAATTACTTGTGCGGTTTTAAGTAGCCACCATGACTCTAGAATTGAAAAGTTTAGTTAAGTTTAACTTACTTTTACTTACTTTAACTTACCTACTTTTACTTACTCTTCCTTACTTTTACTAAGTTTAAGCACTTACTTTTACTCACTTTTACCATACTATATTTACTAAACTTTTACTTTTTTGTATTTTTTCAGGTAGTCAATAATCAATAATGGATCCTAATATTGATGAAGTTGGAGAGAAAAGTGAGGGTGTTAAAAGGGGTTACTTTTGGGTCAATGCAAGAACAATATTCAAAGAAGCAAAACTGGGAGGAAATTTTAATTCCAAAAAAAATATTTGTTACAATACAAGAGGTTCCCAGAGTTTGGGCCCACAGCTTAGATATTGCAGTAAAGAAATACCAGGATTAAGTGGCAGCAAAGAGATACGGCAAAGCAGTCATTTAGTTTTTCCAAAATGTGCTAGGCTAGACCTCAGAAAAGAAATGAACCACTTCTCAACTGCTATCTAGAAAATGAAACTTTTTCACTAGATGTTTCACGACTGAAGAAAGTGCTTCTCCTCCACCTAAGAAACAAAAGGTAAGTGAGGAATCGGCGCATCAGACTAACAAAACTGCTTTAGAGAATTTGAAAATTCCAAATCCAGAAGACATTGAATGCAATTTTGCCCTAACCAAAGAAACTCACCAAGCTGTTTGGGTTAATAAAGAGAGTGTCAAAATATGCCTTAAGGTGAGTTATAACTGTACATTATTGTATTATTATGTTTAGCTAAAACAATTTGTAATTGGTATGTCCGTCAATTCAAGAGTTTACTATATTAACCTATCTATTGGTGTAAGGGGAAAAAAAGTAAATTCAGAGCTGTGCTCCAGTAAATTTTTTCAAATCTGGAGTCATGGATGCAACACCTTCCCAGTTTATAGCTTTGGAATGAAAATTTAAAATTTCAATTTGCTTCTTTCTGTTGTTCGTGTTCTTTCTTTTCCTGTTGCTTTTATATTGGTTGTTATTTCAATAATGTTGTGATCCGATATTATAGATGGGGGTATTTCTACGTTATCAATTAGGATGCTGTTGTTTGTGAATACTAAATCTAGGCAGTTGTTTTTTTTTGCGTTTTCTGTTATTTCTTGCGTTAACATAAATTCATCAGCTTGAGCTAGTAGCATTTTTACCCGCTCTTGGTCTTCCCGCGCGCCCCCCGTGTCCTGGTGTATACATATATTTTTCCTATCCTTTTTTATTTCACGAATGGAAAATTAAAATCACCACAGAGAAAAATATTTGGGGTTGGAGAATGTAGATCTTTCACCCAGTTTCTTACCTCTGTAATGGAATTAGAGAATTTTGAGGTTGGCGCGTTGGGGGTCTGTACATTACAATTAGTACCATATTTAATTTTTCAACTTTTGCTGCTACACATTCTACGTAGCTGTTTGAGGTACTTATAGTCATTTCTGCCATATGCCTTTCGCGTGTGTAAATAGCACATCCTCCTTCACATCTCACTGTTCTGTCGGCTCGGAGTATGTTATAGTCGTCAATGTGTATTTCTTTTTTGTCAATAAAACTCACAGTTTTCACAGTTCGCCTGGCAATCCTTTAGATGGGTTTCCGTGAAGCATACAAAATCTGCTCCGTTTCTCGCATGAGTCCTTTCAGGTATAAAATTTTGTCTGGGGAATGGTTTGATTTAAGGCCCTGAATGTTTGCCAGGATTATTTTTATTTTTTCCCTTTCGTTTCTACATCCTCGCGTTTCCGATGCATTTTTCAATAGTGGTGCCGGTTTCGTTGCCTCGTGATCCTCCGAGAATTTTCCCCTCGCTCTGTTTCGATACCCGTTGTCCCGATATCGCGTGTAATGTCTTTCTGTTCTGCCTTTTGTACGGCTTTCGGATCCCCGTATTTGTCAGTTGGCTTTGTATTTGCTGGATGGTATTCAATAGTTGAATTGCGTGGGCTACATCTAAAAAATTGGTAGCCCTCTTTGTCGCTGGTTTCGTCCGCTCACCCGTCGGGTTCCTTTGAGGGTGGTGGTGGTGGTGGTAACGGCATATTTTTGTCCTTATTTGCGCCTCCCATACTTTGTATAGGTGTTGCAGACAGTAAGATGGTGGAACTCGCAATTTTTTCAAATTTGCAATATCCTCTTGCGTAATGTGTGTTACATAACGTGGAATGTGCGTAGATGCATTGCTCATCCCGATATCTGCAGTACCCTTTTGCGTAGTATTTACAGACGGTATTTTCTACGCTTCTACTTCTTGTTATCTGATTATTTCCTATGTTCTTAATTTTGTTATTATATCTATCTATCTATCTATCTATCTATCCAGACAGTTGACAAAAGTAAAGAGACCCCTTTGGTTTTCCATAGTGTTTGATTTGATAACAAAAGTTAATAACTAATAAATTTATTGAATTACTATATCTAGAATGGCGTTGCTTTCCCCTTTGCATTATGTAAAGCTGCCACACGTTCTGGCATTCCATTGATGAGCTTTGTCCTTGAGGACAATCATAGTGGCGTTTATTTCTTTTTGTCAATCCTTTTGTGTGTGTGTGTGTATATATATATATATATATATATATATATATATATATATATATATATATATATATATATTTGATGAATTTCACACTTAAACACATGAAATTAATTTTTTTCCTTTCTCCTTGGGTGTTTGCATCATATTATATATATATATATATATACAAGTTCTTTGAAATTTTCTCCGTTTGTATGATGTTATTCACCAACTATTTTCCCCATGACTAAATTCGTAATTGTATTTCATTCGACGATTTCGCTACATTAATTTACAAAGACGTATTGCGAATAACAGAAATTATATAATTTTATTGAATACCATTTTTAATAAGACATTTTTTATCAAATAAAATTATAATTCAAGAAATAAGTCCCTCTTTAATACCAAGAATTGCCATCAATCAATCAAAGGGAGTTTTATTATTATTACTATTATTAAATAAATACTATTATTAATTATTAATTAAATACTATTATTAACTAAATGATATTTACAAAAGATGATTTCTTCAGAGGAATTTGTACGTACCTTGATTAAACAAAGACGATTAACGTACGATTACTTACGAAGAAACCATTTATACGTTGCGTTATTATCGTAGTTATGGGGAAAAAATTATATAAAAATTATATAAAAATTATATAATTTGCGTAAATTATCGAAATATAATTTTGGAATGGAATTCAGGGCAAATTAGAATCGTTTACTTCGATTTTCGAGTTGTACAAAAAATATACTACATTGGACGAAGGAGATTGTAGACACCAATCGACCAGGGAAGTACTCCGTGGGGGGGGGAACGTTAGGCAAGAAAGGGGGATTGCTGGAACTCCCGTTTCTCCTGTTACTGTCCTCCTCAGCTGATTTTTTTCGTATATCATCTACCCTGTGAGCAGTCCAAAATGCTCTCAAAAACTTCTTCATTAGACATACTGTATATGCATTTTAAACACTACACAATCTTTTCAATATATATTATATATATATATATATATATATACAAGAGTATATAATAATAATAATGGCATCATGAGCCTCGGAGACCTTGATTTCGGCTGTCTTTTTCTTATAAAGAGGGGTACCCCCTCCTTTTTAGATAAAAACGAATTTGAATTGTATACTGCATTTAATTAACGTGTAAATCGGTGGGTTTATTATTCTTATGACAGGTAAAATGGGACGCTAAGGAATACGGACGAGTCATTTGCACGCACAGAATCAAATTTATAACCATTAATTCCTTTGTAAGTGAACAATTATAGATCTTATTAATGCCAGAAGATTTTACGTAATGTGTCGTAATACTGCCTCTATTCCCTCACAATTCCCACAAATGAAGAAAGGCCGCGCACGAACACACACACACACACACACACACACACACACACACACACACACACAAAACATCGGTATTGCTCTACGCACAAACACACAAATTCCCCCAGTACAAGCCCTCCCTACAGTTCTCCCCACACCCACACCCTAAACGCACACCCTACTTACCTTGCAGACACACACGCTTCACCGCCCTGAAAAGAGGTGAAGAATCAAGTCACCTTTTGGCCCCGCACCAGAACTTGGGCGTAAACGGCCTAACTTTCTAACTTGGTTATCTCCGAGATTACTTTCAACCCCGCGCGGTCAGCCCCAAATTCGTATAATAAGGAGATTCCCCCTCGCTGTCCCCACACACACTTTATGCCGCTAATAATCATGTTTGGATCAAGTTTAAGACGGACGGAAACTGCCATTTCATTAAAATATTTAAAATATCGACCGAAAGTACTTATGCATATGGGGTTTATGAGGTCACCCAAATGGGGATTCATTTACCAGTTTGGTAATAATAGTAGTAATAAGTAGTAATAATAAGTAGTAATAATAGTAATAATAAGTAGTAATAAGTAGAAGTAGGACAAACTTCTGGGAATTATCCACTCAAGTAGAGAAGAATGTCAGAATTCTGATTGGTAGTTAGCCATGCTATTAAGACCCTAATTATTATTAAACCATTAGTGATCTTCGGTATGAATCATTGATATGACGCAATCTTTTAGATTGACTCAGTGACTCATACCGAAGATCGCGTGAATACGAGAAAAAGTGATGCAACAATGACAAACAATTTTGTCGGTAGGAAATTCTACCAATGGGCACTAATTCGGGTTAATAGGTACGTTATCCATTTAATTAAGTATTTATTGATCATACAAATGCATTCATTTAAAAAGTTAAAATTATTAAAAATCAAAACCAATAAAATTGGTACATTTTATTTTTATTTATAAATGGATGAATAAAATTATTAACCCTCTCGGATTCTGGACAATTGCTCAAATTTCACCTTCTCGCGCTCTTTCGACGAGGGTTGCGTCGTTGAAAATCTCACCCGTTGGTACTCTTTCGACGCGGGTTGCGTCGTTAACAGGACGATATTGTTTATTTTGGTTAGCATTGGTCAGAGTAATTTTAACGACGAAGACGCTCTTAGCGACGCATATGGCAGCATATGACAATATGTTGCTTTATGTTTTTAGTGTAAGGATAAAATTTTACTCTTTGCTTTATAATATATTTGTCTAGTAAATTCTTTGAGACGTACAAAGATGGACTAACAGACAAACGGACAACAGTGACAGACAAACTGACAAACAATATGTTGCTTTACATTTTTAGTGTAAGGTATACAATTATCGTGTTTGCTTTAAATTTTTGAGATGGATGAGGACAGACAGACATACAGCAGGGACAGAAACAACAGTGTCATACCATGTCTTGCGTCTTCCTTTTATCGTGAAAGGGAAAAATATATTTACTATGTTACTTACCCGTTTATATCATATATACTGATAAGCGGTTGTCTATAATATAATATTTATTATATATTTTATTATAACGGTAAGACATGACATCGTTTTTCATTCTTCGTGTCACGATTACCACGAGAAAAACCTTGTTATTTTATGGGTTTTTTTTATTGTCGGATTTAGATAGACTATTATACTCAATAGACACAAAAATATCTTAAAAATATTGTGTGGGGGGGGGAAGAAAATGAGGTGTTATTGAACATTTTTGGGGGCTTAACGACGCAACGCGCGTCGAAAGAGTACGAGAGGGGGGTAAATTCGATAGATAAGTAAATTTTTGTAATTCATCAGGAGATTCACTCGTACCAAACTATAGGAATAGAAACAGACGCATTATTCATCACTTTACATCGCCTTCATCCCAAAAAATCACCCATTTTCGTAGGTTTGAAATTACGAACTAATTTAAGCATAGATCTTCAAAGTATCTCTAACGTAAGTACGCTTAAAAACAAAATGAAATTAATAAAGAAATACGAAAGTAGTACAGAACATTTAGGGACTACGGTAAATGCAAAAAATAATACTTAGAAAAATCTATAACTCGAACAAGCAAAAAAGGAAAGTACAGATCAAATATTTCGAGAATTAAAAATTCTCAAACTAGTCGAAATCTAGAAACTAAACATTGCCTCATATATTATTATTTTTAAGCAGGAAGAGGGGCCAAGGGCGAACGCCCGCAAGATCACAATTCAAATGGTTTATAATACCGCACCACAAATCATTCAAAGCGAAATAATAGTTTCCCAAAGGCAACACCGCTTTAACGAAAGACCATCAAACACTCGTATCAGAAAACCAAATTGTACTGTAAATTGTGCCACTAGATCCTTATCTTCAACAGGACCAACCCTGGGGGAACACCCTCGATCAGAACATAATATATTATCTAGAACATTAAAAGCCTTCCACACAAAAAAAGATAAATTTATCAATCATCGAACAACAACAACAACATGTATCTCTTTCTTATTTCCATATTAATAAAATTAATCTATATTCCCACAAAAATATATAAAAATAATAATCAATGAAAAGATAAAAGTAAATATATATATATATATATATATATATATACACAAGGTCAAGATATCTAAAATTGTCAAGATACTCTATTAGCAAAGGTATCTAATATTTAATTATTTAATATTTAACATTTCACCTTATATACCAACAAATAAGAATGCCTAATCTTAGCTGAATATATATATATATATATATATATATATATATATATATATATATATATATATATATATATACAGGGTGTCCCATAAGTCCGGTGTCATAGTAAAATTTATTTTAAACTAAATTTACAGAAGTAATACATTAACACTAAAAAAATGTTCAAATTGATGTCTGTTTTGGGACCTTTTTTTTTTTGCTGCGGTTAATGGCTGCAATGGCTAATATGGAAGCGAGTTACACTCTTGAGGAAAAAGCTTCCGCCTTTACCTCACGTGTGTAACTTACTAATATGGAAGGCCTCCGCCTCCCGAGGAGTGTAACTCGCTTCCATATTAGGCATTGCGTGTTATTCTACCGGCAACAAAAAAAAGTCCCAAAATAAGGCATCAGTTTCAACATTTCTATAAGTTCTAATGTATTACTTTAGTAAATTTAATTTAAAGTAAATTTTACTATGACACCGGACTTATGGGACACCCTGTATATATACATATATAATCCGAAGCTACAACAGATAAGCTGCGTGTACTTTATTTCTCTCTGTTTCTATGTCTTTAAAATTAATGTAAACAACCTGATTACGCTCCATTATTTAATAAAAAATTCATCAAGCAACCTCAAACAAAGCATGAAATTTACTTGTAAGTGCCAGTTCTATGCCATGTATGTATGTATGTATTTATGTGTGTGTATGTGTAGAAAAGCATTAGTATCGTCCCATTTATCTGTATATATAGTTGGGCACGTATGTATACATGTATGTGGGTGATTATGTCATCAAGAAATATAAATAAATTATAAATTATATTATTAATATTAATATTATTATTATTATTATTATCCTACTATGCTATGTACGTGTTGGAAAGCATTAACTGTATATGTATATATGTACGTCAGTATATATTATTCTCTTTTACACCTATTGTATGTCTTTATACATTTAACTATACAAAAACCGACATTGAAAACTATTAATAATATTAATAATAATAATAAATAATAATAATAATTATTATTATTAAATTTGAATTTGAAAGAGGTGGAAAGTGAAAAAGTCAATAAAGTGGGAAAAATTGAGGGTAATGGGATTTGGAAGTTGAATGTGGGATGGTCGAACAACGTGACACTGACTCTGAAACCACGTGACGCGGGTTCGAACCCCACTAGCACTCCAAAACGAATTCACAAACTTCAAATAGTTCGAAGATTTGTGTTCGAACTGGGAAAAACTGGCCAAATATTGAGACTCTCTCCCTTCTCCCTCTCTCTCTCTCTCTCTCTCGCACTCACGCGCACACACGCACACACACAGTCACAATTTCTTTAGAGTTTTAACTGTTATTCGTCTTCACACACAGCTGTACAAGTTCTGTTTACACATCCGCCGACAGCAAATGGACAGGACTTTTGCTGCGCGTTCGCGGCGCAATCCAGCAACAGAACCCTCAGAAAAGGAGCACGACACAGAGCACGCGAGAACACCACCCTAAAGCATTGCTCAAACGGGAAACAAGGTACTTTTCAGCCAATCCATTTGTATTTTTCGGTTAAAAGAGTTTGAAAATTTCTTGGAAAATTTATTATTATATATATATATATATACAAAACTAGTTTCCTAGAAAACGCTGTAAGAGAATGAGAAAGGAATTCTCATATAAGTTGGAGTCGTACGCCCTATTACAGCAACGCATCCCCTCGTACGTGTCTTTCCTCTTTTGTGCGTAAGAGTTAAAGGGGAAAAAAACGAAATTGCCTTCGATCGTCTTCTGTTTTCAATTTGAGGAAAAAACGAAACGTCTTCAACAAAAGATTCTCGAGTCGTTCTTGAAGAGCAAAATTCGCCTTCATTGTTATTAAATAAGTGCCCCCTCTCTCTTTTGCTCCGTTTTCTTTACGCGTTACTCGTTGTAGAAAATGCGCGCGCGCGCGCGTGTGTGTGTGTGTGTGTGTGTGTGTGTGTGTGTGTTTGAGAGAGAGAGAGAGAGAGAGAGAGAGAGAGAATTAGGGACACTTATCGCATACCAAAATCTTATTTCCACTTCACAAAACCATAAAAGCAACAAAAAAATAGTTTAAATTTTAAATACAGGGTATCCCATAAGTCTGGCCTCATAGAAAAATAATTTATTTTAAATTAAATTTACAAAAGTAACACCGAGGCCTTTTCCTCACGAGTGTAACTCACTTTCATATTAGCCATTACGTTATTCTGCCTGCAACCAAAAAAAAAAAAAAACGTCCCAAAGCAAGACATCAATTTGAACATTTGTTTTAGGTTCAATATATTAAATTTGTAAATTTAATCTAAAATAAACTTTCTTATGAGACCGGACTTGTGGGATACCCTGTATATATATATATATATATATATATTAGTGATGGGACGATTGTCATATTTCATACAATCGCTGTTGCGATTGCGAGTCAGAATTTGAAAATCGCGCGATTGCGATTGCGATGTTTTAGCTTTAGCCTCACATAACGCTCATTTATGCTTTAAATATACCTAAACGCGTTACCTACCATAGGGTTAGCTTGATTTTTTAACATTCCAATTTTACATAGAGCAAATAAAGAGGTGTACTTATTGTTATTATTAAACCAATTTTTTATTCTGTTTTCAACTAATTCGCAACCCGTTTTCATTTCTGTTTTTGACTTATTTATTATTTATTTATTATTCCGTATTGTTGTTAGCTAAACTTTCCTTTAAGTACGCATGAAAGAGCAGCTTTCATAGCAACTTTTGTAGAGATTTAAATCTTTTGTTCACAATCGCAACAATCGCACTCATTAAATGCGATTGCAATTGCGATTGCGATTGTAAAAAATGTGCGATTGTATCGCGATTGCGATTGCGATGCATCGTCCCATCACTAATATATATATATATAGTCCTGGGATTAGCGGCCCTAAAATTAGCGCTATTTTATCATTTCTTCGAGTTTTCAATTTGTGTATTTGAATTAAATTTAGGCGTATAAATTGAATAGAATTTATTCTTCCGTTGGTTTTGTTTTCCCTATTAATATATATATACAAAAGGAACTAGAGTCGTACATAAAAATGTTTTGATTTTCGTAGACTATAACGTCACATTTTTGTACCTTAGCAACCAATTATATCGAGGTGTGTGCTAATATATGTAAGTAAATTACGGAAGGCAGAACATACAGGGTGTTTCAGGAGGAAAGGTCAATACTTCGGGAGGTGATAGTATCGGTCATTGTGAGAAAAACGTTCATATGAACATGTGTCTAATTCTGAATGGTTACGGAGATAGAGCTGTTTGAATCTACAAATACAAAAGCATTGTTAATGGTAATCAAGAGAGAAACCAATTACTGTTTCTAACATTTAATGTTTAAACATTGGCATTTTGAATGGTATCAGATACAGAAATTACAAATTTGTTACAGTTTACAATACGTTTTCGAAAATCCCACCGTCAACCTCAATGCACTTTGCAATTCGTGTGCGAAGATCGCGCGCTGTTCGTCTGAGTTGATCTTGACGTTCCTTTATGCGGGCAGCAGCATCCAAAAAGCGCGCAAGCAATTCGTCTCGTGTATCCACCTTTCTTTTGTAAACTTGACTTTTCATCCACCCCCACAAACAATAATCTAACGGAGAATTAGACACATGTTCATATGAACTTTTTTTTCTCACAATGACCGATACTATCATCTCCCGAAGTATTGACCTTTCCTCCTGAAAGACCCTGTGTATAAATTATGGTAGTTTCAGAAAAAATTAGCGATAAAATTAGCGTTATCTTTAGCGGCGCTAACTTTAGGAGTTAGCGGGCACAGCACTGTACATAAAATAAATTTTGGGGATGTTGGAGTCCCATTTAAAAAAAATACTAAAGTTTCCCTTTCGTTATTATCAAAATTCAAAGAAAACGTGCGAAGAATTTGAATCGAAAAAGTAATGATTTTAATAGAAATTTGTGAACTCCCAATGTTTATTTCGGATTTTTGAGGGAAAACTAAACCAATTTTTCTTATTGTATTCCACAAACTTTATATCCTTTTTTCCGCGCGTGACTAAAATAAACTTCTCCCTTCCCCACAAGAATAAAAAATAATAAATAAAAATAACTCGTTGGAACTTTAATAAACGTCAAATGATTCATATTAACATTTAACCGTTAGAAAAATAATTACGAAAACATTAACAAAAAAGGCACCCCTAAAATAACGAATAAAATAAGATATTGTACAAAAATGGATAAAATATCATAATGGGACACTCGCCTCACCCCCGACAAAAAATTAAAGAATGGTGGCGAAGACCGGATATTTTGTGGTTGTAATTACTTCAAGGTCGTCTAACGCCGATTTCAAAGTTTTATTTTACTCTTAAGTGTGGCACCACAATTCCGTGCCAGATCCTCTTTCGGTTTTCGGCTTTACAGTGAAAGATTTACGGTCGAAAGCAACGTTGATATCGTCAATGTAATCTGTTTTACGCAGTCATTTCTTTAATCTCTTTAAACTGGTGAAAAATTGAGTTTATATATATATATATATATATATATATATATATATATATATATATATACTGTATATTTGCTTCCATTTTCAGCACTTGGAGTGACGTTAGCGTGAGTCCTTCAAGTGTGGCTCAACATCGTGGATTCCTTCTTCAAAAGGCTTTCGGATCGCAGCTTGGTTTAGGTAAGAGTCATATCGAGGCATTCTCAGTCCTAATCAACACCTTTCAGGCACTTTATAAAAATCCTTCAGTTACAATATAATCACTTAGTCACTAACAGTTGCACCTTCAATCACCATCAACCTCAGTCACCAAGAGTAACCCTGAGTCACCAACAATAGAACTGGGGTCAAAATATATATATATATTATACATATATATACACACTATTGTTCATGCTCCGTAGGGAATGGGCGCTTTGTTTCTCTCTGTATTAATATCAAACTAACAAAGGAATAACATCTCGGAAATTTATTCTACCTGCATCCGAGAGTGTATAAAGTGTCAGTGCATCCGTGAATACGAGTTACCAAGTGAAATTTATTGAGCGTAAGTGAGAGCAATATAGTTCACACAGACATATCACGAGTTAAAATATATATATTCAGTCGAAATAGTCATTTGAGAAAAGTTTCGAACGAAATGGGAAAATGGTCATGAAATCAAACTCGCGTGACTGACTCCCTCCAATCAAACAAAATAAAAGCTTTTTTTTTTTAATTGAACGATTTCGGTAATAGATAATATGGAAATGGTTCCCCGCATTTCCACCATATTTGTAAGTTAGGTAATTTGGCAACGAGTGAAAACGAAGCGATTGGGTGTCCATTTTTGTTAAAAATAAAAATTATTGCGACAATTTTTGGTGAATATCTCTCGTGTCGAACGCGAAACAAATCAAATGTATTCGTGATTCGTGTACGAAGAGCGTAAACTCGTTCGCGGTATTTAAAGCATTGGAAAATATGAATGCGATAAAGGAAGAGAGAATAAATGGGAGGAAAAGGTGACTAGAGAATATACCGAAGGAAAACTGTGTGGATGAGGAAGAAGTAAAAGTAAAGATAAGAGGAAAAGAAGACACTATTGTAGAGGAAAGAAAATAATCAAACACAAAATGTGATGTAGTGGAATTACCGAATGAAGATAATGACAAAAGGACGACAAAAACGAAAAACTTCGATGATAACTTAAACAAATATTACGCAAAAGGACATTTGCAAATACGGGGACGGGCAATGCATCCGCGCGTATTCCAGTTTATGCAACTTCCATTACAAAAATGGAAATTGTAAATTTGGAAACAACTGCACGTTCCACCACTTCAGTAGCTGCAAAAATTATGGTAGTTACGGGAGATGCAAGTACGGGTAAAAATGCCATTATCACCACTCTCAAAGGAACGCGAGAGTCGAGCAGCCAAAATCATCAGCAAACGGGATAAGCAATTTTTTTTAGACGTAGCCAACGCGATTCAATTACTGAATATCATTCAACAAATACGAGGATAATCCACAAATACGGGGATCCGAGAGCCGTACAAAATAAATGCAGGAGGAAATTACGTAATCTCGGGTCAGCATGTATCGAAAAAGATAGAAAAGAAAGAAAAATTCTCGAAGGATCACCGAACAATGAAACGCACACTACAAAAGGGATAACGAATCCGAACTACATAAAGAGGATATTGAAATCGAAAAATATAAAAAATATCCTTGCCAACATACGGAGCCTAAACCCCCGACCATTCCCCGGATAAAGTCGCGTATCTGAAAGGACTCGCGCGAGAAACGAGAGCGGACTTTACACGCTTCGGGGAAATTCGTCTTAAGGACTGCCAGGCGAACTGTGAAAGCCGAGTTTTTTATATTGACAAAAAAAGAAATGCAGATTAATACGAGAGGCGGTCAGAAAATAAGTTTACACGGCGTATAATTTCGTAACTAAAGGACCTACATTGATTATGTTTGTATCGGGTGAATTCGTTAATCACTGTTGGCAACACTGCACGTCGATTCGACTACTGCCATCTACCGTACATTGGTTATATGAGTCAGTCGAACATGGCGGCTCGACTGGAACAGTGCCCTGCCCTACGGAGCAGTCCAGGACGTTTACGTTTAATGTCCGTTCGTAAACATTCCAGTGTTGAACAATATGCAGCCGCATTGATTGTTGTACCTTTTTGCATGAAGTCTGCGAGCAAAACGCCTTTGTGGTTCCGAAACACGATAACCATCACTTTGCCAGCGGACCTCACAATCTTGAACTTCTCTGGTCGCGGGGACCCATGGTGTTTCCACTCCATGCTGGCACGTTTTGTTTTCGGAGTACGGTGATGAACCCGTGTCTCGTCTCCTGTGACAATGCGCTCGAGAAATTCTTGACCACTGACAGACTCGGAATATCGTTGCAGAAATGACAGGGCACTCTTCCAGTCGAGCCGCCATGTTCAACTGACTCATAACCAATTTACGTTAGATGGCAGCCGAATCGACGTGCAGTCTTGCCAACAATGATTAACGAATTCACCTGATACAATCAATCAATGTAGGTCCTTTAGTTACGAAATTATACATCGTGTAAACTTATTTTCTGACCGCCCCTCGTAGCTATAACATAATTCGAACCGACGGAACAGCAAAACAAAAAGGACGATGTGCTATTTATACACATGAAACCACGTGACGGAAATGACTAAGTACTTCAAACAACTACGTAGAATTAGTAGCAGAAAAAGTTGAAAAATTAAACCCTATACTAATTGTAAACGATCATTAGACACGGAGAAATACCGAAGAAGGAGAGAGAGGTACACCATTATTTACACATGGAAAATCAATAGAAAAACTAATTCCTAATCTCACTTTCAATTCTATAACCATTCAAACAACAGCGGAAAGTAGGAAAGGAAGGATGTGTCGTGTCCCCAAACTAAAGGGAACATCCTCAACCCTGAAGGAAAATAGCTTTGCTGTCAGAAGGCCAAAACTGTTCAACCACCTACCTGCCCAAGGAACTAGGAAACTTGACTGACGTATGGATGTAAACGTTCAAGACTAGACGCCTTGTTCGGAACAATACTAAATGAGCCGAGAGTACCGACTATGTGAAATGGAGTGCGCAAGAAACCAACTCCCTATTTCGCCAGATTAATTCGAGAGGAGGGGCAACAACCCTGACCTCCGTGAAATGAGAAATAATGGCACGGAACACCCGGAAGGAAAGGTATATTAATTAGGAAAATTAATCCTCAAACAAGCTTTTTTCTCTAAACGAGAAAACCATCCATTAATTATCAATAATGAAGATAATTAATCCTCTAATTAACTAATTGGTAATTGAATTTCTCTTCAAATTAACCACTTCAATTATAGTAACTGAACTGCCAATTAATAAATCTTAAACTATGTCAGTAATTAATTCTTTCGAGATTTTTAGAATCCAAATTATCAATTATCATAATTGATAATTATGATAATTTATGACGCATTATTAAAAGGGGATCACGTCAACGAGAAACAAAACAAATTTTTTAAGGTTTTAATAAAAATTAATAGTTTTTAATCAATTTTTAATAGTTAAAAATAATACAAATTAAAGTTTTAATATTTTAACTTTTTAACTGTTCAAAGTCTGTTTTCAAAGTTTAAAGAGTTTAATTTTCAAATCTTTTAATTTTTAATTTGCATCCGAATGGGTGAAGTGAAATAAGTTATTCTTAAGATAAAAACTTACAAACAACAATAGAGTTCCTCCTTTCTTTGATCACCCTGTATTCAACATTATATCGCGATCTTATTTCTCTCTCTCTCTCACGTGTATATATATATATATATTATATTATATATATATACCAAGTGATTTTATTTGTTAATAAATAAGTGAACGAAAGATTTCTTTTTCTAAGTACGGCAGTTTCACTAAAATTTACGAGTTTCATCTGATGACGTGGCGATTCTTGATTGGTTATGAGCAACGCAAAATGGGTTTTATTGCAATATTTTTAGTCTGACGTTTTCCACTTATTTAAAGTATTACCATATATATATATATATATATATATATATATATAGAGAGAGAGAGAGAGAGAGAGAGAGAGAGAGAGAGAATGTTACTATTATGGAAATTTAAAAAGAGCATTATTTTAATGGTTTAAATATAATTTCTTTTTTTATATTATCTAACGCGCGAGTGTATCACGAGCAGGGTGGCGTATATCGCGATACATTTTTCTGTATCTTGTATCGTATCGCGATACATATTTTATATTTGTATCGTATCGAAAGATACGATACAAATAAGTGTCAGTAACGCGATACTTTATCATAGACTCAATCGGTGATCTTTCCCCAGAATGTCTGTGAATTGTTTGAGAAGTCACTGTAAAATTTAATAAAAATACAAAGTAATTCAGTTGCTTCATAATATGTCATACATGATATATATATATATATATATATATCGTGATACATATATTATTCATATATCTAGTATCGTAACGAAATACATTTTTGCCAATACAATGTATTGAGTATCGTATCGCGTTACTTTTTTTGGCACCGATACACCACCCTGATCACGAGTTCAATTTTAATCCACATTTTTTATTATTTTACAGTTTATTGTAGTTATCCTTCTTAAATTTCCGTTTTTACTCTCCATTCGGCGCCATATTTGACCTTTCAGTTTTCTCTCTTCAGATGGAGAAAACTGCCGTTGGAGCCACGGCGAGAAGGGAACTCAAACAAGCGACGACTTGTTGGATCCTTTGGTTCCTCGCATGCGCAGAAGAGTGGTTCGAGCAGTGCGCGAAGGGACTCTGAGCAAACAGGAAGGAAAAGAGTTTTTTGACCTAACCGAAGATTTTCTCCAGTCGAAGGTGCTAACAGATTCTTTCACGGAAGAATGGATGTGAGGTTATAAAAGCCGGGTTCCTCGCCCGAGGTCATGCCCTATTTGGGAATGATCTTAACGTGGTATTAGGTCTCCATATCATCTCGTAACTGTAGAATAGTTTACTCAAAATGCCCCAATAATTTAAGGGTATACAACTTATTGGGGCATTGCATGTATTACTGGGTCAGGTTGTACCCACTGTTTTAATAGACGATTTTGAGGCCTCTCTATAATGGGTATTATATCATATTTTCTCAAGATGCTCACTGTATGCCCAAAGTTAATCGATATTCGTGCCAAGTATGAACCCCCCCCTCCCCAATAGTAGCCAAACAGATATTTGGATGATCTCAAATCAATAATAAAAAGTATTCTAGTTCATAGGAAATTTAGCGCCAGTTTGTGTTTTGTGTGTATATATATAATATATATATATATATTATATATATATATATATATATATATAATTGTTGACAGTTGGAGCATGAATACTGTTCATTAAGTACCTTTGAATAGTACGAACTACCAACAACACAATACAAAAATCACACTGAACCTACCTGACAAATCAGTCCTATAACTTATGTGTTCGAACCCTATTCACTGTAATTTCGATACAAAACCCCACAAACCCTAACCCAACGTACAGTCTTATACAAAATAACTGTACCCTGAAATACTCATGTAATATTAAATAATAAGCGATAAGGAGACAATAATAGAATATCAGTAACTTCGCGAAACTACTAGTTCGTTTATGTTCTATAATATCGCTTCGTTCCCCTATAACACAAGGGGGAATAGGGGAACAAAGCAGCGTTACTAGTTTTAAACCATTAGTGCCCACTGGTAGAATTTCCTGCCGACAAAATTGTTTGTCATTATTGCATCACTTTTTCTTGTATTCACGTGATCTTCGGTAGGAGTCATTGATATGACGCAATATTTTGATTGAGTCATATAAATGACTCATACCAAAGATCACGTGAATACAAGAAAAAGTGATGCAATAATGACAAACAATTTGTCGGTAGGAAATTCTACCAATTGGTACTAAATGGGTTAAAACTAGTTTGCTATATATCAACATATCGAATCTAATCTTGTATTTTTAGCTAATGTCTTTGTCAAAAGTAGGAACTAAAATTTTTCAACTAATCATACGTAACTAGTGTTACTGTACAACTTCAGGAAATAAATTCGCCAACAAATCTAGAAATTGTAAAACGCATAAAAAGTTAATAATTAGTAATGATTGTAACTCGTTTCTGAAACTTTTTCAGTCATAAAAAAAAAAAAAAATATTGAAAAAAAATAGCAATTATTAATTTTTTTTTTATTTATTTTTTTTTTTAGAAAATTCATGATTTCTAGATGAATTTATTTCCGAAATTGTGTACATTAGTACAGGGCGGATTGAAAAAGTAAATATTGTCAAGGTGTCTGATTAAAAAAAAAAAAATGATGTTCAGTGTTTGCCAGAAGATAGTGTGTGTGTATATATATATATATTACTTTTTCTTATCAATTTCTATGTGTGAGCATAAACTCTTTTATTAGTTAACAATAACTAAAAACTAGTCACGTGATCGTAAGTTAATTAACGCTAAATCAGGTGCTATATACCTTATTAACAAACTTAACAATCAGATTAACTGAAAGTAGTATATATATTAGAGTGTAGGGTTTGTAAGGAACCTTAGCATTTTTTAACTTATTCAATGTACAGTGCATTCCACTTCACTACGTATGTAAATAATCACAAGTAGATACAATATTCTGTGTATATATACACTTCGGTGGTGTAGTGGTTAGCGTCGCTGACTACGAATCCATCGGTCCAGAGATCGAAATCCGATGATGGCAGGCGGCGCGCAGCAAAACCCAGCTATTCATCCTTCCACGCAATAAAAAAAAATTTGCTTGCTAGATAAATGGGTACCCTGTGTAGCCTAGTGGTTAAGACGCTGGCCTGCTGCTGGTGGGGCGTGGTTCGGATTACGCATTAAACCGCGGGTCTAAGGTGTAGTGACACGCTTGACCTTCGTCAGAATGAACAATTCGGGCGGAAGCAAACCAAAGTTATATATAATATGAATTTTAATTGATTAAAGTGTTGGATTCTCTTACCTACCGAGATCAAAGTACAAGTTCAGAGCGACTGATCAAAATAGTAATTGAAAGGCAGACAGTTAATCGAAATAACTCGCTTTCCTCAGAACATTGATTGAACTAATCAAAGTAGTTCACAGGAAGAACCTTTTGTTGGAATAATATATATATATATACATATATATATCAAAGCTATTGACTTCTCCTTAGCGAAACGGAGCTTACAGATGAAAAGAAGGACCAACACAGCAAAAATTTTCGTTTATTTTTGTACTTGAGACGTTTCGACAAATCTTTTGTCATCATCAGTGAATTATAGACCTTAAAACAAAACAAGAATAAATTAAAATTACATCAATAGAAAAGGAATTAAAATCATTAAAATTAAATTAAAATTACCTCAACTGGTAAATACACAATGATTACGTCAACCTCCATATTCGGCAGATACTGAGAGAAAACTGTACGAATGTCACTTACAGTCGAAGGTATAATATATCTATGAAAGTAGGTTGGTTGGTTAGTTAGAAGAGCCGTAATTTGTAAGATGATCTATCGTTGTTAATGGAGGGTACATTAATGGATAGATGTACGAGGATTCTAAAATTCGGAGTTCTCTCAGGTTATTGGTTCTTGTTAGAATTTCGAAATGAGGTTTGTAAAGGGGATGGTTGTTATCATTAATATGGTTTCTAATTGCGGAGGGTTACTGAGGGACGGTTGGTACCCCACAATCCGCAATTAGAAACCATATTAATGATAACAACCATCCCCTTTACAAACCTCATTTCGAAATTCTAACAAGAACCAATAACCTGAGAGAACTCCGAATTTTAGAATCCTCGTACATCTATCCATTAATGTACCCTCCATTAACAACGCTAGTTCATCTTACAAATTACGGCTCTTCTAACTAACCAACCAACCAACCTACTTTCATAGATATATTATACCTTCGACTGTAAGTGACATTCGTACAGTTTTCTCTCAGTATCTGCCGAATATGGAGGTTGACGTAATCATTGTGTATTTACCAGTTGAGGTAATTTTAATTTAATTTTAATGATTTTAATTCCTTTTGTATTGATGTAATTTTAATTTATTCTTGTTTTGTTTTAAGGTCTATAATTCACTGATGATGACAAAAGATTTGTCGAAACGTCTCAAGTTCAAAATTAAACGAAAATGATTGCTGTTGTGTTGGTCCTTCCTTTCATATATATATATATATATATATATAATATATATATATATATATATATATATATATATATATCGCACTTTTAACTATATAACAAAAAAAAAATTAGAAAAAGAAGAAAGAGTTCTTCCGAGTATTTTAGAGTTTTAAACCTTCCTATGGAATAAAAAATTATTAATTATTATTATCATTATTATTTCCTGGGTGACATTTTAATTCTCAAAATGAGAAGAATTAAACAAACTTGTAAATACTCGGAAAAATTATTTTAACACCTTTTATATATATATATATATATAATATATATATATATATATATACAATGTTCTCCTTAGTTTACTTGTGTTGTGTCTTATATTTGTCTTGATGTAAATCTGATTATGGTAATCAAAGCTTAGAACAAGGAGACGAGTTTTTCATGATGGCGGCCATACCACTAAAGTTACGTTGAAATAAAATTATTATCATTATTATTTATTAATATTGTTATTATCATCAGATATATCCATAAGATTCATTAATCCTCAAGTTAAAATACATTTTTCATTTTAAATTTTTTAAATTTTTATTTTTAAAGTTCTGCGTTTTTCATTTTCGCCATGAATGCGATATTCGTTACAAAAATTTACGACACCAAAAATTGCCTCATTCCGATTGGTCGAATTTGATCGCTCTCTTCCTCGTTCTAATGCCGAACACACCGTTGCTACGCCAACGAAGTACTCGCTTTTCTTTCATAATATTGTGCTATCTGTGTGCATCAATCTTTGTGTAACCCGTTTTTACCACTCATCGATGTAAGCATTCATTTTTAGGTACAAACTTTTTTCGACCTATACTTTTTCTAAATGTTTTAGTAGTAAAATTTCTCCCTAAATGTAAAACTAAATATATTAGAAACTAATAAATAATCATCGCACTAAATTTTATAATTTAGTTTCTGTTTCGTTTTTCACTGTAGTGAAAGTGTCTGTTTTGTGAATGTCGCAAATATAATCAAAACAACCGCAAAAAAGGATTCATATTTTTTTTAAATAAAACTCTTCATTGAAAACGTCTTTGTTTTACTTAATATATCCCGAGATACCCCTATATACCCAATCACCCTTGACAGTACTTACCCTTCTACCCCACCCCTCTAATGTATCCCTGCCTAACATACACTAACTAAACGAACAACTGAACTGTATCGCTTTTCAAAACAGGCGTTTTTAACTAACGATTATTTTTTAACAAACTTCACTAATGTACATCTTGTTTAACTCGCTTATAATGGATTCCCACTTTTAATCAATATTTACACCCTATTTTGTTCATTGTAACCAATAAGAAGATTCTTGCGTTCTATATAATTAAAACACACACACACACACACACACACACACACACATACACATTTTTAAATCTGGAATTGATGAGAAAGCATTTCCAAATTTTTCCATTCCCGAAGCTAAAGACGACTAAATTTCTTTGAAGTCATCCATTCATATCGTTCTAAATTTATAACTATGCCCAAGTTCTTCACTAGACAGTTAATATTACTAGCAAATTTCTTTTGCGAGGGAGTCATTATTATTGCATTGTTTATTTTAAACACACTCTCCCACGAGCTGTACAATACAGTGAATGAAAATAGAAAAAAAATACCTTATTACGTACATACAATTACATAATGCTTCATCGTTTACAATGTTTCGTTTCCACTAATTACTGTCACTGTTAAAGATTGGCAAGTCCTTAACCCCTAGTAGGACCTACAAGGTGTCACGTACTCTTGAGAGATCGATTTATTTAATAAGTCTCGGATTATGATTACGAATGTATTAGTTTATTTTGAATTACATAATACCCTATCGTTGTCTCCTGTGTAGGAAAATTCTTCGAAGAGGCTGGCAGTTTTAAAGGAAGAAGAGGAACAGAGAATTACGAAACAAAGTCCAAATACGCGAAACGAAATCTGGGCCACTGGTGAACCTACCATCTCGAGCCAAAACGACTGCAAAGAGGTACCAAAAGGTGGATTCTCGTTCTCGCGCAATTTATGCCCTTTTAATAACATGTTCTACGATCAAAAGAGTCGTTCAACCGTTCCATCGACGTCTGAAAGTATGGAAAGCAAGACGAATAGTCAGATTAGGAAGAAACGCGACCGAACTTCCACCATCGCAGAACGTTTGCTGACCATAAACAAAGCTAGACATTCTGAAACAAATTCCTTAAAAATTCTGATTAAAAGTAAAAAAAATTGTCCAACTACTTTAGACACAAACGGCATTATAGTGGTAGAAGAAGTTAATCGTAAAAGTCATCATCAATCTCCAGAAAAATGTAAAGTTCAACGTATTACCTTTATTCCAGAAGAAGAGAATGAAGGTAACACAAATAGAATGCCCAAAAAAGAACAGTACTTTAAACACGATGACCGGATCATGACGACCTTCGTTCGGAATGTTAGCGACACGCAAACTAATAACGGCCTTAAAGATGAAAAGTCGAATTCTACGACTGAAGGCGAATTAGGTCTATGTTCCAAAAGGAATTGCGATACAAATAAAGACTCATTGCCTATGGAAGATTACAAAAATGAAAACGAGTCTTCACACACATTAAACGAATTAAACAAGAGAAGGGAAAATGAGCTTATCATTTTAGGTATTTTAAAGAAAAGGTCCCTTTCAAGTGGCAACAAACATTTCAAACAGCGCCAGACGATTCATCCGCCCGTGTCCTCTCATTTTCTCAGGATACCAGGGAAGGTTCACGAGCCGCATTTAAAAGCTAAATCTTTAGACGAACCGATCTCAACATTTTCCCTTTCTAGATCAAGAAGAAGCTTTCGGAAGCCTAAATCAGATCTAGACTCTAGTTCAAATGAACATAATTACTCATCAGGTTTAAGTGATCATAAAATAAAGACGGAGTAAATACGTACAATCACTTTAAAACATTACCAGTTAATTCTAAAAAAAAATCTGCTGAAAACGCATCTTTGGTCAAAGGTGATTTCGCTGAACCAACAAATAAATTTGACTCTGAGCCTAAGGGAGAACCTCCTGATATGGAGTTAAAACTGCGTACCAGTGAAAATTGTCCAAGATTTTCACCCACCCAAAGTGATTCATCGTCAGAACCTGAAGTTTTAAACCCGAGAAATAATCCACAAAATCTCGACTCTGATCTTCATAAATTTACCACTCATCCTCGAAAAAGCGCAAAACGAGACTCAAATATCCCCCGAAAAATCCATTTTATCGATTCAAAAGCGCCTTCCATTTACTCATCAGACGCGAAAAACATAGATTCTTCCCTTCTATTAAGCCAAAATACGATTTTGCCTACATTCGACCGAGATTTTGTTAAACCGAGAACCCAATTTAATAATTCGGCTTCGCATTCACCCAAATCAGACTCGGGTATCACTAATGAACCAAATCAAAGTAACTCAATTTTGAGCGAAAATTCGCTCGATTTTCGAGAAGGTTCTCGCGAATCAACAAACAGCGGAGACTCGAGAGATTCAGCCCAAATCTTCGAATCTCCCCAAAATTCTATTGATTCGGTTGAATCAGGGAGTTTCGTAACGGCAGAGAGCGAGAACAACAGCGGGACGGATGACGCTTCCTACGCAACAATACGAAAGTCCTTCACTAAGAAGGGAATTAAATTCAACCGTCATCCAAGAAAAGCCAAGATTCTTTAACACCCCCGTTTACGTGGTTCATGACAAACGATTTTTTATTTTTTACTAGTAGTTACGAGACACTTAAAACATTTAGCAGATTATTTATTCTGTAATAATAAAAAAAATTACTGTACCAATCGTTTACTGTCGGCATACAAAAATGTATCCACAGTAAAACAATGTCTCATCACTAAACTAACTTCGATACTTCGACAAATTCAGAAATAAATAAATAAATAAATAAATAAATAAATGATACAAACTTTGATAAAAAAAAAATTAAAAAGTACAAAATATTTCCAAATGCATTAATATATTTTTTTTAAAAATTTTATGATAAGAAACTCTAAGGCCAACCGCACACAGGATCGTCTCGCGACTCACGACTGACGACTCGGGTCGTGACGACTCTAGTTGCCTATGATTTTACAGTGACAGAATGGGAGCCCCGCACACTGCAGCGACCGCGACGCGGGGCTCCCGTTCTATCAATGTAAAATCACACGCGACAAAAGTTGTCACGACCCGAGTCGTCAGTCGTCAGTCGCGAGACGATCCCGTGCTCGGTCGATAACCCAAGAATAGTTCCTCATAAAAACTAAACCTATTTTCACAAATAATATTCTTAACATCTCAAAAAATTCCTGAAAAATTCTCTAAAATATTTTCAAGAATAATATAAAAATTCTTGAGGAAATTTTTTAACTCAAAAAACATTTTTGAATTTTCTAAAAGGGATTCTTTTTTTTTCTTTTAAACAAAATAAAATATGGATTAAAGTTAAATGAATAATTTATATAAAGTACATTTATAATTTATTAAACAATATTTAATTATTAATTTATTTTGTAAACTTTGTATGGATTTAAAAACATTCCCCTCGTGTATATATATATATATATATATATATATATATATATATATATATGTTGTCACTTACTTTTTTTGTAACTAATTAGTTACCAGTTACTGCCTCAAATAAATAACTAGTTACTGTCTCAAAAAGTAGTTAATTACTAGATATTTCCAAAGTTACTTCCGACATTTTTCCTGGTTTTAGCGATCATCTAATCCTGATAAAAGATTAATCATTTGTTTCAAATTGATTGTAACGCGACGAATCAACAGCAAAGATGTTATCGTACCATTGAATATACAGGGTGATTCAGAAGTCAGGTTACATAGGGCTTTTCTGTTTCTTTGCAGGTAAATGAGTTATGAGATGTTATCGAAGGAGGAGCGCAATGATGTGATATTCCTAGCTGGCTGCGCGAGTGCATTGCCGTTAACGGTGGCCATATCGAACGTGTGATGTGACTATTCCCCTGTATCATTACATAATACAGTATTTCCCTATGTAACCTGACTTTTGAATCACCCTGTATAATGAATATTATCAATAAACAAAAAGGCGGCAAAGAATGACAAGTTATTATTTATGACGTGTGAATTATCGTACGTCTGGCACTGATCAACCATCAGGATCAACTTGAACTTTGCATATGTTGATGGAGCAAAGCTTGTGAGGAAAAAAAATTAGCTCACAAAAAAAGTAAGTAGTAGAAGTTACAAATAGTCATTTTCTTTTTAACTAGTTAAACTAGTTAACTAGTAACGATTACCGAGTAACTAGTTACGTCGCAGCACTATATATATCCTTTAGTGCAGTGGTATTTAACCTTTTTCGCACCGTTACCCCTTGAGCTGCCAACAAAACTTTAATTACCCCCCCCCCCCCTCTATTACCCCTACCTACCCTTGCCTTTTAAATGGCAAATATGAGAAAAGGAAAATTAGGAAATAATAAAATTTTACTGGAACCATAATTGAGGAGGGGGTGGGGAGACAGTGGCGCCAACTTGTTACCCCGAGGAAAAGGCCGAATTACCCCCTGCGAGGTAATTACTCCCAGATTAAATACCACTGCTCTAGTGAAACTATTTTAAGTTACATTCAAACTAAGGTGGTTTACAATAAAACTAAGTCTAATTTCCCGTTTTCTATCGCTTAAAAACAGTATGGTAAACTCGTCATTGTCTGAGAATTATATGTTTACTCAGCCATTTTGACACTTGACCTAACGATTGGTTAGGTTAAGTCGCGATATTTTCGTTAGTTAGCCTTATAGAGCTAACTCAAAAAGGCTAGAGTGACGGACCTTCGGGTAATCCAACATTTTTTATCGTACTCCTTATCCTAAATATTGGGAAGCAATATGTTAAAGTGATTAACACTGGGAAGCAATATGTTAAAGAGAGATTCCTGGGAAGCAATATGTTAAAATGATGCGGCAAATTTTATTAAAGTACTCTCTGGGAGTTAATAATAATGGTCGCATCTTCAACGATACACATCGTACGTCTGGCAGGTTGCCTTCTTATAGTAAACAAAATCAGGCATAAAAAACACAAATGAAAGACCTCAAACTAATTCTAGTCTTTGACTTCTGCCTCGGCGGTACAATCCAATCTTTATTACGATGTCAGTTTATTTTGATCTTCCAACACTGAAAACATACTCGATAATACTTATTATAATAACTGTCGTCCGAGCCTTACAAACAGGATTTGTCGCGAACCATAATTATCCTTCCTCTGGATCGCGTGCTCGTCACACCCACCTACATTTATTGTCTTTTATCGCCCTTAGTGTTCCGTATGAAAGCAATTATGTAAAAAATATTAGGTGCGAAGAAGGTGTCAAGCTTAAAATTTATTCATTTCCTAAATTTCAAAATGGGAAAATGTAAGAAAAATGAAGAAAAATTGCGGGAAACAACCGATATCTTCACTTTATTATTATTTATTTTATTATTATTATTACCAACATTTTCCTTTCTAACGACAAAAATAAACCAAATATTAAGAAAGTAACGTCCTGAAAACCTATTTCCCCGCTACTTTGGGGTAAGAGTCCCCATTGGGTCACCCGAGCCCGAGCATTGACAGAGCGAGTGACCGGCCGAACCCTATAACCAGTAGCTGGGAGCGAACCTAGAGCCTCGCG
Organism: Bathynomus jamesi; assembly: GCA_023014485.1. Taxonomy (NCBI): domain Eukaryota; kingdom Metazoa; phylum Arthropoda; class Malacostraca; order Isopoda; family Cirolanidae; genus Bathynomus; species Bathynomus jamesi. The sequence goes on from JAJOZX010003977.1 coordinate 354,637, forward strand.
CCCAGAGTCTGATATAGGCTTGCCAACCCTCCCGGAATCGTGTGTGTTCTCCCGGCTCCGGAACGTTTATCCTAATCTCCGGATATCTTACAATTTGAGAAAAGTTTTCTTTAAATACGTAATTTGGTATCACCTTATCATTTCCATATTATTAGCCTTTAAATAATCGGAGGGGGGGTTGTACTATTAATATGAATAACATATATATATATATACACAGGGGCGTCGATTTACTTAACTGACCTTAGAATATGTCTTTATACCCCCTGCATATGGCCTCAAAATGCCCTTTAAATTGGTCATATTTAAAAAAATTCTCGGGGGGGGGGGGCTTAAGCGCCCCCAGCTATCGGCTCGCTCCACCCCCTTTATGGGCCTGTATATATATCATCTCCCGGAATTGTATTTCAGAAAGTTGGCAAGCCTAGTCTGACACCGAGAAGCAATCGTAATTCCTAATAGTGAGGAACACATTTATAATCCATGATCCTTCCCCAGTTGAAAATCAGTTGCAAGACGTGAAATATATATATATATATATATTGCTACAATACAGGTGTAGTTCTTACAATGAAGTGGCATGTACAGCTGCGACTCTTCACACACACACACACACGTGTGTGTGTATATATATATATATATATATGATAAGGGTATTACCAGTTATTAAATAAAAACATCACTCTTTGGAGCATCTTTCCTTAATAATGTTTCATCAAAAGAGGAACGAGGCCATGGAAAAGTTAGAAAAAACATCAAAGAAGGAAGCATTAGAATCTCTCTCTCTCTCTCTCTCTCTCTCTCTCTCTCTCTCTCTCTCTCAACCAAAATTTTGGGCCTAGAATAAAGCCGAACTGGAATCAAGTCGAAATGAGCAGTCTGGAATTAAATTGAACTGCTACTGTTAGATTAGATTAAGTCAGTTTAGATTATATTAGGTCAAATTATGTTTGGTTAGTTGAAGTTAGGTCAGGTTAAAAAACAAGGTCACACTGCAATAAAATCGAATGACAAGATTTAAGTCGAATTCGATCTTACTCCAGTTCGATCTAGTGTGTGTGTGTGTGTGTGTGTGTGTGAAAATTTGAAAAACTCTAATAAAGCCAACCCTAACCTCAAACCAGCTCGACCTAACTTAATTGAAGCTAACTTCCCCCAAACACGTCAATGTTCCCACCCATAAAGCAGCTAACTGAAAGAAGTGGGTAGTCATGTACAGTAGTACCTAAATGATAAGATCTTTAACAAATTTCAAACTGAAGAGGACTCCGTTACAACTGAAAAGAAACGCTTGACACCAGTTTTCTACGAGAGAGAGAGAGAGAGAGAGAGAGAGAGAGAGAGAGAGAGAGAGAGAGAGAGAGAGGACCAATAACTTACAGAGTCGCTGGAAACTTTAAAACCTTATTTTTAAAAGTAAATTAGTTTTTCGTTCAAACAAAAACAAAAACTTTTAATAACGAAAGTAATGATGGGGTTACTTAATCTCCTTAGCAACATATGACGGAGGAGACCTACAACTTTACTTGGATTCCACCCACGAGTCACTACATAATATGGGCGTGGAGGACGCTCCCCCATCCAACTATTACTACCCATACCCAATGTCACTTAACTCCGCTGATTGACGGGAAGGGTGTTACGACATTGGCCACGATGTAGCCTCTTTCAATAACAACATTTTAGGCGAAGTTACGTAGGTAACAATTAAGCCACACACACACACACACACACACACACACACACACATATATAAAACACAAAGCCACAAGGAAAAAAAATAATTCCAAGGCCTTTCGTGTATTCAGACGTACACCTCGTCAGGTTTATCATTCCCTGACGAGGTGTACTTCTGAATACACGAAAGCCCTTGGAATCATTTTTCTTTTTCCTTGTGAGTTTGTATCATTTATTCATTTCACGTGTTTAATTGTGAAATTCATATATATATATATATATATATATATCCCCGCAAGGGGGTTCTAAGCTCGTGCTCTTGAGTGCTCTTTGTGCTCGTTTGTACATGCTTGTTCCTGGAGGTTTCACGTGCGCCCTCCCGGCCCTAGCACCCAAGGATGATGGGGCTCGACCCTGCAGTCCTTGGTCTTTTTCCACTTCGACTGTCCCCTCCACCCTTTCTTTTTCCTCTGTCTTTCCTCTCACTTTTTCTTTGTTTTTCCGCTGAGATATGCCCTTTTAAATAGAGGCGAATCGGTTCTTCCCGAACTTAAAAAAAAAATATATATAATATATATATATATATATATATATATATATGGAAACAAATTATAGAGGAAATGAGAACTATAAAAACAGCTTGCCCTGCTAACAAGAGAGGACAGGACTCCGCAGGTATATTCCCCACACCATTACATACATCACCGCTCTATCCAGCACCACCCACCGATAATACAACCACAGTGGTATCAAGTGCCGCAACCCCAATTCTCTCAAATGCAGCGGCCAAACCAACAACACCAAACAAGAACCGACGTCGACCCGGAAACGACCACTATATAGGAAAACGGAACACGGAAATTAGAAACCCAGTAAATGTTTTATACACAAATATTCAAGGCCTCTACACGGACCAATGCCACAATCATCAAAATTACAAAACGTATAAAATTACTATTTCAAACATGGGAAAATAAGTCCTACATTGGACTACACACCCGCGTAAGAGCCAATCACAATGCTCCGTGACTACACACCTATTTCAAAACCAATCAAAGAGTAACACTTATCGGGACCAGCATGCTACCTATTAGGTACGAGCTATCGCTCGAGGTCCATTCCGAAACCCAGAAAACGGTTCACTTTTCGAACATTTTTTTTACCATTAATTGCTTTAAAAAAAAACATACCAACAGTGTTCTCAACAGGCACACGAGAAGTAAAATTCGTCTTTGTTGTTCTTTCTCTTGTACCAGGAGAAAACACTGTTGGTTAACTACAGTTTCAAAGCATTTTTAAGTCCCCACTTTTATTGCGGTTTATATATATATATATATATATATATATATATATATATATATATATATATATATATATATAAGCAAACAACCACAAGGAAAAGGAAACACAAAGTCCGAGCGCTTTCGTGATATATTCACATTATCAAGGAGGAACAGAATATGTGAATATATCACGAAAGCGCTCGGACTTTGTTTCCTTTTGGTTGTTTGCTTATTAATAAGGTCACGCGTTATTTTGTGATTTTAGTGCATATATATATATATATATACTGCGTTCCAAATTATTAAGCAGATTACATTTTCTCCAATGTTTTCAAAAGTTTTTCCCCGATTTCAATGAAATTTTTAGCAAATAATCACTATATATAGCAGCATTGATGGTATTCATTTCGATAAAATATTTTGATAATTAAAATAATTATCTCATTTTATTGAAAAATATGTCAAATATTGTGTTCCGAATTATTAAGCAAACAGGCGCGGACTGGCCCCGGCGGCCCACCGGCACGGGCCGGTGGGCCCTTTCCATTGGGGGCCCTAAATTTGTTCGACGTATTACTATATAAGACCTCAGGGGTGTTCACAGGGGTAAAAAAAAAAGTGCCAACACGGCAACGTACGTTGGCGACAAAACGGCATTAAAAATTTTCCACTTTTTTTAATACTGTACTAGTAAAATAATTGATATTTAAATTGTTTAGGATTATTAACTTTAGTTTATTCGTTCATAAATTATGTCCGTTTAAATAATTTTTTATTTAAATAAATTTATTATAATATATTTATTTTATTTGTTGAAAATGAATTAAATAAATATGTTAAAAATCGCTATGTTGCCAAACGCATTTCTGAGATTTCTAGTATAACCAATCAGCACTCTAGGATACTATTTTTGGCACGAAAAATAAAAATACAGTAAATATTTTTTAAGCGGTGTTGCATTTGTGCTGGCGCGCCGATTTTTTGCTCTTGGTCTTTATAACGTGAGTAATTTACTGAATTTTTATTTAAGTAATTGTTAATTTTTTATATTTTTAAGCTTTAAACACACAAATATCTTAGGAGGCGTAACTAAATGAAGAAAGGCCTGTGGCCTACTGTTGATAATGGGCCCCTCTGTAATAGTTTAAGTAAGTGACAGTTTAGTTTGGGATTGAAAAAAAGTCTCTTTCTACTTCAACGTTTTCTATGTTTTTCATGAGTAACTTTCATACTGTAATGAACAGATTTATTTATATATATATATTATATAATGCAAACCACAAGGAAAAAGAAAAATGATTCCAAGGCCTTTCATGTATTCAGAAGTACACCTCGTCATTCCCTGACTGGGTATTAATTAGATTTGATTTTGGTTGAGTTCAAAATTATATTCAAAACTTGCGGGGATTTACAGGTCATGACAAAATTACTAGATTTTTAAAACATCCATAAACACTCTTTTGGGGGCAGAATTTACTGAAGCTTTTTGGGGGCCCTCTCAGTGACACCTGGCCGGTGGAAATTTTTGAGCCAGTCCACGCCTGTAAGCAAGTATTCTATTTACGGATCTAAATGATGAAAATGGGTAAGAAGAAGGATTTAACACTAACTGAGAAAGAAAAATAGTCAAGTTACTCGCTGAAAATATAAAATCTATTGAAATTGCGAAGCAGTTTGGCAGAGCTTATCGAACTGTAAACAAGTTTGTAGCGGAGGGTACCAAACTGAGGCAGCGAAGTGATAAAGGAGCTATAAGAAAAGTGACAAGGCGGCAGATATCTGTAATCAAGCGCAAATTGCAAAGCATCCATTGTCCTCAAGTAAAGAGGTTTTTGAGCAGGCTGGCATACATAATGTACCAAGAACATCTCGATGTGGAATCCTCCAAACAATTGGCAAGACGTGTAAACCTACGATTCAGTCACCATGAACACCCAGGTACAAGAAGCAGCGTGTTGAATGGGCGCGTCAGTACGTGAAAACAGATTTTAATACTGTATTGTTCACCGATGAATGAAAAGCAACCCTTGAGGGACTTGACGTTTGGTCAAGAAGATGGATTGCTGAGAGCGAATTTCTACCATGGAATGAGGTTTTCTTTTAGAAAGTTTGTGTAAGACTGGGCATTCATTTTTACACCATCAGACACTGTATGGGACAGCTACTTCATTGCCGATCAATCCTGCCCAAAAACGTGACACTACCTCCACCTTGTTGGCGTCTTAATCTCGATGGTAGAAATTGGCTCTCATCAATCCATCTTCTTGACCAAACAAAGTCCCTCAAGGGTTGCTTTTCATTCATCGGTGAACAATACAGTATTAAAATCTGTTTTCACGTACTGACGCGCCCATTCAACACACTGCTCCTTGTACCTGGGTGTTAATGTTGACTGAATCATAGGTTTACACGTCTTGCCAATTGTTTGGAGGATTCCACATCGACAAGATGTTCTTGGTACATTATGTATGCCAGCCTGCTCAAAACCTCTTTATTGAGGACAATGGATGCTTTGCAATTTGCGCTTGATTACAGATATCTGCCGCCTTGTCACTTTTCTTATAACCCCTTTATCACTTCCCTGCCTCAGTTTGGTACCCTCCGCTACAAACTTGTTTACAGTTCGATAAGCTCTGCCAAACTGCTTCGCAATTTCAATAGATTTTATATTTTCAGCGAGTAACTTGACTATTTTTCTTTTCTCAGTTAGTGTTAAATCCTTCTTCTTACCCATTTTCACCATTTAGATTTGTAAATAGAATACTTGCTTAATAATTCGGAACACAATATTTTACATATTTTTCAATAAAATGAGATAATTATTTTAATTATCGAAATATTTTATCGAAATGAATACCATCAATGCTGCTATATATAGTGATTATTTGCTACAAATTTCATTGAAATCGGGGAAAAACTTTTGAAAACATTGTAGAAAATGTAATCTGCTTAATAATTTGGAACGCAGTGTGTGTGTATATATATATATATATATACGTGATACTGTATTATCATATATACATATTACTTTCAAAATATCAAAAAATTTAATAGGAACATAGTTTGATATTTAGAAATAAATAATTAAAAATAAACTATATTACACAAAAAAGTATCTCTTAGACTTAGTCTTAGACAGACGTACCTCACTCTTTTTGAAAGGTAGACGAGAGGTCTCAAACTCATTTCGGCTGCGAGTTGCAATACAACACGTAGGCACATACCTGCGGGCCAAGATCAAAATTAAGAGGAGCACAGAAATAATAATAATAATAAAAAAAAAATAGCAACTAGTTATTAAAGTACACTCAAAACAGTTAAAATTTGGCAAGAATTAGGCCAGCCGCACGCAGGATCGTCTCGCGACTGACGACTTGGATCGTGACGACTCTAGTCGCGTGTGTGATTTTACATTGACAGAATTCTGGGGAATCGCGTTGCGGTCGCCGCGTTGTGTGTGGGGGCTCCCATTCTGTCAATGTACAATCACACGCGACTAGAGTCGTCAGTGGTGAGTCGCGAGACGATCCTGTATGCGGCCGGCCTTTGTATCAAAGTAGCTTACCTCCTTCTCTGGTTGATTGATACATTGTAATTGTTTGCGGCTACCGCGGGGGAAGGCACAGAAATCGCTAACCAATCACATCTTACATTCTTAAAGGTTTACTCGACAGTTTACCGCAAACGCAACACGAACCGTATTTAGGTTGAGACTTTGGTCACGAACCGTATTTAGGTTGAGATTTTGGTCACTCTTTTCCAAATGAAGAATTTGATGTTTCTAATTCGAGAATAGGTTTTACACAATATAAATTCATTCACTTTCGTGGCTACGTACTATATAGAGGCGGGGCCACCAGCTTGACCTCCGTGTGAAGAGAGACCAACGCACGAAACAACATAAGGTTCATAAGGTAAGGTAAGGTATATGTGCCTCGGTGGTGGTATGGTTAGCATCGCTGACTACGAATCCACCGGCCCAGGGTTCCCGGTGAAGGCAGTTGGCGCGAAGCAAACCCAGCTGTTCATCTTCCCATACAATAAAAAGAAAAGTTGGTTAGTAGATAAATGGGTAGCCTACGCGAGTCTTTTCCGTTTGGGGGCTAGCAGCGAATTTTAATGAAAATCGGTATACTAATGTAGTTTTGGTCACTGATTTCAAAAATAACTTTCTTTTTTTTGGAGAAATGAAAAACAAACATGTTAGAGTACTTTAAATAATTAATATGCGTTTTAACTAGCTTAAACTAGTTACAGAGAATTGTGTTGAATTTAGCCAGTCACAAACTGCTACTGTTTATGAAAAAGTGCTCTAAGTGTGGGAAAGTGAGTTCCTCTGATAAAAATACCCAGTTCTTTCGTTGCCAAAAGCGTCGGTCAAACGGTAAAAAGTGCAACTTTACGAAGAATACGTTTTTTGAAGGATCCCGGCAGATCTGTAAAAGTAGCAGAAAAAAAATCAAGAATTAATGCCCAGTTAAGTCAATTGAATGCCCGGTTAGGTCAATTGAATGCCCGGTTAGGTCAACTGTACGCCCTTGACGATTGATTAGGTTAAGTCATGATATTTTCATTAAAAACACATTAATTATTTAAAGTGCTCTAACATGTTTGTTTTTCATTTCTTCAAAAAAGAAAGTTATTTTTGAAATCAGTGACCAAAACTACATTAGTATACCGATTTTCATTAAAATTCGTTGCTAGCCCCCAAACGGAAAAGATCCGCCTACGCTGGGCTTGCTGATCGGAAAGTCGTGAGATCGAGTCCGGGCGAGGACTTTGTAATTTCTGACCACCCTTGGTGGAGCATCATTCGGATTCCTCGTTAAGCTGTAGGTCTAAGGTAGAGTAATAAGCTTGACCTTCGTCAGAATGAATAATTTGGGCGGAAGCAAAACCAAGGTTAACGAAGGTGTGTGTGTATATATATATTCACCATGGTATATGATATTATAGGCCTATTTTTTCTACAAATCTAACTCCACAGAACGAATTGAAATATTTTTTTCGTATTCCATATTTTACGGGTAGCTATCCAGTTCACTAATGAAGTATATCAGATTTTCCGATTTGAAATAAAATATAAGCGAAAATTCAATTGATTAATTACATACAGGTTGGGGTTGGCCCATAGCCTAACTAGGTTATAGTTGGTTACTATTGCGGTTTGAGTTAAGAAGGGAACAGTACATGCACATACATCCCTCTATATATAAAAATGGGAACTATATAGAATATGACTACGTTTGCGACACACAGGATAAAAATGTCTCAAATCACAATATACATAAAAAAATCACAATTTTTTAACGATGATTGAGTATAGTTAAACTTTCCGCAGGGACACTTAAACTGAAAACACCCTGATTGGTCAGTAGAGATCACGTGATTCACTAATTTTTTTTTAAGAAAAATAATTAATTTACTTTAAAATTATTAAATACATAATTACTTTACACTTATAACAATATTATTTTAAAAGAACAGCTAATGCACGTCACTTTAGAAATAATTTCAACAAAGTTATTTGAAAAAAACGTCAGTTTCACAAAAAAAACTTTTAGGACTGAAGCTTAGCCTATTCTTTCATTTTCAGATATCTTGGAGCACTTCTAGCGTGCATAAGCCTAATTAGGCTACGTTAGGTTTAGCAGAATCAAAGCCTACAATATCTAGTCGGTTCACGCTCCCTTTATAACAAACAAATAATTTCATACGAAAATTTTGGACAGAAAATTTTAAATCAATGAGACCTTAACATTTATTTTAAGTTCGCGAGTCACTTAGATTTCAAATACTTCACAAATTTTGTGCCACTGGCCTCGATGTGAAGCTCAGTGCTTCGCTAGCTGTTATTTTGTAAATTTACTGTATTGACCGACTGGATTTTTATCAATTTTACAAACGTGTATGAAATTTTGTAAAGCGTGGTCAAACTAGATAATTATACAGTTGGGTAAAAAAGATATATATATATATATATATATGATGAAAAACCACGAAGGAAAGGAAACACAGAATGGTGCTCAAACGTTTTCGTCTAATGACATCCTCAGGAACACTGAAGTAAATAAAGAGTTCGAGACTATATACACAGTAGGTCACAAAAAACAGGTCACAAAAACAGACCATATTTTCCATTAGTTATCATCCTTTTATCCCGCCAAATGAATAGTAGGTGTTCGCCACCTAGTGGATGGAGTGAGAACTAAGCTTTGCACAAGGTTATATTCCCATAATTTAGAAGTACGTACTGTATATTAGCAAAAATTGAATAATATCACATTAATCTTCAAAAACTACAAGTCCTTGTGCTTGATTCATTAATAACCGATTCAAAATGCGATGACATATTGAACTATATAATAATAAATATTAAACTAGATTTTAAGCTGATAACATTTTTGTAGTTAATTTAGTTCTCCTTCCAAACACTAGATGGCATAAGAGAGAAAAGTTCTTTGATTTGATTCATTATATACAGTAGTATTAAATTTGAAGCTTGTTTTTAAACTTGCTTACCTGGAGAAAAAGTCACAAATATCTGCTGATGCCGTTCTTTTCATTTTTCACCAATAAAACAAATACTCAGGCAACAAAACAATGACAAGCAGTTGGACATGTTTATACCTGCATTACAGAGTTGCCAACTGAAACTTTCAGGAGCGCTAGACTTTTGCCTAAAAAGCGCTGGATTTGTACGACTCTAGGTAAAATCGAATTTTTGTACTTAATAATTAATAATAATAATAATAAATTATTAATTATTTTATATATAATTTTATTAATTATAATTATAATTATTTATTATTAAATTAATAATAATTAATCATATAATTTGTACGACAGGTAAAATCCTATTTCTGTCAATTTCCTCAGATTTCCTTTGAAATTCAATTTTCTCATTGATCCAAAATGTCCGTTAAGCCAGACGAGGCGGCCGCCTCGTCTGCCTCAACGTGGCTACGAGTATGATAGTTCTACTAAAACTTAATAAATAATACATTCCATCTAAATTTCATTGAACGTAGAGACTTACAAAAATAGGCCAATTATGTACAAAATCTAGACCTAATTGAGGAAGTCCTAAGTCAGACCTAAACCAATATCAACTTACAATTTGTTGTTTTTTGTAAGACAGTAAAAGATTTCCCAATTTTGTCACAATTTCTTTTATCATAATGATACATAACACACTAATCCATTTTTTGTGCCATTTTGTGATTTATTTCTTTTAGAAACTAATAAGTTATGACTAAATGCAAGCGTTTATTATCTCGCCGTTCTAAAATATAACGAATTCAACTCCATTCAACAGGTGGCACTGTCCTCTGGGCTATTTTTTTTTTAAACCAAGGGTCACGTATTAGAATAAAAGTTATTTGCTCTAGCTTGCACACTGAGGCCTAAGTGAAACTAATTAAATGCACCCTATCTTGGTCTCGTTTGCATATTATTTCGTATACTTATAGCCCGTTTAAGCGTTATTATTGATTATTTATTGATAAGATATACAATACTTTCTTGAGTTTATTGAGTGCATTCTTGGGTTGGTTACAAGTTACAACTAGACCTGCGGTGCTGGGGCCTTCGGCGTCAGTAATTTGGGGGACTGGGGCCTGCCATTTACTGTGGAGTCAATTATTCGGTCAATGAAAACTATAGAAAAAACGCAGCCATGAAAATCTTAAACTTCACAAATCTTGTTACAATGGGTTCGGATGTAAAGCTTAAGATTTTCATTGCTGTATTCTTTTCTATATTTTTATTGACCGAATAATTGAACCCTCAGGACGGACGGACGGACGAACAGGACTGCCTTTTTATAGTATATTAGCTAAAGTGGGCCCTACGGGCCCATTTAGTTACGCCCGTGGTGCTGGGGCCTTTGGCCTCAGTAATTGGGGAGCTGCAGGCAGGCCCCCCCAGTTACCGGGGAGTCAATTATTCAGTCAATAAAACTATAGAAAAGAATGCAGCCATAAAAATCTTAAGCTTCACAAATCTTGATACAATGTTTATTCTGTAATGGTTGCAGCACCAGTATGAAAGTGCATAAAAAGAACTCATTTGGTAAATTTTTGAACTTAGCCGCAGATTAAATTTCGGCTCAAAGCTGAACGCAAAAGCAAATATTTTTTACACTTTTTAAAATTATAATTAAAAGTAGAATTCATTACGCCTTTTTCTAATGCATTAAAATCAAATATCGCCCATATATATCGAGCGTGACAGACTGACAGACATTCCTTGGTGTTTATAGTATTAATATTATTATTAAGTCATTTTTAACTTATCTGAGGTGCCGTTTCGGGTAATAGTTTGAAACAGAGACTCATCTATCATCGTAGAATATCGTAGAAATGATTCTAGAAGAGGCTTCTCAACCTGTAAATCTAGCTCTGGATTTTTGTCGTGTGGTCGTATAATAGGTCTTGCGCACTTCAGTGTGTATCTAGAAGTTTCTCGAACGCTATTTTCTCTGGTATATTGACGATATGCTCTGGTATACTGTTCAAAATGTCAACAACTCTCTGCGTGAACGAATTTTTTTCTGATATTTCGTGAGGCTCTTTCCTCGTATATCTTAAAATGGTGTCCTCGAGTTCTCAAGTAATCTCTTATCTGGAAGGAGTCATTCGTCACCTCCTCATCATATTTACCAGTTAATGATTTGTATGAGAAGGAAAATCTTGAAAATCATGAAATAAAGCAAAAGTTAAACTGACAGTAGCATAAACACTCTATGATATTTTAATTAAAATCAAAGTTGATATTATTATTTAATATTGTCAACTTTTAAATTAAATTCTGGGGACCCCAGATTTGGTTGATCGGTTCATTTTATACTTTCGGCCAATCAGGGCGATTCTTACATCTTACATCTGGATTAGGTCGTTCTAGGTTGGTTAGTTATTTCCCACGTGACCAACTTTCGGCCAATCAGAGGTCCAAAGATTCTAGTGTCCCCAAAACTTAATATTTACATTAAAGTTTTTAACTTAATTGCTTTCATTTCTTCGTATTATTAATAATAATAATAATTATTATTATTATTATTATTATTATTTTGCAAATTTAGTAAAAGTAATCTACTGTATGTTAAAAATCTCATGGTAAGACCCAAATAACTAAAAAGAAGAAAAAAGAAATTTTGGCTCCTCGTGACGTCACAAAAAAATTTGGATTCCAATAAGTTCACGCATCGCTTGTAGGTCTTTCAAAAAAGCAAATTAGGCGTGTCTTTTTCCCCTCTAAGTAGCTTAACAATTTCCGTCCGCCAAGAAAAAATTGAAAAAATAAGTATGGCGCAGAAGAGGAAAATTTCATAGGCATCATAATAATAATAATAATAATTAAATTTACATTATAATCCCATTGAAAGTGTAATGACTGGAGATTAAAAATACAGGGTGTACATAAAATCAGGATCTATTTTTGTGAAGCACTTGGAAATTATATGGAATTCAATCATAAAATGATAAAGTGGTAACATTTATTAAATAATTAAGAGTAGGATTCGACGTGACGCCCATCAGTATCCCTGCGCAGCTCAAATCGTTCCGCAGCATTTCTAAACACATTCTGGAGCATTTGCGAGGTTATGTTATCTGCAGCAGTTCGTATACGTGTACGTAAGTTTTCAAGACTCGTAATCTTCGTCTGATAGACGTGCGATTTGATAAAGCCCCATGCAAAGAAATCTAAAGGGGTTAAATCTGGTGATCTCGCTGGCCAAGGTCTGTTGCTTCCGCGTCCGATCCAGCGATTTGGAAAACGTCCATTTATATAATTCTGAACAATTTCGGCATAGTGACAAGGAGCACCATCATGTTGATAGACGACGGTACTAACAATCCTATCCCCAATCAGCTGAGGTTCAAGGAATTGCTGCAAAATGTCCAGATAAATAAGCCCCGTAACTGTAGCTTCATCAAAGAAAAAAGGACCATAAACCTTAGATTTTGTTAAACCCATCCAGACATTAACTTTAGGTGAGTTTCTTTCCCAATTTTGGACGAAATCATTCGGTCTTTCATCTGCCCAAATTCGACAGTTATGGCGATTTACTTTTCCACACGTATGGAAAGTGGCTTCATCACTAAAGAGAATGTTGTCCATTAAATTATCACTCCAGATTTGTTCTACGAGATCAGCACACACAGCACTTCGTCGAGGGAAATCTTCCTCATGTAAATCATGTAAAACCTGCAAATGATAGCTTTTCTTCCGCAAATTAACTTTCAGAATTTTGTGCACAGATGACGTCGGGAGGCCGAGTCTGTGTGATGCAGCACGAACGGACGTACGTGGCTCCTCAGTGATAATTCCGCGTACTGCATTCACGGTAAGATCTGACATACACGGTCGTCCTGATCTTGCTTCATCATTTACAGATCCCGTTCGTTTAAATTTGTTCACCAATTTTCGTATTGTCTTGTCTATTGGCCCCGGCTTATGAAATCTCCTTCTAAACTTCTCTCTGATGTCATTGTATTTCTTTCCCTCGATTTGCCAAATTACTATTGCCACACGCTCTTCTGTATTCATTCTAAGGGCTTCTGAAAAGAAAAATAGAAAAAATAATTATTTCACAAAAATAGATCCTGACTTTATGTACACCCTGTATATTAATTTATTTCCCCGGGTAAAAAGATGGTTTCGAACCGTGGAGAAATTATCTATCAACGAATAAATTTTTTTTTTTAATCGCGGACGATCTTATCGACAGTTTTGGAAAAAGGTCGCCTACAAAATTGAAATTTCTGAAAATCATGAAAAATTACTAATTAGTAGTATTCTGTTTCTTTGGATATTTTACGATTCATTTTAATGACAGTAAAATTGTTTTTAAAAAATAAAGCACAGTCAATGACTACTAATTTGTAATTTTTTATGGTTTTCAGTATTTCATTTTTGTAGGCGAACTTTTTTCCGAAGCCGGACATAGATCACCGGCAGGAAAAAAAACAAGAATTAAATTTTTTTTTTCAGGCAGATCACTCTGGTTTCCAAGCGTCTAAATAGAGTATGTGCAATAAAATATTAAAAAGAGATACTACATTTTGTATTTGAGATGACCCACAAAACCTTACAATAACCCTGGAATCAATTCTGTAGATAATGAAAACGACATCAACAATAACTACAAGACAGCAACCAACCGACGAACAACTTCATTTATTAAATGTTGACAATACCATACCAACCAACATTTACTTCAGCGAACATCCGTAACTCGGTGCGTAACATCGTTTCCGCATAAGCAAGGTGAAAATAGCGACAGTGAGGGTTCAATTCCCGATAATGCTGGTAAAGATAGCACGGGAGTTAGTTAGAGCAATTGTGCCGTACTGGTTGGCCTGAGCGCCGCCGTGCCAGGTTTCGATCCCCATGACTAACATTTAATAATTAATACCAAAAACCTATCTGGTAATGGTCACACGATAAAAAAAAAATCAGTGCCAACCAGTGCCAACTAGTGCCAAATTCAAAACCTTTTAACGGGTAAAATATTCGAAGAAATGTCTGATAAAAATAAAGGAATCATAATTTGTAATTAAAATTAATTTTATAAATACTTCCTGAACAGATCTTTTGGTGAAATTTTGATTACAGTATACAACAAATTACAACCTCCCACAACAAACATTTTGAAAGAGTAATTTGCAAATTTTAAAATTACATAACTCATTAATTTTATATAGATAGCAGTTATTAGTAATTATATAATTATTAATCATATAATTAATAATAATATAATTATTAATTATATAATTAGTAATAATATAATTAGTAATTATATGATTAATAATAGAAATATAATTAGTAATAATATAATTACAATAAAAATAATAGTAATATAATTAGTAATTATATAATTAGTAATAATATAATTACAATAAAAATAGATGCCGTGGTTATAATTACATTTTTCTGAGACTACATCAGATAACTTTTTTTTTATTATTTAGCTTTCTACGACCTTGCGAACGAGGGCCCCTACACTTTAACACTCAATTCGAGCCACGTACCGATATCCCAATTCTCAGTTTTCGGGTTAATCCAAAAAGGTATTTCCCAAAAATAATGTACAATAAATAATTTCTTGGAACACCCTTATGGATCACCCTGTATAATTTACTAAACCTTTCAAGTATCATGCTCTCTCTCTCTCTCTCTCTCTCTCTCTCTCTCTATATATATATATATATATATATATATATAAGGGTGGACAGAAAGTGGGGACACGTAGGAGATATAATGTTTCGCGCATTATATTGGTTTATTCAAAATAAATGCTCAAATTGAAAGCTATTAACTTCGATACACTTCTCAATTCTTCTTCTGAGTGACATCCTCACACTCACGTCTCAACATAACATGGCAAATCTTGGAACATTCAACCCTTTAATCGAGTCCTCATTTCCTCCAAGGACTAGGGACGAATCCTGGAAACGAAGCATTTCAAATGACCCCACAAAAATTGTTGGATCTGGTGACCTGAACAGAGAAAATAAACGGTATTAAAGTCAGGACCATCATATATATATATATATATATATATATATATATATATATATATATATATATGTTTGTTATGCAGGAAGGAGGAAGGGCCAAGGGCGAGCGGCCCGCAAAAGTGACCCCTCCATGGAAAAAGGAAAGAGAACCAAAAACGAGGTATCCAAGGCTCAACGATGCCACTATTTTTTCTTTATAAATTTTGAAAAGAGTGTTGTGTAGCGTGTAAAATGCATGTATGTGTCGTGAAGAATAGAGGGAGAAGTGTGTGTGTGAGCGTGCTGAACTGCTCACAGGGTAGATGAAACACGGAAAAAGATCAGCTAAGGAGGACAATGACAGAAGAAACGGGAGTTCCAGCACTCCCTATTTCCTCTTGTAATTAGTAAGCAATTTTACCCCTAATTACGGGTTCGAAGCACTTTATAAGTTGGGCATTTTTTTATACAGGAAGGGAAGGCCAAGGGCGAATGCCCACAAAAACATCCCCCCCCCCAATAGAGGAAGAAGAGAGCCAAAATCAAGGTCCAGGGTTTTCAAGATGCCTGAACACTTTGCGTTCAAGAGATTGGAGGTCATAGACAGGGGGGAAGATGGAGTGAAGAAGATTGTTCCAGAGTTGACCGGTTAAGTTGATGAAACACTGAAAATACCGATTAAACCTTGCGTTAAAGAGTTGGACTGCCACAATAGGTGAATCTGAGATTACCGTAACCTGAGGCTTACATGTATATATGAGGCCCTCCTAGGAAGAAGTAGCTAAGCGACAAAAGTAAAAAACGCCAGGAAAAGCAGTTAAACGTTGTACCGGTTTGAAAGTGACGTAAATTTTGAACTTTTGAAGATATTTCGACGCGAAATATTTAAAAATGTTCAAAATTTATTTCACTTTCAAAATGGTAAAACGTTTAATTGCGTTTTCTGGCGTTTTTTATTTTTGTCGCTTAGCTACTTCTTCCTAGAGGGCCTCATATGATCTTAGAATATTAAGATTTAATAAAGAAATTTATGATTTCTAAGGTCCCCATTACGTTTGGTTAATCCCCAAAACGATTGGGAAGAAATAGATACGTAGATTTTAGTATTATTTTCCATTCGGCGAATTCGATTCCACAGGTGTTTCAAGTCTCAAAAAGAATGACTAATTCGCGTTTTTTAAAAAAAGCCTTTCGGAAGTTTTTGAGTTTTGAACGAGTTTAAGAACTTTAACACGGAAAAAAAGCGAAAAATGCGTACACATTTCGCGATTTATCGCCATTTGGGCGACAAAAGACATATTGTGTCACCGCCGATTTTAAAGCCTCTATTCCAGACGAGATTTTAAGAGGAAGGCTTTTCTACGAACCATTTGTTACTAAATGGTAAACTGGAACAGATTTAAGAGTCCATTTGCGGTCCGATGGGAGAACCCTATTCGATAGCCATTTCTCTCTACAGATTGGATCTGCCACTAAAACTCTCGCAACACACACACACACACACATAATATATACAGTATAATAATTCCACATTATGTAATTCGACAGAATCAAATAATTTAATTTTTTTAAACTAATAAAAATGTAAACGTATTTTAACTATTTTTTTGTGTATGTACAAAAAATAACCATAATATTTAGTATTAATTTAGCACTGAAGATGGGAGAAATTCCGAAACATTTAATACAAGTTATTGAAGCTTGAAACAACCTTTAATTCTCCTATTTATTATTACATTGAGGTTCTCTGGAAACAACGCTTAAAATTAAATTCTATATCGTTACCATCATGTGAGGGAAGTCAGAATAACCTCACAATAATTTCTTATGAAATAATATAAGAGAAGAGAAAAAGGATAAGGGCGTAAACCCTGAAAAAAACCTGAGAAAGGCGACGGGAAACCATCTCAATATATTCTCAAGTCAAATCATGATGGTTCTACAAATGGCTACGAATGAAGCGAACGACGTACACGGAACCAGCAGTCGACGCGGTGCCGCGTTCGGTAGGAGAGGAAGTGGGACCTCTCAGGTCGTCAACTCGCGAGACCCTCATAAAGGATGGATCAGGGCTGGTACGTGGAATGTGAGAACTCGGCCCTGCAACAGAGAAGCAAGTTCAAACCATGAGTGATCCCCCTCTTCCCTCTACAGTCTTCACTATAGAGTCAGGATGGTACTCTTCCGCAGAATGATGACGAACGGACACCTGACTATTACTTTCCAATAAATTAAACTTGGATTCGTAAGACCAAGGGACATTAGACCACTGCTCAAATGTCCGGTTGAAGGGAGAACGGAGGGAAGGATAATGCGTGGCAGACGAAGAATGAAGATGTTGGATGACATCAAGGAAGGTAGAACCTATCAACAAGCAAAGGTTCTGGCACAGGACAGGGTAGCCTGGAGGAAGTCATGATATGGACCTGCCAATGGGCAGAGCACTTTATCATCATCATTCATCATCATAGCTATACCGCGTTGCCAAGCAGTTGCTTTCGACAATTAACAATCGTAACGCGAGCGAGTTGAAGGAGTCACAAGAAGCTTATATGTTAAGAAGAAATATCTCCAACCTATCATGATTCATATTTTGTAAATTGCATAGTTTACAATGCTAACTGTAACTCTATAAAAGTGAATTATGTTGTACAGGTAAAGGCAAATAATGAATGCGCGCTACTTTTGACTTAGAGTAACAACAAAGCTTACTTATATCTACAGTGGCGCTCAAAAGTATTCGTACAGAGAAATATTTCATTTATATTCGTCCATATCTTTTGTACCGTGTTGAGGTTAGTCATAAAAAGTCTAACGTTTATTTGGAAAAATTTAACAAAAAGAGAATTACAGGGTGGGCCGTAAGTTTCCATACATAGGAAAAATAAACATTTTTTTATGGACAACCATTTTTATTTATATAATATGCTCTACATGGTTGCCATTGTTTTGAAAACACATTTCAATACGTGTTCCCCACTGTTGATGAACACGCATTAGCACAGTTGACGTTATGCTTGTAATGGCGTTGGTGATACGTTCCTTTAGATGATTTATGTCTCGTATCTTTTCCTGATACACCATGGCCTTCAAGTGCCCCCAAAGATAGAAATCAAGGGGGGTGAGATCTGGGGATCTGGGAGGCCACTCCACAGGACCACGCCGACCAATCCAAGCATCCGGAAACTGCTGCTGATCCAAATACCGACGCACGTGAAGACCATAATGAGGTGGAGCTCCATCTTGCTGGAAGTAAACTGGGAAGTTACCTTCCTCGTTTAGCAGGGATGGGAAAATCTCTTCTTGCAACATGTTAAGATACCTTTCGGCATTAAGATTTCCACTGACAAAAATTGGTCCAATAATTCTGTCACCCCATATCCCGGCCCACACCATCACTTTACCGGCACCTTGCATCTTCGTCGGACTCAGCCAGTTAGGGTTAGCATTACTCCAATAACGTATGTTTTGCCGATTAACCTCTCCAGTGACGTAAAAATTTGCTTCATCAGTAAACAAGATCTTACGCCAAACGCATATTCTTAGGGTATCTGAAACATAAAAACAAACGTTTAATTTTTCCTATGTATGGAAACTTACGGCCCACCCTGTAGTTTAACTCCAACCTATAATGTAAAACATCAAAGAATTTGAGGAAAATAATAAAAAAAGTTAAAATGCAAAAGTTTTCACTTACAAAATTATTTAATACGTTGTGCGTCCAACTTTTGCTTGAATGACTTCAAGGATGTGTTTTGGGTATTTGGGTACTAATTTTTTTTTTCATTAAATTTTTCAAACGAACGGCACACTTTTCATAACTATTCTATGCATGGGACAAAAGATAGGGACGCATATAACTTTTTTTTTTGTATATGCAGGAAGAAGAAGGGAGCCAAGGGAATGCCCGCAAATATTTCTCTGTACAAATGCTATAAACGCCACTGTAATTGGTCCACGCTCGTATTTTAACATGTAAATAATTTCATTTCAACTATTTTCAACAGAATTTTTTGAACCAGTGAGAGCATAACATTTACTTTAAGTTCACGAGCCACTTACATTCTAAATGCAACTTCACAAATTTGGATTTATTGGCTTTGGATGTGAGGCTAAAAATTTTGATTGCTGCGGTATTTTGTAAATATATGGTCTCACTGTCTTTTTATCGCTTTCACAAAAGAGTACGAAGTTTTGTACAAGCGTGGTCTGACTGGATATAGATAGGCTTTGGTAACAAATAGGATACTTACTATTTACTGATTGTTGTTGTTGTTGTTTAGCCGATCAGCCTACCCTGATCGAGCAAGCCGGCGGCACGCAGGTGGACCAGAGGTTCAGCGCACTAGTGATGTTGTGTTGTATTCGTTGTTGTGCTAGAGTGGTACAGTCTGTCATAATGTGTTCAATTGTTTGTGGTGCGTCCTGGCACAGGTGGCAGGTGTCATCTGTGGATTTGTCTAGTCTGTGTTTATATGTCCGTAAGTTGGGGTGATGTCCACATCGGAATCGTGCTAAGTTAACTCGATCCGATTTGCTCAGGCTGATCTCTGACCTGTTAATGGGTGGCGGCTTCGCACCTAGGACCGCATTCGGACCGAGTTGTGTCAGTGCTTTGTGGGTTAGGTGTGTGTGTATGTGTTTTCTGTACTGTGTGATGTGTGTGGGGCGTGGTATGGAATGGAGTATTTGGTTATAATGTCTCTCTGGTGTTACCTTAATGGTGCGAGGTGTCGGACTGTCGGTGCATGATTGTACATGTAGTGGCAAGGGTGTTGTGGGTTAGTCGTCGCTGCTGCCATGAATTGTGTTCCCCTCATGTCTAAATGTTCCCTAACTTTCAGTAGTTTTGTTTCTGTGTGCAGGTGTTCTATTGGTGTTGTTTGAGTATATCCTGTAATGATATGAAGTGCGTTGTTTTGTATTGTCTGTAAGTTGTTTGTGTGTGTGTTTGAGATAATGGGTGCCCAGCATGGGCTAGCATGTCCTGAATGTGGTTTGCAAAAGATAATGATGTGTTGTATGTGACCCCAAGTATTTTGGTCCTGTGAGTGTATGGAATGTTGGTGTTGTTTAGTGTAAGCTGTGGAGTTATCTGGTTGCTTGTAAGCAAGGTGATGGTTGATTTTGTGGGCGCTACTTTGAGTCTATTGTGTGTGAGCCAGCCTTGTATACTGTTTATGTATGTTTGTAGGTTATTTGTAGCGGTGTCGATGTTGTTGTGAGTGGATGTTAGAGTGATGTCATCTGCATATGATGATAAGGTAAGTTTGTTATCTATGGGTGTTGGAATGTCATGCATATATAAGTTGAAGAGTGTTGGTTAGAGAACAGAGCCTTGAGGGACCCCGTTCGGAAAAAGCTTGTTTTTGGATGACTTGCCATTAAATGTGACATGTGAGTATCTTCCTGAACAATAGTTGCTCAGCCACCTTTTGGTGTTATTGTGCATGTTTGTATTTAGTATTTTGTTTATGAGAGGGAAGCGTGGGATAGCATCAAATGCTTTACTAATGTCTATTGTTGCTAATAGTGCACGTTGAGCTGGTCGTCTGGAGTTGATGCCATCCATGATGTGATGTGTGAGGTTAGTGAGTAATGTCGTGGTTGAGTGGTGAGGTCTGAATACATGTTGAGTAGGCGATAGTGGTATGTGTGGGTTGTTGATTTGTAAGATTAGTCTTTCTGTTACTTTGGAAGGTGTGCATAGTAAAGTAATGGGTCTATAGGAAGCTGGTTCTGTTGGAATTTTGTTTGGTTTGAGTAGTGTAATAATTTTACCTTGTTTCCATATGTCAGGAATAATACGGTGTTGGTATGAATATATGCTGATATTTGTGAGAGCTAGTATTCCCTGTGGGCCCAAGTGTTTAAGGTGTATGTTAGAATGTTGTCTGGTCCAGTAGCCTTCGAATTCTTAATGTTTTTGATGATGTTGGTGGTCTGGTCTGTATTGAAGGGTGTAATAGTCGTGTCGAGTCTGTAGGTTTTCTTGTGTCTGGCTGTTTGTCTGTCTCCGTGTTTCTGGTTGTTGTCTCTGTTTAAGCGACTTATCTCTGCGTAGTGATTAACTAGAATGTTAGCTTGTTGTGTATATGTTGCGATATTATTTTGGCCGCATGTGAGGTGTGAATGCCGCTGTTAGAGTGGTTAATGCTGTTTATAGTCTTGTATAGCCTGTATTTATCTGTGGAGTGGTTTAGTGTTTTTTATGAATTCCCTAAATGTTTCTGTTTGTTTTTCTTTGAGTTTGTTGTTTATTGCTGTGTTGAGCTGTTGTATCTGCTGTTTTATGGCTTCTGTGTGTGGTGTTTGTGTGTTATGTTTGAGGTTGTTACGTTGCCCTATGAGGTGGGCTATTTCTCTAGTGAAATTTTGTTGTATTTCCTAATGTTGCCCTTGGGTATGTATTTGTTTGCATTATTGATGATCTGATTAAATGTCGTGAGTGTTGTATTGATGTTTATGATGGGTGTGCTGTTTAATGTGGTGAATTGTTCCTCAGTCCTTATTTTGAACTGTTCCCAATCAGCTTTCTTGTAATTTCTGTAAGTGTGCCTAAGGCTGTTGGGGCAGAGTGTAGAACGTGTTGTAATGATGATGGGCAGGTGATCTGATGGCAGTTGTTTTTCTGTTCTCCAGTGTGTATGTGTTGCTAGTGAGGGGGAACAGAACGTTATGTCTGGGGAGGAGTTTGAGTATCCTGCTTGATGTGGTATGTGTGTATGTTCTTCTGTATTGTTAAGAATGAAGAGGCTGTTAAGTTGTGTGGCTATGTTGGCGCCTCTGGTGTTGCTTTGGTTGTGCGGGTACCAACTAGTGTCTCTAGCGTTGAAGTCTCCTCCTAAGATGACATTAGTGAGAGAGGCCAGATTGTGTAACTGTGGATTGTAATTGGCTGGCACCTGAGGTGAACTATCTGGTGGGATGTAAATGTTGATGAGTGTGGTGTTGTGTTTTGCGCGTGTTTTAATGTTAACTGCCTGTATTTCTATCGTGTTTTCTGCTTGGATTGTGTTTGTAATGTTTTGGGTGGCATCAGTGTAGCTAATACTTTTACGTATGTAAGTGATGAGTCCACCCCCGTGACCCCAAGTACGATCTTGACGGATCGCCGTGAAGTCAGGGATGGTGGGTGTTTTGTGTGTGCGTTTTAGTTTTGTTTCTTGTATAAGTGCTATGTGAATGTTTTGTTTGTGTACGAATTCCCTAAGCTGCATGATTTTGTTTGAGGTCATCTACGTTGTACTGTAATATGTTAATGTTATACCTCTGTATGTGTTTCATGGTGCTATTGTGTCTATGTCTTTGTGTATGGTGACATGTGTAAGTTGTAGTGGGGCCTGGATTAGTCTTAATGTCGCGGAGAGTAAGAGTAGTCTGGGGAGCACGCAATTGCTCCCCGTAAATGAAAAAGTAGCACGCTGAGAATAGGTCCAGCCCCGGGAACCGATCGGCACTCTGACCGTTCCACACAACAGGCCGTCTACTGCCAGTCTGGCCAACCGTAGACAGATCGCTGCAGGGAGATTTGAGGAAGTTTGGCCACCAGCGCGTTGATGTTTCCGTTTGACGTCGTCCCTTCTTCGCGTTGACGTGTCCCGCGCTGGAGGATACAGCCACTGTTAGAAGCTTCCTCGTCACTGTGAAAAACATGTTCAAATTATGTAGAGCAGAGAGTTGTGGACGTTTCCTTAAGCACTGTGCCCGTCCCTTTTAATTTAAGCGAAGACTTGGACCCCCTTTTACGAATGATGAAGGGGTGATACACGTGAAATGAACAACTAAGCAATCGAGAGATAGCTATTCCTAATGGACAAGATTCTATCAGAAGACTATAGGCACTTTTCACGTTAAGCAAAATTGACGCATCTTCCTTATATTTTCAAGACAATGTTTATCTTCACGTCATCCTGAAAGTGGTCTTTCTCGGGGGAGTTTATTGCCCCTTGAAACCGATGGCAAATAGCTCAAGACTGTCTTTATTTACCATGCAGTGGTTGGCTACTTGGCAAAAGTAAAATAATTTAGTTTATTTGAAGATACGAATTTTTAAAAATATTTAACATTTATAATTGTTTTAATCTCTCCCAACTTTTTGTCAACGTTATTTGGGATAATTAACTTTTGTAATTATGTTTAATTACTTATTATTTTAAGGTATGTCAATAATTATTAGTAATTTATGTCCTAATTAATAATTTATAGCTCGTATTTTATTTCGCAATACATTCATCAAAAGAATTTATCAAATAATAATGAAGGTCAAAAAGGGAAAGTCTGCTACATGCCATGTACCTGTCAATCAGTAATTTATGTCCTAATTAATAATTTATAGCTCGTAGCTAACTTCTCAACACATTCATCTAAAGAATTTTTTACATTCAAACAATAATGAAGAGCAAAATGGGAAAGTACATGCCATGTACCTGAAACGGTATGTAGCAGACTTTCCTTTTTTTACTCTTTATTATTCATGTTTCAATGTCGTACTGTACAGTGCGTCTGAATAATTCGCACATCAGGAATATAAGCCTCATTTAATAATTTAGGTATTTACGACTCCCCCCCCCCCCCCTTCTTCATAACGCATCTTAATATTTTATGTCTTAAGTATTTTATGGTTTGATAATTAAAACGTCTGAAGAATTAGCGACTCATTAATTGATGTTTGATCAAAATAGTTAATTCGTAATATTAAAAATGTTTTTATTGTACGAGTATGAATGATTTATATCTTTCAAAATTATGTCTCAATAAGTGAAGTATGTATAAGTATCAGTTATTAACCTCCATCCTAGCATTTTGGGACTTCATAATTCACTTTTAACAATAAACATCTTAATTCGATATGTGTGAGTTAATCCGCCTTAATTATATTTTGTCTAAACTATCTACTTCCAAATGAATAGTCTCTCGAAGCCATTGAGGTAAAGAAAGGTGATGTTGCCTATCCTCTCTCTATTCAGTGCTTGGAGAAAGTATCTGTTAAGTTGTTAACCTGAGGTGAGGTTTTTAAGAGATGTTGAGGAGACAAGCCTCCTTCTTCCTTTGCAATTTTTTTAATCTTCGTTTTGTTTTGTTTTAACTCGTTCTCATCGTCTCTTCCTTCTTTCATTCAATTATATCATTCATTTTTCATTCCTTCGTCTGTCATTCATCTCAATTTTGTTATTTAGATTTCAGATTTGGTTAATTCATTTTTTACATCAGTAACGTAAATTTTGCAACGGCAGAAAGATTAACTTCGGTCACTCATTCACTCCGAATAATTTACATCTTAATTAACTATTTTGGTTTACAACTTTTGGCGTAGGGGGTGTGGCGACCCCACCGCCAGCATCTCCAGCGATACAGGAGAGAAAAAATTGGGCTGGAGACCCACCTTTCCCCACTTTCGATTTTACAAAAACTCGGATCGTGTCCAGATCGTTTATACCTTCTCATTGTAAGTTCGTTGGGACGCGAGATTTGTATTTTCATAATTCATAACTTTACATTTTAGAGATATATTCCTTAAACAATGATATAAAGTTATTCTAAATATGTTAGTTGATAACGTTAACGAGGATGTCACCTTCACAATGGCATATATATTTATATGCCTTAAGGTATAGAGATAATTTATATGCCTCAAGAAGGCCTTCTATTTTTCAGCGAAATTGTGAAATTGGACTATTTATTTTATTTTATTTTGTCCATAAGCTTTAGGCTTTACTGGGCTCTTAATTAAAAATAAAACGGTTATTATTATTAATAATATAGATTCATGAATAAGAACTGTTAATTACAGTATATATTAAGCTTACAGTCAGTTATTATTACACTATAAATAAAGTCGTCATTGAAGATATATAAATACTATACCAAGAAATCAATACAGTATTAGACACAACAGATGAACATGTAATGTACATTTAATCCTACATTTTTATTAGTATCCCATTATTAATTGAGATTTCAATTTGTTTTTAAACGAGTTTACGTTCATATTACTTTTTGTATCAGTTCATGTAAATCATTTCAGTTTCAGTCCAATGAAAAGTGGTCATTTTTAAAAGGAAAACAATCTAAATTGAGGAATAACGTTTTAATCTATAGGGTGTCCATAAATGATTACCCTTATTAAAGCATGCTATAACTTTTAAATAAACATTCGTATTCAAACACAGTTTTAATCATAAGTAGATAAACATACAAAGTTTTGATACATAGTTAATGAACTTAATAAGCTTCCACATGTACACCCCTAGTGGCACGTAAAATGTCTAAACGGTATTCACACTCACGCCACACATTTTCCAACGTTTGTGGGTTAACTGTTGCAATTGCATCCGTAATGCGTTCTCGCAATGTCCTGATATCTGGAACAACTGTTGCATAAACCAAATCTTTAACATGACCCCAGAGAAAGAAATCCAGCAGGGTAATGTCTGGTGATCTTGGGGGCCATGGAATTGGCCGTCCCTGCCAATCCATCGATTTGGAAATGTTGCGTCGAAAGTTTCACGAACAACATGTGCCCAATGAGGGGGTGCCCCATCTTGTTGGAAGATGACAGTTGGCTGCCTGTCCTGCAGCTGGGGGATGGCGTAATTGGTGTGAAAGCCGTCTGAATGTTTTCCACCGTCCCATCGGAAACTGATGGTCTACCACTGCTCTTTCCCTTTTCCACGTTTCCAGTTTCTAAGAATTTTTTCATCCACGACTTAATTAACTTCACATCAGGTGGATTCTTTCCATACTTTGTTCTGAACCTTCGCTGAACACTGACAGGAGATTTTGTTTCTGCAAGACACACAACACATTGTGCCTTCTCCGTCACAGACGCCATCTTAACTGAACAGCTGCTACAGCGCTCCTAGCGGCGAATGCGGTAGACGAAACACACCAGCACAGAAACTCTATGTGTGTACGAGATCACTTGTAAAAAGAAAACGGATGTAAGATTCGTCATTAAAACATGAGAGCATACTGTTTTCAGGGTAAACATTTATGGACACCCTGTATTTCTAGCCTGATCCGAGTGGATTTTTTTGACGAGACACAAAATATTTATTTACCTATTGTCAGTTAATGATTTTGTTCTTACACTTGTAGCTAAATAAAAATAAAATGTGTCAGTTTCATTACATCTTTGAGCTTCAGTAGTTTTAGCTCTTTAAATAATGCGCTAGAATGATCATGGAAATCGGTATCAGATAACCTTATTGCTCGTTTTTGGATGACAGACTGTTTAAAGTGTTGTTAGCATAATTTCCCCATACAAAGGTGCAGTACATCATCCAAGGAACAACAACAAGAGTATGATAGAGTTAATAAAACCTGTTTAGTGACTAGCTGTCTATTTTTAAATATATCAAGCAATGCTGCTTGAAATAACTTTTTTATATACTTATAATTTACATGATTATTTCACTCAGGCGCGTATTTACATATGGGCCAAATGGGCCATGGCCCAGGGCAGCAAATTTTAGGGGGCGGCAAAATTTTGAGGGCAGTAAAATTCTGGAGGAAAAGTCGTAACAAGAAAGGTAACAAGACAGCACATTTTAGGTAGGGAAAAATCCAAAATTTCTGGTATTTTTTTAGCTAAAAAAAACGGAGAAAAGTTAGTATCACTTAAAAAAAATCTCATTACGTTTGAACGAAGTCGATTTCAAAGTTGGTTCTTGGCCTTAATATATTTTATTAATTTTAATAATATCTTTATTTTAAAGCTAATTATTATTTATTTTATTTCAGATTTATTGTTTACACTTTATAGAGTATCAAGCCAAAAATTGGCCAATTATTTTGTTTAAGGTTTTCTCTATAAAATTGAATTTATATTTTTTCTATTTTGCAACTTTGAACTTTGAAACTGGACAACATTTAAAATTTAAAGACAAGATTGTGTTTATCTCAGTTTAGTACAGTAATGGTATTTATACAAATTAAGAAGAATTGCAGTTTTTAAGACAATTTTGAATTTTTGACTGTCTATATGTAGTTTGCTGTTGGAGACCTACTCAGCCTGGCTGAGCTATTTTTTTAAAATTTATAATTATAATATATTTTATTAATTTTAATAATATATTTCTATTTCAAAATATATTATTTATATTTTTAATTAATTTCAGATGTATTCGTTTTTTCAGATGAGTGATGGGAGAAAAAGACTAAGCGGCTCGGAGTATAAGAAGAGAGCTCTGGAGAAAGCTGAAAAACAACGAGATGTCATTGACAAAACTGCGAAAATTGATACTTTCTTCAAGAAATCTGATATAAAGAGCAAAAATGTTGAAACAAATCCGAATGTTCTTTTAAAAGAATTAGAATGTACCGAGATTAGGAGTTTCCAAGAAGAACAAAATGTTAATGAAGGTCCTAGTAATTTTAGATTATCTGGCAGAGAAGTTCAAGAATCCTGCCTACCCTATACTAAGTCTTGTGATGTAGGTAGCATCACAACTACCTCCAGCAATACTTCCATTGGACAAGACCCAGCTTTATGGGAAGTTAATGATGCTACACGTCATTATGTGTCAGAGCATGGCATAAATCAGGACCTAGAAAACATGAACTTTTCTCAATCAAAGAGACGTTTTGGTGAACGATTCAGATATTTTTGTAAAACCTTATTTGAAACACAGCTTGTCAACGGAGAGAAGGTGAAGAGAACATATTTAATGTATTCGGAGAGCACAGGCTCAATTTTCTGCGTTCCATGTCAGTTATTTGGTGGAACTACTAAAATTGGTAAGGAAGGATTTGATGACTGGAAGCATGGCAGTGAAGCATTAACGAGCCATGAAAATTCCTCTGAACATAAGTCATGTGTGTTAGCTATGAAAATGAGAAGTTCAACTCTCGGAAGAATTGACAGACAACTTTTCTATCAAATTGATGAGGAGAAGAAGTATTGGAAGAATGTTTTACAACGAGTTGTTGCAGTGGTCCGGTCACTGGCATCTCATGGTTTACATTTTCGGGGCCACATTGAGAAATTTGGTTCTGTCCACAGTGGAAACGTTATAATGGCTTTGGAACTTATTGCTGAATTTGACCCTTTTCTGGCGGAACATATTGCAAAATACAAAAATCCAGGAAAAGGTCATACCTCATACTTGTCTTCGTTTACATGTGAGCAATTCATCAAACTAATGGCTGACAAAGTTACCAAACAAATAACTGAGGAAATGAAATGTGTGTAGTACTATTCCATTATTGTGGACTCCACCCCAGACATATCACATGTCGATGAACTTGCAGTTATTCTGAGATACATAAAAGAAGATGGGCATCCCGTAGAGCGATTTTTGGCATTCCTTTCCAGCGTAGGCCACAAATCAGAGCAGCTTTTCAACTCAGTTTCCAGCATATTAAAAATGCATGATCTCGACATTGCAAACTGCAGAGGACAGTCGTATGATAACGTTCCTAACATGTCAGGGACTTACTCTGGCTTGCAAGCCAGAATAAAAGAAGCGTCCCCAGTAGCAGTTTACGTACTGTGCTCTGCACACTCATTAAATTTGATTGGACAGTGTGCAGCAAGTTGCTGTAAGGAAGCCATTGATTTTTTCGCACTTCTCCAAAATCTTTACGTGTTATTCACTGCCTCCACTCACCGTTGGGAAATACCACAAAATCATTTTACCAAATCTGAAAATGTAACGCAAAAGAGCTTATCAGACACTCGATGGTCAGCCCGTGAAGAAGCGTGTAGGAGTCTCAATAAAGACTGGGAAGAGGTTATAGAGGCACTTACGTCCATTGAAGAAGATGAATCAGAAAAACCTCGCGCACGCAGTGAAGCATCAGGCTACCTCAATCAACTGCAACGCCTTGAAACTACAATTCTTTCTTTAATGTGGGGTGACATTCTGGAAAGGTTCAATGCTACTAGTAAACAGCTCCAAGCAGTTAACATTGATCTTGGTGTCATAGCAGAACTGTATGCATCATTGACATTCTATGTAAAAGATGCAAGAGACAACTTCGACTTTTATGAAGAAGCAGCAATTAAGAAATCATCTATCCGCGAATATGAAGTTACAATGAAAAGAAAAAAGAAAAGAAAACTTCGAGTCGACGAAACTCGCGAAGGCGAGGTAGAATCAGATGGACGGAGGAACTTCTTCATTAATACTTATCTCGTGGTACTTGACAGATTATTGTCGGAATTAAACCGTCGCAAAGATGTGTATGAAAACCTCCATGCACGGTTTGCATTTTTTAAACGAAAGTCACCACCTTGAATCCGACGGATATAACTGCCAATGCTATTAAGCTTTGGGAATTTTACAAGGATGACTTGGCGGAAGCATTTGTTAATGAGTGTCTTCATTTCCGTGGGTTTCTTCTGAATTTGGAGAAAACTCCTACGAGCATTCTTGAGATGAATGAGATGATCCAAGCAAAAGGATTAAAAGAAGTTTACCCATATGTTGATATTGCGCTCAGGATCTTCCTATGTACGCCGGCTTCCAACTGTTCTGCCGAAAGATCTTTTTCTGTACTGCGACGACAAAGAACTGCCTACGGTCAGTGATGTCAGAAAATCGTCTCAACTCTTTAGCTATCCTTAGTATTGAATCGGATCTCACGAGAGCTATTAGCTATACAGATCTTATTGACTCCTTCGCTGCTCAGCAATCTCGGCGGAAACTGCTTCGAGTATTCTACAACGGTCGATTTCGTAACTAAACAAAGATTGTAAAGATAAGCTACAATGCATTTCTGTTCACACATTTAAGGGATTGTTATATATATACACACTCCGTATTTTACGCCTCATTAAGATGCTACTTTTTTCCTGAAAAACGTCTCCAAAAATCACTTCAGGGCTCATATGTTTTTGTTTTGTTTAATGTTCTTTTAATAAAGTTATGGGAATATATATTCTTTGTCAGGCTGATAAATCTTTGAAATATTTTTTTTCCTAAATATTCTTTGCTAAATATAGGGTGCGTCTTACCACTTGTAGCGTCTTATGAGGCGTAAAATACGGTATATATATATATATATATATATATATATTATATATATTAAACACAGACCGTGCATGGAACAAGGAACTCTTCTGGGAAAATTAAATCCACTATAGTCCGAATAAGTAATGGTAAATGACAAATACCATAGTTTTTTTCCTTTTTCATGATTTTAGCCCGACGTGGGCAACGGGTCTCTCGCAAAGAGATCCCATAAATATAGCTTCCCTCACCAGCTATCTGCAAAGCAGACAGGATCCAGCTTTGGGACATGAATCTAGGGTTTAAAGCAGCCTAGCCCTGCTACATTTAGAACCTCAATATAAGCAAAAGACTCGCTGCCTTCACGTCAGATTGAATACATAAAAGAAAAAGGGGTAACTATTATATTTTTAGGTGAGGGAAGCTATATTTATGGGATCTCTTTTATGATACACACAGACAGTGCATGGAACAAGGAACTCTTCTGGGATAATTAAATCCACTATAGTCCGAATAAGTAATGGTAAATGCAGATAGCTGGTGAGGGAAGCTATATTTATGGGACCTCTTTGCGAGAGACCCGTTGCCCACGTCGGGCTAAAATCATAGTTTTTTTCCTTTTTCATGATTTTAGCCCGACGTGGGCAACGGGTCTCTCGCAAAGAGATCCCATAAATATAGCTTCCCTCACCAGCTATCTGCAAAGCAGACAGGATCCAGCTTTGGGACATGAATCTAGGGTTTAAAGCAGCCTAGCCCTGCTACATTTAGAACCTCAATATAAGCAAAAGACTCGCTGCCTTCACGTCAGATTGAATACATAAAAGAAAAAGGGGTAACTATTATATTTTTAGGTGAGGGAAGCTATATTTATGGATCTCTTTTATGATACACACAGACAGTGCATGGAACAAGGAACTCTTCTGGGATAATTAAATCCACTATAGTCCGAATAAGTAATGGTAAATGCAGATAGCTGGTGAGGGAAGCTATATTTATGGGACCTCTTTGCGAGAGACCCGTTGCCCACGTCGGGCTAAAATCATGAAAAAGGAAAAAAACTATGGTATTTGTCATTTACCATTACTTATTCGGACTATAGTGGATTTAATTTTCCCAGAAGAGTTCCTTGTTCCATGCACGGTCTGTGTTTAACATATAATGTTCTCAGGGAACCATTCTGAGTTTGTATATATATATATATATATATATATATATATGGGAATGAACTCAGAATGGTCCCCTGAGTTTTTTATGATACACACAGACAGTGCATGGAACAAGGAACTCTTCTGGGATAATTAAATCCACTATAGACCGAATAAGTAATGGTAAATGACAAATACCATAGTTTTTCTTTTTCATGATGCTAGCCCGACGCGGGCAACGGGTCACTCGCAAAGAGGTCCCATAAATATAGCTTCCCTCACCAGCTATCTGCATTTACCATTACTTATTCGGACTATAGTGGATTTAATTATCCCAGAAGAGTTCCTTGTTCCATGCACTGTCTGTGTGTATCATAAAAAACTCAGGGGACCATTCTGAGTTCATTCCCATCTTGAAACGGACATGTTATGTGCCTTGAAAAGTGGACGCTCAATTCTACCAGTTGAGGTTTAAGTTTTGGTTTTTGGCTAAAAATATAATAGTTACCCCTTTTTCTTTTATGTATTCAATCTGACGTGAAGGCAGCGAGTCTTTTGCTTATATTGAGGTTCTAAATGTAGCAGGGCTAGGCTGCTTTAAACCCTAGATTCATGTCCCAAAGCTGGATCCTGTCTGCTTTGCAGATAGCTGGTGAGGGAAGCTATATTTATGGGACCTCTTTGCGAGTGACCCGTTGCCCGCGTCGGGCTAGCATCATGAAAAGAAAAACTATGGTATTTGTCATTTACCATTATTTATTCGGACTATAGTGGATTTAATTATCCCAGAAGAGTTCCTTGTTCCATGCACTGTCTGTGTGTATCATATATATATATATATATTATCATAATATATAAATATATTACGATTGATATAAAAATATCTTATATGTTAAAATATATTTTGCTAGAGTAAATGTCTAAACCATTTGACTGCATTTTACTGAAAACCCTTATATGAAATAACTATTTATTGCTAAATGTTAACGTCGTAAGTGTCCGAAGGGAGGCTAAATCAGTATGACCCTTAGCGCCAGGAAACCTAAATTCGCCCCTGATTCCACTACAAATTCTTATCTAGGATTACACCAAGAAATTTTAGTACAGTACATTCCTTTACAGCAATTTCATCAGTATTTAGTTCATGTAAACATGCTCTATTTTGATTTGGCCCTTATTTTACTTTATATTACCGTTTTCTTTCATTTATTATAATTTCAGGGGTAATTCTTACAAACGAATCATATAAAAAAAATAAATAAAACATATGAAACTCTATATATACAAAAAATATTTATTTCATAAAGATAAATACTGAAATTAAAGACAAATATTTTTATTTAATGTTTAAAAAATAAGTTTCTTTAGTTACCTTTAAAATGCTCTAAAAATTCCGTTTTCTATCTTCAGAGTTCAAACTAGAAAGAGAAAATGAATAGAGGCGAATAATGATGTTGAATAAATAATTTGAATGAAAGAAAACGATCGAAATTATTTTAAAATATTAAAGAAAGTCAAACGGTCGAGGGGAAACTCAACAAAAAGCTTCAATTCAGCGTTAAAGAAGGAAGAAGAAAATGTCAACACAAAATTAATTGCCTTCAGTATATATATAGATATATATGTTACACGATAGAAGTGATGAGTGGAAAGAAGGCTGGGTTTAATTCATAACTGCTCACCCTTCTTTACATCTTTTAAATTTGGGCTACGCCTCCGTGTACTCTCTCTCTCTCTCTCTCATCCAAGAAATTGAAACTATGTCCTCATAATTTTCACTCTCAATTTTACAGAAGAGAATAAAAAAGCGGACGTTTCAATATAAGTTTTAATGACCTCGTTCGAGAATGAGTTCCTGTTCCGAGTGTTTGCTTTATATTATCATGTTTCAGCATGTTAAGCGTCCAGGATGAAATCTCTTTAAAATCTACGGAGTTTGCACCAAGGGATTACCGTTCAAATTTCATTATTATCTTATGAAATTTGCTTTTCTTTCCACGCGCGCGCACACACACACACACACACACACACACACAGTTCCATATGAATGT
The DNA here is from genome assembly GCA_023014485.1 of Bathynomus jamesi. NCBI lineage: Eukaryota > Metazoa > Arthropoda > Malacostraca > Isopoda > Cirolanidae > Bathynomus > Bathynomus jamesi. Next base: position 388,256 of record JAJOZX010003977.1, read on the forward strand.
CTGTATGATCTCAGAAATTGATTTTCCTATGGGAAATCTCAATTTTACATCCACTAGAAAGATCACAGATATAACGAACGCGTGGCGTATAAAGGGTCGCTTAGGTGTTGAATTTAGCCAAATGGGAGTGGGTCGCTGGTTCACCTGGATGCGTTTGTGAATGGATGTATTTGCTTTAGTTTCTATTTCTTCTCTAGTCTCTACTTCATTACCTTTTAATTTTCGCATCCGAGCTATTTTGCCTTCTCACCCCAGTTCGTTGGGAAATGACATTTTACTAATGTACCGCTACGGGTATTATTATAGTTTCAACCACAACTTGATTACTGCATATTTGATGTGTTCTTTAGCTGTATCTCTTCATTTCGGACAACTTTTTCTAATACCACTTCCGTCGCAAATGGATAATAACGGAGATAATAAATATAATAATTTTTGGTCCGCCATATTGTCTCAGTCTACCCATGGGTACAGTGTTTGAAGTGATTCATAAATTTTTTAAGAACAACATTGACTCGTTAGGTTAATTGAATGCCTGGTTAGGTCAACTGAATGCCCGGTTAGGTTAACTGAATGCCCGGTTAGGGCAACTGTACACCCTTGACGATTGGTTAGGTTAAGTCATGATATTTTCGTTAGTTTAACGATTTATTTTTTAAACTAATTTACGGCCGGATTCTGAAGGAATCGTTTATCTTATCACTCCGTCATAACCCAACCCAACTCAATCCAGTGGATTGGATTGAGTTGGGTTGGGTTATGAAACTTATGTTTTTCCTATGTTTTTTGAGGTGATTCACTCGAATTTGACATCCATTTCCACCGCAAATCACTCGTTTTTGGCTTTTGATGTTGGGGGGGGGGGGGGAGGTCTCAAAAACGAGTGATTTGCGACGGAAACGGACGCCAAATTCGAATGAATCGCATCAAAAAACATAAGTTTCATCTTCAAAACGAATTGGGGCCGAAACTGCAAATTTACCAGGTTCGGTTCCTAGGTTTTCCGTTGGTTTCTGATGTGATTCATCTGAAAATGACATTCATTTCCGTCGCAAATCACTCGTTTTTGATCCCCCCACCCACCCAAAAAACCGATTTCCCACGCATTCCCCCATATTGTGTGGAGGGGGGGGGTCACAAAAACGAGTAATTTGCGACGGAAATGAATGTCATTTTCGGATGAATCACATCAGAAACCATCGGAAAACCTAATTTTTATTTTTCAAAACGAGTTGTGGTTTAAAACTATAAATTTACCCCGCTACGGCCAAAAAGTTGAAATACCTTAAAATATTTTGGAATGAGAGAGGTATTAACTGAAATTACTCATGACATCACTGATGTTATTTTGTATTTGATGTTAGTTTGTATTTTGATGTATTTTCAGTATTGATAATGAATTTAATAACACTTGTCAACATTTGTAAACTTCCTTAGAAAGATTTTGTGTGTAATTATGATTATTATTATTATTATTTGCTATATTATTTTTAATATGGAATACTGTTTTCAATGTTTTCAGTTGTTTGATAGGTAAATTTAAACTAGAAAGTACTATCAAATTTACTACATCTGTACATCTTCACTTCACCCAGCTGTTCATCCTTCCACACAATAAAAAAAATTGGTTGGTAGATAAATGGGTACCCTTGGTAACCTAGTAGTTAAAACGCTGGGCTGCTAGTGGGGCGTGGTTCGGATTCCACGTTAAATTGAGGTCTAAGGTGGAGTGACAAACTTGACCTTCGTCAGAATGAACAATTCGGGCGGAAGCAAAACCAAGGTTAACTGAGAAGTAGCATGCAGGTTTGATTTGGCTTCATATATATACAGGGTGTCCCATAAGTCCGATCTCATAGGAAAACTTATTTTAAATTAAATTTACAAAAATAATACATTTGAACTAAAACAAATGTTCAAATTGATGTCTTGTTTTGGGACATTTTTTGTTGCAGGTAAAATAACACGCAATAGCTAATATAGAAGTGAGTTTATCAAAACACGAGCGGAAAAAATGACGTGGGGGAATAAAGACGCGAAAATTAGGTACCCGGGCTCAGTCAAAGCCAGGGAATCCAAAACAGATATAAGTGTACTCACAAGTGAGGAACCCATAACGAAATGACACGCCTCGGTGGTGTAGTGGTTAGCGTCGCTGACTACGAATCCATCGGCCCCGGGTTCGAGACCCGACGGCAGCCGGCGCGCAGCAAAACCCAGCTGTTCATCCTTCCACACAATAAAAGAAAGTGGTTGGTAGATAAATATAAATGGGTACCCTAGGTGGCCTAGTGGTTAAGACGCTGGGCTGCTGATGGGGCGTGGTTCGGATTCAACGTTAAACTGTAGGTCTAAGGTGGAGTGAAAAGCTTGACCTTCGTCAGAATGAACAATTCGGGCGGAAGCTAACCAAAGGTTACCAAAGGTAATAAGAGACACCAAAGGTAATAAGAGACACCAAAGGTGAGGGTTCTTAACCCTCTTGGATATTTGTCCTCATATGAAGACAAAAACAACTAAATATAAAACAATACATAGCCATATAATTATTAAAAAAAAAATCCCGAAAATTTTGACTCCCCTGTGACAAAAAAGCCTCAGTACCGAAAGATTTTTAATTTTTTTTATATATTTTTGTAATTAATTAGTATATGAAGATGTATTATTTCATATGTATGGTACTTTTTTGTCTTCATATAAGAACACATGTTCGAGAGGGTTAAAAGAAACACCCAAATGAGAGGTACCCACAACACATGGCAGTATCCCAGAAAGAAAGAATACCTTAAAAATACTTCTATGGGAAGAGTCAAATCAAGAGGGAGAAACCTAGGCTGAAGGACCGTAGAAGGAGAGTTCATAAGGAACGGGGTCATGAGGTAAAAACTTAAAAGTAAGGCAGTGCTGAGACTCCTCTGAGTCGTGGGTTCGAACCCCAGCGCTGCCCAGAACTGGGCGGTTGAGTTTTCTGTATCTTACGTCGCGGCGAGACGGCGGCGGGCCGGTCACCCCCTCACTTAATTGACTCTGGCTAAGATACCCCTTGCTCGAGCGCTTAAACCCCACTTCATGGGGATATGAGACATTTGGGTATTATCTTTATTTATATTTTTTAGATAAAAATTTAAGATTAAATTAAACTCTGATAAAATACCATTTATAGAACGTTACCTTCATCCCAGTGTATTTTCTTGCACGTGCATTTCATACACTCACACTGATTCATCCTACCCACACATATCTCCATTGAAAAAGTTCATTCAGGGTTGCACTTATCTCCGAGTGGCACTAATAACTGCCATGAAAGAGTGCCAACAAATATTCCAGTTACGATAAGGAACTTCAAGGTACTGTTCATTGAAGTCTTTATCAGCATCTGGAAATCAAATGTAAAATTTGAAGAGTTTGAAGAGTTCGTAAGTCCTTTAGTCGGTATATAACAGAAAATAATTTCAGGGAATTAATACGCGCGTGGAAAATAGATAGATAATAGGACGATAAAGTTTCGAAATAGACAATAAGCAAAATTAAAAAAAGTCGAAAAAAAATTAAAATCAAACACTTCAAAGCGAATATGAGCGAAAACAACAACGGTATTCTTGTCTAAATTTAATAATAATATTAATAATAATAATAATAATAATAATATTAATAATAATATTAATAATATTAATGATAGTAACGGTAATAGCAAGAATAGTGTGGGAAAAACTTAATGATACTTGCAGGAATAAGGACGGGAAGACTAAACTGAATTATAAATAGGTATACTGAAGAAATATTGAAATCGCAACTACAAAACAAGGCAAAGGTAAGTTATTAAAAATGTTTCTGAATTTTATTCTAGGCTTGTTTTTTTGAGGTTAATGTACCGTACGACGTAGTTTTACGGTAATTATTCGTTTTTACACCCAGTCTGTTTTTATGATGAGAACAAACTTTTCTGGTCAATTTTGAGGTGTTTTGCACGAATCTGTCATCCGTTTCCCGTGCAAATGCGTAGTTTTCGAGATATCGTCATCTCGAAAACTACGCATTTGCACAGGAAATGGATGGAAGTTTCGTACAAAACACCTCAAAATTAACCAGAAAAGTTTGCTCTCATCATTTTCATTTAAACTAACGAAAATATCGCGACTTAACCTAACCAATCATCAAGGGTGTACAGTTGACCTAACTGGGCATTCAATTAACCTAACCGGGCCTTCAGTTGACCTAACAGGTTAATATTGGTTATTTCACCTAAATATCTTCTGCTCTTTTCGTATTAGGTACTCACTGTCACATTTCGGGCAAGTTAAGGATGAGAGAATAACGCCGTAATTGATAAAAACATCCAATCCTTTGTCTTCATCTAGGGCACATGACGAATCAAGTTCTCAGTCAAAATCACACGAATGGCACGTCATAATTCTATCACAAACACCACTAAACTGAATCCAATTAGAAAAAAAAATAGCCAGAACAAAACCCAACCAACTAATTAAGTCGCAGAGTAGCGAAAAAATAGCCCAATCAGGAAAAATATTTCATGAAAAAAAGTACATTATAGCCAAAACAGGAAATATATTTTATTAAAAAAAGTACATTTGAACAAATTTGCACAACATAAGATATATATTTTCTTAGTTTTGATGGCAATTCAATATACTGTATTGTACTGTTTTAACCGCGCGTGAGCGGGTTAAAAAACGAATATCAACCAGTCTTACTTAAATTCTATTCAGTTGGAGTTTACAAATACAGTTATTTCCGTTTTGAGTCCACACACACACACACACACATATTTATATATATCTGTGGGATGAATTTCACAATTAAACACGTGAAATGAATGAATGATGCATGCAAACCCACAAGGAAAAAGAAAAATGATTCCAAGGTCTTTCGTGTATTCAGAAGTATACCTCGTCAGGGAATGAAGGGAGAAGGCGAAATGACAAAAATATATATAGCGAGACAGAAAAATAAAAAGATTAGTACATGATTAACAAGAGTTAATTAGAGGCAAAAGGTATTTTAACAGGATATTGTCAATTATATACATTCTCGCACTGTTATTGACAAAATTGACAATATCCTGTTAAAATACCTTTTGCCTCTCTAATTAACTCTTGTTAATCATGTGCTAATCTTTTTATTTTTCTGTCCCGCTGTATATATGTATATATTTTAGTCATCTCGCCTTCTCCCTTCATTCCCTGACGAGGTGTACTTCTGAATACACGAAAGGCCTTGAAATCATTTTTCTTTTTCCGTGTGGGTTGCATATATATATATATATATATATATATAATTAGTGGTATACCAATTAATCGGCATCGACACCGGCAGAATCGGCCATTTTTGGCATCGGCATTGGCCAAATTTATCCGATTCTCCTACCGATTCTTTGAAATTTTAAAATTTTTACTACAAAATAAAATCTATATTTATAGAAAATTGAACAGACAAAAAACATTATTTATGATAATTTATACTCGCTTCAAGGTTTAATTATATAAAAATATTTTACATTCGAGAAAAAGCGAAAGCTTAATAAGTTAAGTTGCCCATAAATTTACATTTTCTCTAACTAGCTAATCTCCAAATATTATAAACTATTGTAATCTCCTACTCCAGCGTTTCTCAACAGGGGGTCCGTGAGTTGTGTTTAAGGCGTCCGTGAGTTGACTAAATTATATTCAGCAAAACAATTTTTTTTTCCCCTTTTTTTGTGGTGGCTAATTTTGACCTCTAACCGATAACATTTTCGGTTCCTTTTTTGAAACTTGAAAAAAACGAACGTTTTGAAACGGTTTTTTTCGTGTTTTCGTGAGTCTTTTTTCGCCTTTTCCACGTGTTTCAGTAAAAACAAAATAGAAATTGACTCCGCCATTGAACCCAGTCTGGATTTATTAACAAAAAAAGTTCAAGAACAAAAATCGCATTTTTTTTTTTTTTATATATATATATAATGTAGCTACAAGCGTTATCTTATTTTTCGTTTGTGTTTTCAAGTACAATAAAGTAAAGTTTCTATAAATGTTGTTTCTTTACGACCATCTTATGTTTCCAATTTATGAACTGTGAGTGTTTGGCACAAATGAGCACCTTACCCGTTTTTATGCTGGTTTTTTTTTATGTAAACAGAACAGCGGTAAGTTTTACGCATTTTTATTACATTTTTACTCCGACGTTCACCCGATTTAACACCATCAGATTTTTTCGCCTGGGGTTTCATTAAGTCTAAGGTGTACACTGGTAGAAGAATTAGTGATGTAGCCGAACTTCGAAATCGTATTACCGATGCAGTTCAGAAAATAACACCTCAAATGCTGGAAAGTGTGTTCCGGGAAACAACTTATCGCTTTGAGCTCTGTAGAGACACTGATGGTCGCCATGTGGAGACAGATAAATAAATAGCACTAATTCTTTGTGGCACAGTAGTATAGCCGCAAAAGGGGAGAGTGCAAGAATGTTGCAGGTTATTATGTAATGTTGCAAAGGGGGTGGGGTTGTTGCAAAGTGGGGGAGGGGGTGTTGCAAAGGGGGGGAACTTGGATGCGGCGTTATCCCCCAAGAGAAAGAAGGAGGAGAAAGGAGGAGAGAAAGGAGGAGGAGAGGTGTTCACCTGGCAGGAGCCAAGTGCACATTAAGACTTCAGCCGAGTAGGCGTTTTTTATAGGCTCCTAATCAGCCAGTTGGCGTAAATGGCTTGAGTTGCCAGATACCGCGATACCATTGTATACATTATTATAGACTCCTAATCAGCCAGTGGCTGTAAATGGCTTGAGTTGCCAGATACCGCGATACCATTGTATACATTATTATAGACTCCTAATCAGCCAGTTGGCTGTAAATGGCTTGAGTTGCCCGATACCTCTTTTTAGCAGTATTATTGTATACATTATTATTATATACGCCTAATCAGCCAGTTGGCTGTAAATGGCTTGAGTTGCCAGATAGCGCCATGTATTCATTTAATCGAAGACAGAGTTGCCAAATACCATTGTATACACTATTATAGACTCCTAATCAGCCAGTTGGCTTAGAAGGCTTAAATATTGCCAGATGCCGCAATACCGTTGTATGCATTATTATATTTGAATACCGGTAGTAGAAGGCATAACAATTAAGTAAAACAACATTGCATCATTCTGTTTATTATAAATATATAGAAAATAAATATACATTTGAGGAATATGCATATAACAGTACAGGAAATATATACACACAATTATGGATATATATAAAATAAAATATACATTTCAAATAAATATACACTTCAATAGAAATATGTACATAATAGTACAGGAGAAATATCACGCAAAATATATATATATAAACACAAATCAATAGAAATATGCGTATAATCAGTACAGGAGAAATGTCAAGCAAAATATAAATACAATTCACTTTTTTTTCAAAATACTAAACTCGGTCTTAATCGAGTTTACAATTACATCATTATTGCTCTGCATTACGCAGTATATGCGGCTTAATAATATTTCACCGCTTAAAGTATAGGGAAACCTGTACTCGATATGAAGTGCTTTCATATCGTTCAGTACTATTTTTGTTCCCACTTTACAACCGATTGGTAAGTCATCTTTAAACACGTCTAGAATACAATCAAAAGCACGCACAAAGAGTTCATCGTTAGCTACATTATTAAATACAAGTTTATAAACACGCTTTTCCAATCGAGGGTTTATTTCTACCGACTCGAGCTTTTCAATCGTGAACTCACTCAACATAGCGGCAATTGAAATAATCTTCTAAATCGTTACGACAACTGCGCGTTATATAAAGAAATAGTTCTTCAGGGTGAACGGTGTAGGTGAGCTCAGCCTTGTACCGATCAATTGCTTTGTACCAAAGTTCATAGTATTTCAAAGAGTCTAAACTTTTTAAATAAACGTCCAGCTCTAGACCATTCTCACCAGTCCTACACTCGGTAAACCCATCGAGCAGAACGGTGTAGGCGTATTCAAGTACTGTATCAAAATAAAGCATGTCCGTAACACGCGCGTCTAATATAGGTTTCAGCTTACGGAATCCGACGATTTCAAACATTCTGTCGAGGATGAAACGGTTTCGCGTAGGAATAAGAGCGTTATTATCAGAAGCATTCTTCCACATCAGCCGTATATCAATGCACAGCCGATCGTTATTTATACACAACGTACATACAACGGCGTATGAGGGTGCGTCACTAATCTGCTCTCTTCTTGTACCTACGTTAGCAGGTATTTTATAACGATCTTCACTCCACTTCTCAACTATCACAAAGATTCTATTCATCTCCTCGATACTTAAATAAACCCGTTTGTTTGTCGGTCTACATTCCGTTTCCAGTACATAGCTAATGGTACCGGAATTACGCCTGAACACGCGCAACGATTTCGTCACGGACACATCGTACGAGGCGTTGAGAATGCTGCTCAAAGGAAGTTCCATCGTATTCGAGGAGCGCACGTCCACTCGGCTCAAGCTCTGAGATAACTATGAGCCGTGTGAGGCACGCAGGTAGGCAGGAATGGTTCGACGGGCGGCTGACTCGATGATACGTGAATGTGCTTGTTCCGCGAGTCGAATTGTTGTACATATTTCGGTACAAGAATATCACTACCAACCTACGCACCAGACAGTTTGGATAAGAACTAAGAACATTTTATGTTTTACTAAACATCTCCACACTCCGGCGCACTATTTGAGAGGAACATATATTCATATTTTTCCTTTCTGCCCATCAAACGATACTCGTCTCTAAACTCTGTTAAAATTCACGCAGGGCACTAGCCACAGCCTCACTACGAACCTCATCATGATATACGTTAATATAGTGATAAAAATACTTAAGATTGTCCATGATCACGAGATTCACATTTTCAGTCGTAGGGTATGAGTAATCGACATGGTGTAGCATGAGTAATACCGCTTGTCACACCACCCATCAGCAAGACTCATTATCCATACCTGCTGCTTCTCTTCTGCACGCGTTGTTTCTTTTACTTCACGGTGTATGTGAGACTTTATAAAGTTTAGCTCTGCAGTATACTTCAGCACATCGTCTGTGCAACGAAAGCCTTCAACGGTCTCACCAGAACATCCGTAGAGTATTTGTACATCTTGGAACTTCGCACAATCCAATGTGTTTTTAAAAGAGGCATAGGAGGGATGAATAGGAAGTTTTTCGGTATCCACCACATCCTGGCACTTTACTGAATACCATTTCGTAAACGTTGTACAAGCAATATTAAAGGTAGCCATTTGAATACACGTCTGATCTGAATACACGTCTGATCTCTCGGGCTTACTGCGGTCGACTGACCACGCAGGGATTCCCAGATAGTAGCATGACTCACGGTCTTACAGTGGGCGGAGCTTAGAACTTTCACCTACACACACACACACACACACACACACACACACACACACACAAAGGAGAAGGTGAAACGCTATTTGAAACATGATTATTTAATAAACGAGATATTCAAGTAATATATATTTACAAATACGATTTAATAAACGAGATAGTCAAGTTATATATATATATATATATATATTTACAAATAGATACGATTATATACAAGACGTGTGAGTTTAGAAGCATCATTGGTATCCAAAGTGTACGGTATCATAGGTACCAGGTAACTGGTAACGTTTCCTATAGGTGTTACGGCACACCATCGTACCCCTAAGTTCCTTCACGCCCCCCAGCTTCTGCGCCCGAAAATTGTGGGTGCCTACAATTAGTTGGGGATGTTGTTCATCCAAACATACTAGATCCTTCAACGACTCAAAGTTAACAACCCCCGATTCTCATGGTTGAGCGTAATACCCTTTGCCTTCACGATATATTTCATTTCCTCCCCCACCCTGACCCGTACCCCATAAGTCTTAGGTCCTGTTGAGGCAAAAGAGTCGGCGTATGCGTTGTCCCATACTCATCCTTGATCTCATCAGTGAGCTCGCCGAGGAACTCCCCAATAGTGGGCATGTATTCACCCTCCCTCTCTGTGAATATCACGCTATCTGTATCGGCATACAATACTCTCCGCCCAAGAGAATGCAATAGACCCCAAAGTTTTATACGGGCGTAGGCTGTTGTGAAGCTGGCCACAGGTATGTTTGTAACCCTTGAGGTATCTGTGGCAAATTCAGTGTTGTTGTACTTATTACGTAAGTATTACCTACATTTACGATCTCCATGACCTCTTTATCGGGGGCATTGGCATAATCCCAGACATCGCTATAACTTTGTGCCAAATGAATGCTCCCTCTGCCGGTATTCTGCGCAAATTTTCCCCATAGACTGTTTAGACACAACTTTGCACTAAAGCGCTTGCCAGGATTCTTTACAATTTGGACACGATCAAGTTGTATACCTTCGCGGTCGCGGTAACGTTGAATATAGGCAGACTTTTCATCTTCGGTATCAACTCCTCGCGGATACCCTGATGCCTCAACCTTATCCTTCAAAAAGGTGTTTATATATGGTGTGAAAAGGTTGGGTAGCTTCTGAAACCTCCACACCTCATGTATCTTCAGTATTCTATAACCATGGCGCACGGCTAGGCCAACTCAGGACTTGTATATACGCCTCTGATCTTACGCTGGTGGGGTATATGGTTACATTCGCCGTTATCCTCTTCCGCGCACTTCACGCACAGGGGAAACATGAGCTTGTCGTCGATAACGACAGGTAAGATCGGCATCCATAAATTGCGTGGGGGGAGTACGTCTACGAAAGAGAGCCCAAAGTAACGATCATTCAAATTTTTTGAAAATTCATTGATGGAGGGTAGGCTAGGTCCCACCAGTTTCTCAGGAGCGCCCACGGGGTACGGATTGCTCTTCATCACGTATGGGTATAAAGAACAGAAATCGTAGTAATGGAGCTTCACGCCCTCCGTAGGTGGGAAGTATAGTCTGAAAGGATTTGTACGTCCTCCAAACAAGCTATCACCACATTTGAGAGGATCCAGCACCATTGAACGCTTGATCGTTTTTATTTCCTCACGGTACACCTCGTCTGTCTCCATCCGTGCATCATATTCATGCTCCCACAAGACTTTGTGAGTGAACTGTGATCCTATAAGTTGATCGCGGTGCGGGTCGATGCAAGACAGTCGGCAGGAGACCTACCGTGGATATCACCGGTGATTCCGCACTCAGGACGGGGGCATCCATGCCACCAGCAACCGTTAAAGGAGTACACAGTCTTCACACCAGTGACACGGTTTTCACTTAACCCATCAACCCAAAAAACACGTCCATTAATCTTAATGGGTACTTCACCCGTGTTGCGGGCGTGCTTTATGTATACACCTGTCTGTTGCTCTAGGTGTATGAGCCAGTAAATAGCTTTGTGCCCGTAACTGCGGGGATTGTTTAGGTGAATAATGGCTAAGGCGTCTTTCGGCATGAAGTTATTCTTGAACACCGTAAAATATAATGATGCGATGGTGGTTGCGACTTGCAGTGGATCGCATTTGAAACGGGCTATGTACATCCTTCTAAAGGTCTGGAAACATACTCTAAGCACGCGCACATCATTCACGCAATAACGCTCACATTCATTAGCTATATTATAAGGGTTACTTTCATTAAAACTGTCGTAGTATCGATCAAAGTCTTCACGTTCATCCATACAGTCAAAATAATGTTTGGGGGGTGGTGGGCCTACGTAGTTTAAAGTCTCGCTGGTGAGGAAGTGTAAGGGAAGTATCCTTTGGAAACTTCAGCTGCTACTCCCATCACCTTGGGTAGCTTTGCTAATTTACAAGGTGTGAATAATAAAGTATCTTTAAATTGTACATTGCCTCTTATCTGCATCTGTATTAATTTGTTGCCTCTTTTCAATGGATCACCTGTAAATATCTCAGAGGATTCGTGTTCAAGCAACTCCTTATAAAGGAACTGCGTGTCAAACTTTGCCCCGTTATGGGCGAGAATATACACAGTCATTTTTTTGAACTTGTCGGCTAACTTGACAATATAGGACACAAATAGTTTCACAGGACTATCGCTGACATTCGTTTTAAAAACGTTTGTCCGTTTACCACATTTGGGGCACTCGTCACATTCGATATCCATACACTCATCACAGATAGTCTGGCTCACAAGTAAATGTGGAATTACCTCTTTGGTTTCAGCGTTCGTATGTTTCTATGTCTTAGTATACAGTTATACAAGGGTTATTTTTAGGCTTAGCATCTTTCATATAACATACATGCTTTACTCCATCCGCCTTATATTCCTCCTGGCATGTAGGACAGTGAATTACGTCACACACTCACTTGTGCTTAAATTTTCCCCAATTATCCATTGTGTGAAACATACCACATTCACAGATTCTCATTTTCCTGCACGTGCCAATTGATTTATGGAAATCAAAACAGCTATTATTGAAAAATGTGCGTCTACACACATCACAGTCTCTCTTCTCAGCTTCAACTACACGGCTTTCACATTTGGTGCTTTTACACTGCTCACATACCATGTGACATTCTTTACAATGTCTCACTATATCATCCGCAAACTCGAGGCACCCCTTACACAAATCATGATGTCTCCCATATTTTCGACTTTTGTCATAACTCGCGTAAAGCCACCTTATATTACGGATGGGGAGATACGTTGTCCCTGACAATCCTAAAATAAGTAGGGGCCTTGTACGATCTCTCACACAGCTTTTAAAAACATACACAGTCCTACGACGATCATCCAACCCAACACAACTATGCGGACATTCATTTCCTGTTCTACCCTTCTCAGCTCTTCAGGACCCATATTACAGTCAAATTCAAGTTCACAGTCTACAGCTAGTTTACGGGCACGCTCCACGACTGTAGGCAACCAAATTTTTTGAGTTCGTGTATTTTGTACAGTAAACATACGTGCTAAGAGTACTGCTATAAAGCCGCAACCACGATCGACGTTTATATGCCGTCTATAAATAGCTTGAGAATTGAAGTTAAGAGTATACGGTATGGCACTATGACCCGCAACACGGTATACATGGTCAATATTTACCGTGAAGTTGTCCATATTGAAGGCTATACTACTTTGGGCGGCTTGCATTATACGCCCTAATATATATTCTACATCTTCAGCCGCCAAACGTCTAAATGGCACTATCACCCAATAATCGTCTACATCACCGTCATCTGACCCGAATCCAAAGGACAGACTCGTCCTGACTTCACGCTCGTCACGATTCTGAAGAGCAAACTATAATATGCTCTACAACCCGGCGTAGTCCGCGCTCAATTCCACTGCTATACATGACTCTAGGGTCGACCCTGACTCTAAATACCGATTTCTAGTCAAGGCTGGGGTGGGGGCTGCGGATCGCACCAATTCCAGCGTTATACCATCCTCAACAGACGGGGGCGGCGATGAATTAGTGGATATATTAGCGGAAGGTGCTGCTGATGGGGGCCCTGTTGCGTAGGAGGTTGATGGTTGGGGCTCTATTATTGTAGACTTACAGAACGGGGGGCGGCGGATGAATAAGGGGATATATTAGTTGCTGCTGGGGGTGTTGTTGCGTAAGAGGTTGAGGGTTGGGGATCTATTACCGCTGCAACAGACGCGTATTTCGGTCGCTTTATACCTGACGTGGGTATCTCATACCTCCGCTTTGGACGTGTTACCGGTATCGCTGGTGAGGGTTCAGGGGAGGAGATCACAACTACACTGTCGTCGAGGTCATCCGTAATGATGGGCTGCTTTACCTCTTCGTCATTCACCTTTCTGTGGGAGAAGAAATATAAGGATCAGCACTCAAAATTTGTAATATTTTGTAAATGACTCACTTAGGAGTGTGACGTGTTAGAAATGGACTCTGTATTATATCTGGACCTACAGGATGTGGTAAAACTGTGTTTATGCTTAAAATCATTAAAGAAAAGGGGGAGATATTCTCGAAATTTGTGCATAAAGTTATATGGTGCTATTCGACGTATCAATCAGTGTTCAACGAGTACCAAGATGATATTTTGTTCCACAAAGGCGTATATGACGTTAATTCGTTAAAGGGAAATGAACATACAATCGTTGTAATTGACGATCTCATGTTGGAGATGGATAAAAACGTTTGCCGAGACATTTACAGTATTCTCCCACCATCTTAACATAAGCGTGTTCTTCATCAATCAGAATCTATTTTCAAAAATAGATACATGCGCGATGTGTCGTTAAATACGCAATATCTAGTCTTATTCGCGCAACGTAGAGATGTATCACAAATTGGGGTATTAGCCAATCAAATGTTCCCGAATCAGCGTAAGGAGTTTTTTGAAGTTTATAAAGAAGCTGCAAGCACGCGTTACGGATATTTGCTTTGCGACCTTCATCCGCGAAACACGTTTAGAGTGCTTCTGCGAACGAATATATTTCCAAACGAGCCTGAAACGGTGTATTTCCAGAATGACAAAGAGACTAAAGAAATACCGTGAATTAATAAAAATCTATCATCGACTGCCCCGGGCAATGCAGCAGATGTTTATTAAAAATATCGATGCCGACTTTTTAAAATGCATCTGTGAAATCTGTCTTAACGTTATAAATTGCAATGTATCAATGAAAACCCATCAGAAGGCTCGCCTACGCCGCTACAAGAAATAATACGTGCACTCGTTCGTAAAAGCCAAACTGTAGCGAAGAAAAAACGAATTATTGTACAACAGGAGGGTCATTTCTCCCATCTTATTTTCAGTTTGGGTCCTTTACTGACTAGATTAATATAATGAAGAAAGTGGTAGTTTTTCCCACGAGGTGCACGCCTCACTACAAAGGAATCCAGACACGTATCTAGATCCCCGTAAAAGCAGACTTAAAAGAATGGAAAGCGAATTGTTAGCCCTATTAAACAGTGAAAAAACACCTGATGAGAAAAGAATCTTATACCAAGAAGCTCTGCAGAAATTTCTTCACGAGTACGAAAATTATAAGAGCCCTACAGAGATTCCTGTGTTATTAGGCACAGCACGGGGGACGATGGCGACATAGGATCTGTGCCCGACGACACAGCTGACCAACCTAAAAGATTAGCCACCAACATATCGAACATGTATTAAAAATACCCTCCCACTTACATTGAGGAGTAAAGGCTTAAGTCTTATAATCTATTGAATGAGGATCCCCCCATACAATGGACCGATACAGGGGAGATCATTGTGGAAGGAACAAAGGTACAGGGATCGAATATCGTAGACATTGTCCATGATCTGGTGAGAAAGTGGGATAGGCCATCACCATCAGGATGGAAGCATATTAAAGCAAGACTACAACAAATAAATGTCCCTAAAACGTTGATAGGAAATCTGAACAGGTTAAAAGACTTGGAACATGCAACGCCTGTGACACAATTGAAGGCGCCGTCACCCCCGGCGGTAACACCTTTGAAGAGGAGCAAGAAGAGGTTAAACCAACCCTACCCACGTGCCTCTAAAATACGCAAATGGCTAACGTATTAACTAAACGCTATTATGACATTTCTACCCCATCCTACGGCGGCGTAGATAGACTGTACAGAAGTGTTTACGGAGTAGGAAAAAAAGATGTTGAAGATTTTTGAGGGAGCAGGACGCTTATACGCTTCATAAGCCTGTGAGAAAAAGGTTTAAAACAGCCAAGACAACGGCTTCCTTCGATTGATTCTATTTGGCAAGCAGATTTAACAGACATGCAAAAGATATTCTGTGTATAACGATGTTACCGCTACATTCTATTCATAATAGACGTATTCTCTAGATATCTGTGGCTAGTTCCTCTGAAAAAAATTACCTGAAACAGTTGCTAAGCCACCAAACGCTAATGTTAAAAGAAAACAGGTTCCTGGCTATTTTTGTACGGATATGGAGGAATTTATAGGCTGCTTTTCAGAACATGTTGACAGAGTTTAATATCAGCTATTACACAACCAATTCTATACATAAGGCTTCTTTAGCTGAAAGAGTCAGCGCACCATAAAGAACGCATGCATCGTTATTTTACACATAAAAACACATACAGATTTCTAGACATTCTGGAATCATTGGCATCATCTACAACCGTTCACACCATCGCACGATTGGGACACACCTAACGAAGTTTTAGAAAGAGGTATGCTCCCGAGAAGAGATGGATCACCACACCACCACCACCACACTCTGCGCGCTTCAAAATCAATGATTATGTAAGGCTGTCGCGTTCGGGAATAAATTCGCAAAGGGTTTTGAGCAAGGATGGACACGCGAGATTTTTAAAGTTAGGGCTGTGAGACCTAAAGGTGAGATAATGATGTATTACATTGAAGATTTGAATGGGAAGAAATCTCAGGAGGCTTTACCGCGAGGAATTGCAGAAAGTTGCGTTTAATTTAGAAAAAAATGTGTTTAAAATTGAGAAAATTTTAGAAGCAAAGGTTCAGGAAGGAGAAAAATGTACCTGGTGAAATGGCTAGGGTACCCAGAAAGCTTCAACACCTATATAAAAGCTGATGCAATAATGAAGCTTAAATAGTATGCAACATGGCTCCTAACCATTTCTACGTCACACTCCCGTCCTCCTCGTCCCTGTCTGTACACCCTAAAACACACTAGCCAACTTTGTAACAGAACTACATGGGCACATTGAATTGGGTCGTGATTCGTATGAGGTGGGGATATGCGAAATTCAGCTGGACACCGTCTTTTAATATTGACATAAAGAAACCGTTTTTACGGTTCTTAGAGACATTGACGAGTGTGAAAAAAAGCTGGGGTAGCTATGGATGAAACTATGCGCATCGCTCGGACTAAGATGCACGGTATTACAGTACAGAAGTAAGACTAGGGCTGGGTCATATGGTTCGGCGAGGATGTTGTGAGAGGCTTAAACGTAAGTTTAAGAAACTTAAACCTTACGAATGATTTAGTATATGAACCGTAAACAACCCTGCACATACACTAATCCTAAAATCAAAGACTAACAGACGTCTTAAGAACATAGAAAGTTCAAAATTCTAACCAACGGCCGATATAGCGCAGCCTTCCAAAGAGACACATTCACGAGACACAGTATAACTTGTCCAGATTAATGTATCAATTGAAGATGGAGAATTGGCTGAAAGGTCCCAGACATGTGCTATATTTACAGTAATATAGTGGAGCACCAGTTTGTTGGGATACCCAGGCACGCCTGCTACGCATTGCTCACATCCCCACCATAGAGGAAGGGAGTTTGAGTATTACATATGACAGACCCCATTTGAATGTCGCAACTAATTTAATAACCAATATCACAATATATATAAGAACGATTGAGGGCGAAAACTTCCCATTCGGTAACGGGAGCTTAACAGTGAGCTACACTTTCGACGCACTGAGTTATAATGGATAGAAAGCCTTTCACCGTCTATCGAGGGATGCGATACAGCGCGGTAGTGGACTTGGATCCATTTTTTCATCCATACTACGTACGGCTGTTCCTTTGCTGAAGAGGGTGCCAGATACCTTGGAAGAAAAGCGCTACAATCAGGCCTTAACACTGCAGAAGACATATTGGCCGGGCTAAACCTAAAGAAGCTCTAAAAAAACATTTAAAGCGTACACGGAACGAAATCATCAAAGATGCAAGGAGAAAAATGCGTGGTGGGGGAAGAAGAAGAGGGCTCCCCGGAAGAAGGGGTCACGTGGTATTAAACTTAAAAGACTATCAAAAAAGAATGCTGTAAGCGAATGAACCTATGGTTGACCACTTTTTGACTGATATAAGCTAAGGATATTGATCTCATGAATCATAGTTTGTTTACCACTTGTCGAGAGAGGAGTCACTATTCGCCATGGCACGCTTCATCCACCTATGTAGTTCACATGCTGTAAATCGAGCTGTCCTTTTTTGAGCTCCCGCCAACCCAAGTTTCTATTGAGCACAGTGACTTTATTACATTAACCCTTTAAACACAATTAGTTCCCCGAGTGCACCTATAGAATTCGTGATACCCAGCTCAGGTCCTTACTTTTTGATCCAAGCTGTGTGCACATGTACGCTAAGCTACGTATAGCCATTCTGATGAAACGGTCTGCGATGACAAATATGCTGTATACCCGAAACAAACTTTCTGCACGCCATATTCAACCAGTGTGACGTATATTTAAATCAGACCAACATATCGGCAGGCACGGGGGGTACCTAGCACGGGGTACTATCATCTACGAGCCTATTTGGAAAATGTCCTCAACTTTTCCAAAGAAGCGAAGGCTACCTTTTTAAGTGCGGAGGGATATTATCAAACTAAAGATGAAAATAGTATAAAGGACAAATTTAAAAATTCTAAAAAAATATACGAGTGTTTTGGACGGTTGCACACAGATTTCACTTTCCAGGAGAAGTTGCTTGTGAACGAGGTGGATATGAAAATAAAGCTCACCCGCACGAGTCCTGAGATCTGCTTAAATCTGGATGTGAATCAAGAAGAGGGTGCAAAGTCCGTTGTGGTTCACATTATGGACACATACCTCCGCGTACGGCGAGTGAAATTAAGTTCACCAAAACAACTAGAAATTGAGAAAAATTTACTAAACGCTACAGTGAAATATCCTATTAACAGAGTGCAGATCAAACTATATACGGTTCCTGCAGGGTTGGCATCGAAGCAGATAGAAAACATTGCCCTGGGAAATCTTCCTAAAAGGATATTAATCGGCATGCAGGACCACGCTTCGGTGAGTGGAAAATATAAAAAGAGTGCCTTTAAATTCGAGAATTTCGGACTTAAAAATATAACTCTATACGTTAATGGCACTGCTTTGGGTGGAACAATGGGTACGGACTATTCATCAGACGCTGTGTTACCGCTTTGTGCCAGAGCCTATAGTAATCTGACCCATATTGCATGTGATTATGATGAGCTTGGTAATGGGGTAACGCAGGAAGAATTCATTGATCAATTTAACCTTTACCCGTTATTTTGGCACTGAGTCAGGTTTCAGAATTTTCTAATGTTAAACTGTGGGTCTAAGGTGAGGTGAAAACCTTTCCAATTGCGCTAGGGGACAATTATTTGGTGTTTCATTTTGGCACTGAGTCAGGTTTCAGAATTTTCTAATGTTAAACTGTGGGTCTAAGGTGGGGTGAAAACCTTTCCAATTGCGCTAGGGGACAATTATTTGGTGTTTCTTATAAAACTTTGGTACAAAGCAATTGATCGGTACAAGGCTGAGCTCACCTACACCGTTCACCCTGAAGAACTATTTCTTTATATAACGCGGTTGTCGTAATGATTTAGAAGATTATTTCAATTGCCGCTATGTTGAGTGAGTTCACGATTGAAAAGCTCGAGTCGGTAGAAATAAACCCTCGATTGGAAAAGCGTATTTATAAACTTGTATTTAATAATGTAGCTAACGATGAACTCTTTTTGCGTGCTTTTGATTGTATTCTAGACGTGTTTAAAGATGATTACCAAACGGTTGTAAAGTGGGAACAAAAATAGTACTGAACGATATGAAAGCCCTTCATATCGAGTACAGGTTTCCCTGTACTTTAAGCAGTGAAATATTATTAAGCCGCATATACTGCGTAATGCAGAGCAATAATGATGTAATTGTAAACTCGTACAAGCATATCCCGTTATTTGAACAAAACTCTCTCTCTCTCTCTCTCTCTCTCTCTCTCTCTCTCTCTCTCTCTCTCTCTCTCTCTCTCTCTATTATATATATATATATATATATATTATATATATATATATATATAATTGTGGGCATATCTAAGAAATGAGTCGAGAGAGGTTTTGTTCAAGCTGTCTATGAGAAAGGTCATTGTGGTCATTCGAGTTGGGCAGATTCTCGGAATTCCTTACCTCTAGCGAATTGAGTTTTGGTTAATTTCAACTTTTAATTGAATTGTTTCGTAAATTTTCATATTGTTTCAATTTTTTTCGCATGGAAAGAGACTCGTGTGTTTCGTAAATTTTCATCTCGATGCAACTTAGATATTATATATATATATAATATATATATATATATATATATATATATATATATATATATATAGGGGTTTGGGGAATGACGATCGTCGAATTGTTTCATAAATTTTCAATTCCGTTCGTTTTTCTCCCACTGATATTCGAATGTTTATAAACAGAGTTTAATTGGATTCACGTCAGACCATTACTTCGGTCTTATATAATTATTTTAGGATTTATTTCTTGTAATACTTGTGTTACCTTATTTCTATACAATAATGTCTTGAAGTGCTATTGGATATGGGGAAGGAGATTATAAGCCGAGCTTTTCAGAACATGTATATTAGGGTGTTTCATAAATTAAAAGTTTGGAAAAATTTTAATCCACATGGATCCCCTTGTTCCATTTGCTGAGGAGACTGATAAACCGAAGTATTAATTCAATAGTTTAAAGTTTACGGGTCCCCAGTTTGATGCTCTGGCAGATCATAAACGGAAAAAATTAAACAAAAATCTGTCAATGAATTTTTATTCAACAAACGAATACCATTTCACTACACATTTTCAAAAAGATACAAAAAACATAACCACTTCTTGCGAATCATTTGTCCATGAAATCCTTCTTGGTTTTATTCGGGTATTTCGCCCTATGCTGCATCACAGTTTTGAGCAAATACTGCTTCTGCTCTTCGTTCTTCGTCACATCCTGTGAGATCAGATTCCTGCGTCGCTTCTTGGTATTCCCTTGGAGGAGGATGGAAAAACTTCCACGGTTGGGTCAACGACATCTGAGTCAGTCTCTGACGAAGTTGAAATCACTAAAGCCCCCGTATCTTCTGCAGCTCCTTGTTCCTTCCTGGCCTTCTCCTGTTGTTCCTTAATCTTGTCCAGCCTCTTCCTTTTCCTAATCTCCTTATAGTGAAGCTTCATGTCAACAGGGCCCATGCTGCAGGAATTTGGATCTTCACGCTGCAAGTCGAGAAAGTGGATGTCCTCCTGATTCTTCATCATTTCCTTAGCCTGTGAATGAGCAATGTCCATGATCTCCTTCGCTATTGCCTCCTTGAACATCGCCTCCTTCACTCGGAAGGACTCTGCTTTATGTGACTTGTGCTTCACAAGCCGGTCGTATTCCTTGAGAAGGGATTCCATCTTCCTCAAGGCCGAATCTCGACGCATCATGGGGATTCTCGCTCTCTCCCAAAATATGAGACAGGCATCCAGGGCATCCAGGCACAGGTTCAGGCATTTAGTACGTCCAAATTTTTGCTCCTTTTGTGGTAAAAGTACTTTTTGAGTACTTGCAACTGAGTTGGAAGGCCACTTGATGTGATGTTCGCATCCGTCTGGCCAATAAGAAACACTTCTGTTTTCGCTCTGGTAGAAACCTGGAAAAGAAAACAAACTAAATAATTCCACAGAAATAATTTCACATCGTAATTAATTTCATTAATTAAATAAAGAAAAGCAGTAACTGGGACTCGAACCAGTGTCATAGCCGTTTGGCGGCATCGCTCAAGGCGGCGTACACAGCACGCTATCCACTACACCATCTAGGGAGTGGATAGCGTGCTGTGTACGCCGACTTGAGCGATGCCGCCAAACGGCTATGACACTGGTTCGAGTCCCAGTTACTGCTTTTCTTTATTTATAAAACTGATACGTGTACACTACGTTCTCTTTGACAATTCATTAATTAAATAAATTTCAATACCGCAGTAAAATTACATTAATTAGTATCATAAATAATTACCAGCTTAGTTGTCCAATATGCAACAGACTAATTAATTTCATGTAATATTAATAAAAATATCACTACCACAGTAAAATGACAGAAATTAAATAATAATAAATTTCAATACCACAGTAAAATGAGATAATTAGTAGCATATATAATTACCTCCATAGTTGTCCAATAGGCTATACAACACGAACCGCTCAAGTGACGAAGAAAACCGTCTTCACTGCAGGCAGGCGAGAATGAACTGACAAAAAGTCGTCAAAGTTGGGGACCTCTAAATGCAGCGCGATCTGGTTCAAACTTGCACAAACGTGTTTTCTTGTTCTTTAGAATACGGAGAAACGTGTGGATTAAAACTCCAAGCTCATTTGTATTTTACCCTATAGGTATGAAACACCCTAATGTATATATATAATTATAGTAAACGAAATAAACTAGTTAACCATAAAACTAATTATTTTCTATTATGACGTTTTCGAAGGTAAACTATGTTATTTGTTTCGAAAAGTTTAAGTTCAATGAAGTTAATGTTAAATTTGCTTCTAAACTAAAATTAAATGTTATAAAATAAATAATATATATATATATATATATATAATATATATATATATATTTACCTAACATAAGATGTTTAAAATAATACACATTTGGCATTTTTTCCTGATTTTCATACCTCGCGTAAGATTAACTACAGATCCTATCTCTCTCTCTCTCTCTCTCTCTCTCTCTCTCTCTCTCTCCTCTCTCTCTCTCTTCTCTCTCTCTCTCTATATATATATATATATATATATATATATATATATATAATAATATATATCTAGCAATCCGATCATTGCAAAAAAAAAAAACTGGAAAGGTATGCAATTAATAAAGGTGTATTTAAACAGAATTTAATTGGAATAACTACCATCATATTGTTACATAATGGATGATTAATATTTCTGGAATACATGGCGCTATCTGGCAACTGCGTGTTCTTTGCAGTTGAATGTATATAATGTTACGGCATGCGAAGGGTGCCCCCTTGGGGCATTGGTTTCTGCGAGTATGTAGAAGAATTACGACATTTGGAAGAGTGAGGCCCATGGTGTAATGGTATCGCATCTGACCGGCAATCGGAAGATCCCGGGTTCGATTCCCGGGTGGTTACCTCATTTTTTCATTTGTTTCGTTCTCTCTCTCTCGTCTTGCGCGGAATATCTCCTATACAAGCGTCGTTCTTTACGTTATTTATACTGCGTGTTCTTTGCAGTT
The DNA here is from genome assembly GCA_023014485.1 of Bathynomus jamesi. Taxonomy (NCBI): domain Eukaryota; kingdom Metazoa; phylum Arthropoda; class Malacostraca; order Isopoda; family Cirolanidae; genus Bathynomus; species Bathynomus jamesi. The sequence continues at coordinate 411,172 of JAJOZX010003977.1, forward strand.
GAATGTATATAATGTTACGGCATGCGGGAGGTGCCCCCTTGGGGCATTGGTTTCTGCGAGTATGTAGAAGAGTTACGACATTTGGAAGAGTGAGGCCCATGGTGTAATGGTATCGCATCTGACCGACAATCGGAAGATCCCGGGTTCGATTCCCGGGTGGTTACTTCATTTTTTCATTTGTTTCGTTCTCTCTCTCTCGTCTTGCGCTGAATATATCCTATACAAGCGTCGTTCTTTACGTTATTTATACTGCGTGTTCTTTGCAGTTGAATGTATATAATGTTACGGCATGCGGGAGGTGCCCCCTTGGGGCATTGGTTTCTGCGAGTATGTAGAAGAATTACGACATTTGGAAGAGTGAGGCCCATGGTGTAATGGTATCGCATCTGACCGGCAATCGGAAGATCCCGGGTTCGATTCCCGGGTGGTTACCTCATTTTTTCATGTTTCGTTCTCTCTCTCTCGTCTTGCGCGGAATATCTCCTATACAAGCGTCGTTCTTTACGATATATATATATATATATATATATGATACACACACTCGTTTGTGAAATGCGGTACTTACAGGGTGTGGTCTTATAGAGATCTCTCTTGCAATTCAGTTTGGTTGTTTAGATACAAGATTGTTGCATCGTGCAATAGTGCAGGTTGTGTTGTTGTTGCAAGGTTTAGAAAGAAGACCATAAATAGTGCCCCTTTTGTTTTTTTATCTTAAATTCATGCAACTGAGGCCTAAGGTAGGCCCACATCGAGTCAGCAACCCTGAGGTAGGACCTAATAGGACCTCCAAGTCCGTAAGTTTTTAATCTAGCTTAACTTGGGCTGTAGGTTGAACTGGCCCTTCAGAGCTTGGCCGTTCACGGCTCAGCTGGGATTTGAACCCAATTAAAACAAAAATAAATAAATAATATGTGTCTGTGTGTATCATAAAAAACCTCAGGGAACCATTCCGAGTTCATTCCCATATATATATATATATATATATATATATATATATATATATATATATATATATATATATATATATATATATATATATATATCTCAGTGAGATTAAGCTACATTACGTTTGTTCAATAGTTGGATGGATGACCACACTCCCTCGTGTTCACACGATTCAGCGACCCATAGCCAGTTCGAATCCCACGTCAAGATGTATTTCCCTCTGTCACGTGACTTTTACCATTAAAAAGGGGTTAAACAACTTAAAATAAATAAATAATAATTAATAATAATAATTATTATTATTATTATCATTATTATTTTACACATAAAGAATTCCTAATTCCTTTTTAGACGTTAAGTTAATAAATATATTAAAATTATATTTATAAAAAGTTTTGTATTTAATTTATTATCAAATTTAGCGAAGAAAGTTACGGAATTAATGTGGGTCTCGACGCTATCTTCGTGCAGAGAAAGTAACGATTTCACTAGTTTTTGCAAAGCACTGCTTCGCTCATGTACCCCCCCCCTACACACCCTCCAAATCACTTACGAATAATAGCCTGCAGCATCAGTGACGAGTAGGTGCGGCGGAGGGTCAACGTACGAACGAGATTTCTTATATGTATCTTATCCACCACTGGAAGCAAAAAAAAAAAAAAAAAAAAAAAGTTATTAACAAAGATAAAAGTATTAAATCATATTCACTTTCATGTTAATATGCGTTGCAGGTACCCTTTCCTTATATATATATATATATATATATATATATATATATATATATACACACACCCACACATAGTATATAAGTTTAGATGTTCACCTGCTGGAGAACCAGGTAACGCGGGAGTCGTTAACGAGTGCGATAACAGTAACTCCCGTTTCATTGCGTGCGATTTCTGTTGTCTGTATAATAACAATGACCCATCCGTCGTTAACTTGGGCTTTAGTGAGTATTTTTCTCTTAATTTTGGCCGTTCGAAGCGGAAAAATTAAAGAAGAAAAGGACGCCATTTGAAACGAGGAAATACTATTTCTAGCGGCTTTAATGATTTCTTTGACGTTCCCTATTCCGAAAATGACAACTCTTCTGTACCTTCTTCAGGTAATAAATGTGGACATTTTGGTATATATATATATATATATATATATATATATATATATATATATACAGGGGAAATAAACACTCCATAACTTTTCATATATTTCTTTAGGTATAGCAATATACAAAAGGTCTCGAAATCGGTTTATTTATTTCTGCGTGGGTGTGTATCATTTATTAATTTCACGTTCAGTTGTGATATTTGTCGTATATATATATATATATATATATATATATATTACAGTCAAAGTGTGTAACCAGCCATTTCGCGTAATGGCTGAAACTTTTAGTTATTTCGCGAAATGGCTGCTTCACTTTTCGCGAAATGACTAAAAACTTCAGCCATTACGCCATTACGCAAAATGGCTAGTTACACATTTTGACTAATATATATATATATATATATATATACATGAAAATTATTTCACGAAAGTAACACGTGAATAATATTTATGATGAAATAACCACGAAGGAAAAGAAAACAAAGAATGGTTCCTGAGGATGTCATTAGACGAAAGCGCTTGAGTACCATTCTGTGTTTCCTTTTTCCTTCATGGTTATTTTCATCATATATATACATACGAGTGTGGTGTGTATATATATATATATATATATATATATAGAGAGAGAGAGAGAGAGAGAGAGAGAGAGAGAGAGAAACATATTTATTTGACAAATTCACCTACAGTTTAATTAAACCAGATTCCTTCATTTGCAGAGAAGGAAGGAGCCCTTAAAGTAGTACTGGAAGAAAACCAACATAAAGAGAACTCGCTAAACGAAGCAAGTAGGATTCGAATCCCTTGCGGCGACAATTTTTACTGCCCCGAATCCGATTCCTGTTTCAGGAGAGAATTTGGCCTTGATTACTATGAAAATGCAGCGAAGACTCGCAACGCCGTTGTCAGTAGTAGAAAACGAATTCACCATCACTCTCCCGAACGGAAAAAGGATTTTGAGGTCTTTTGAAAAAAAATGTAAGACTTTACTGTTTTTTTTTTTACTTTTTACTGTTGTTTGATTGTTACTGTTTATTATTACTGTTTTTTTTTTTTTTTTTTTTTTAGGACGTTCAAACTGTATTTTTGTTTTTAAATTACAGGTTCACTGTTAATTTAACTGTCAAAAAGCAGTGACTGTAAACAGTATAGTTACAGTAACCGTTAATTTACATACTTATTACTGTTAACTGTTAACTTAAAAAAGCTAAATTTTCATGTTTACAAGCTTACTATGATTTTAACAATAAATCCCTGTTCTTAAAACAGTTTCTGCATCTTCTTTATATATATATATATATATATATATATATATATTATATATATATATATATGTGGTGTGTGTGTGTGTGTGTGTGTGTATTTTTTTTTTTTTGGTGCTCTTCCAATACGTGCTCTAGCGTAAAATTACATTCCAATATGTGCTAACTAACGAAAATATCACGACCTAACCTAACCAATCGTCAAGGGCGTACAATTGACCTAACGATTGGTTAGGTTAGGTCGTGATATTTTCGTTAGTTAGCACATATTGGAATGTACATTTTACGGTAGAGCACGTATTGGAAGAGCACCATTTTTTTTTTAATTGGGGTTGTTTAACCTCCTTCGCAACATCTAAGGTCATATGACGGAGGGACCTACAGCTTTACGTGGAATCCGAACCACGGGTCGCTACATAATCTGGGCGCGGAGGACGGTCTCCCATCCAACTACTACCCAGACGCAATGTCGCTTTATATATATATATATATATATTTTTTTTTTTCCCGCCGAGATATGCCCTTTTAAATAGAGGCGAATCGGTTCTCCCCGCATAATAAATATAAAATATATATATATATATATATATATATATATATACGAGGGGTAGTACGAAAGTAATGTCTCTTATTGTGTTTACGAACTGAAAAATAAGAGGCATTACTTTCGTACCGACCCTCGTGTGTGTGTGTGTGTGTGTGTGTGTGTATACACACTATAACTCAGAATGGTTCCCTGAGAAACTTTTATGTTACACACAGACCGTGCATGGGACAAGGAACTCTTCTGGGAAAATTAAATCCACTACAGTTCAAATAAGTAATGATAAATGATAAATATTGAAGTTTTTCTTTTTCATGATGGAAGCCCAACGTGGGCAACGGGTCACTAGCAAAGAGGCCCCAAAATATAGCTTCCTTTACCAGCTATCTGCTAAGTAGATACGATCCAGCTCTGGGACAGTCTAGACCCACTGTAGGTAGTTTTAAACCCTAGACCTTATCCCAAAGCTGGGTCCTATTTGCTTAGCAGATAGTTGGTGAGGGAAGCTATATTTTGGGGCCTCTTTGCTAGTGACCCGTTGCCCACGTCGGGCTAACATCATGAAAGAGTAAAACTTCAGTATTTGCCATTTACCATTACTTATTCGGACTATAATGAATTTAATTTTCCCTGAAGAGTTCCTTGTTCCATGCACGGTCTGTGTGCAACATATATATATATATATATATATATATATATATATAAAATTTCAAAATTTATAAATAGTATTTATCGTTACATCCTACCATTGGAATATTCTGTTTATGAGTATTCCTTTATGGGCATTATACCAACTAGACGGGTACGGCATTGAAACATAACATTTTTATTGTTTGGACTTCATGCGCGGTTTAAAATTATATATATATAATATATATATATATATATAATATATATATATATATATATATATATGAAAAAACCCACTCCACCTAGGTTCGAACCTACCACCTCTAGTGATGGAATGAAAGTTAAAACAATTTATATATTTAAACAAACGAGGAAACGCATAACCAGCATAACATAACACATAACCAGCATTTCATTCAAACTATGTGATATAATTGTGGAGTCCCATAAATAGGTTCGAACCCTGATGGGGCGATTTTTTCATCATGAAAACTCGTTCATGTTCATGTATGATATTCCACATTATATATATATATATATATATATATATATATAAATAAACCGTATTATTTTATTTCCACTTTTATAGGTTATGAATTTCGGGGTCAGCACTTTTTCTTTGTGGACGGAGGGCCACTGGCATCCAACACTTATCTCTGCCCGGGCATCGAAGTGTCTCGAAATGACTTCGAAGTTAAATCTGAATTGGGTGTAAGCAAGCCCTGCTGGAGGGACGCCCTTTTCTACTGCCAAATAAATTTCCTTTCAACTTTATATTATTAAGCCAAATTTAAGCGGAAAAGACTATATACGGACTTTATTCACGATGACGTCATTTCTTGTAAACGTGATTCGGCAAATATGTTGAAACATGGTCTACTCGGCAGGACTGGCTTCCAAAAGGGGTGCCATCGAAAGCGCGACGCGGCTGCGGCGTGAACTCGGCAATGAAACATTTGCTCCTTTGTTGTGCCATTTGAGAGCCAATTCTCTCGAGTATCGCATATTTACAGTGGGTCAAAACCAATTTATTGAAAGCTTTTAACGTGTTTCGTGTTTAATTAGCCTTTTGATGTTTTTTTTTTGGGGGGGGGGGTGCAGTCTGTGTATGTGTGGGGTGGTGGGGTTGACCTCCTCCGTAACAACAAAGTTTATGTGACGGAAGGAATCAACAGCTTTACGTGCAATCCGAACCACGAGTCGCTACATAATTTGGACGCAGAGCACCGTCTCCTTTCCAACTACCCTCGAGACCCAGTGTTTGGAGCTTAACTTTGCTAATCTAAGGGGAAGCGGTGTTACGGGATTGGCCACGACTTATCGCACTTAATCGGGGTGTATCAGGCAGTTGGTCCTCTCTCCCCCTAGAAGGGCTTTCTGAAGAATTGGAAAATGTAACAAAAAATAATTTAAAAAAAACAGCGCATGTAAGGTCATACCGCTTTAAACTTGGATTGACCTTTAAGGTCACACCGATGAAGGGATTAAGGGGCTTAAGTGGGTCTCTTAATAAAGGAAGTTACGGATCGATACTCCCATTAAGACTGAGAATTTAGGGGAAACAGTGCAATATACAGTATCCATGGTCGGATCAGCGGGTTGGACACCAAATTCTCTCGTAAGTTTGGATATTCAAATTACGAAATTTTGGTTAGCTAATATTTGTTTGGATTAGTTTTTCTGCTTTACTAATATATATATATATATATATATATACACAAACTCAGAATGGTTCCCTGAGAACATTATATGTTAAACACAGACCGTGCATGGAACAAGGAACTCTTCTGGGAAAATTAAATCCACTATAGTCCGAATAAGTAATGGTAAATGACAAATACCATAGTTTTTTTCCTTTTTCATGATTTTAGCCCGACGTGGGCAACGGGTCTCTCGCAAAGAGATCCCATAAATATAGCTTCCCTCACCAGCTATCTGCAAAGCAGACAGGATCCAGCTTTGGGACGTGGATCTAGGGTTTAAAGCAAGCCTAGATCCCTACACTCAGAACCTCTATATAAGTAAAAGACTCGTTGCATTCACGTCGTGTTGAATAAATCAAAGAAAAAGGGGGTAACTATTGTATTTTTAGCCAAAAAAAACCAAAACTTAAACCTCAACCGGGACATTGAGCGTCCACTTTTCAAGGCACGAAACACGTCCGTTTAGTATACACAAACTCAGAATGGTTCCCTGAGAACATTATATGTTAAACACAGACCGTGCATGGAACAAGGAACTCTTCTGGGAAAATTAAATCCACTATAGTTACCCCCTTTTTCTTTGATTTATTCAACACGACGTGAATGCAACGAGTCTTTTACTTATATAGAGGTTCTGAGTGTAGGGATCTAGGCTTGCTTTAAACCCTAGATCCACGTCCCAAAGCTGGATCCTGTCTGCTTTGCAGATAGCTGGTGAGGGAAGCTATATTTATGGGATCTCTTTGCGAGAGACCCGTTGCCCACGTCGGGCTAAAATCATGAAAAAGGAAAAAAACTATGGTATTTGTCATTTACCATTATTTATTCGGACTATAGTGGATTTAATTTTCCCAGAAGAGTTCCTTGTTCCATGCACGGTCTGTGTTTTAACATATAATGTTCTCAGGGAACCATTCTGAGTTTGTGTATACTAAACGGACGTGTTTCGTGCCTTGAAAAGTGGACGCTCAATGTCCCGGTTGAGGTTTAAGTTTTGGTTTTTTTGGCTAAAAATACAATAGTTACCCCCTTTTTCTTTGATTTATTCAACACGACGTGAATGCAACGAGTCTTTTACTTATATAGAGGTTCTGAGTGTAGGGATCTAGGCTTGCTTTAAACCCTAGATCCACGTCCCAAAGCTGGATCCTGTCTGCTTTGCAGATAGCTGGTGAGGGAAGCTATATTTATGGGATCTCTTTGCGAGAGACCCGTTGCCCACGTCGGGCTAAAATCATGAAAAAGGAAAAAAACTATGCTATTTGTCATTTACCATTACTTATTCGGACTATAGTGGATTTAATTTTCCCAGAAGAGTTCCTTGTTCCATGCACGGTCTGTGTTTAACATATATATATATATATATATAACACACACACAATATATATATATATATATATATATATATATATATACATACTGTATGTTATAAAGGTAACCAGTTTTTATGTCAGGTTGGGGTAAGTTCGGCTGTTGGGGAGTGTTCCTTGGGACGGTTAGATCGTGATTGACGGATAGTTCCTTAGTCGGTGTTGTTAACATTTTAGGGCTCGACGGATGATTAGAAAAGATATGAGTCGAAGCTTATAACGTTTAATTAGTGCGATTCACTGATTATGTAGTTGGGTCTGAACTTGAATCTAATTTCTTAGCATTTATGTCCTATAACCGTTACTGTCTACCAGGACACTCCCGACTTTAGCAGACGACCATTAATTAATACGAGACTTTATAGCAAGCCAATCGTCCTCGTTCCAAAAACTTTGAACATGGTTGTGGTGCGTGGTTTTATACGAGTACAGTAATATGGATACGTAAACCGTGTGGATGAGTAAGGGTTTAATTAATCAAGTAATGTGAGGAGAAATACTGAAGTGTTGCATACTTTATAATTTAAAGAGCTATCCATTGCCTTATAAGTCGTTAAAGCACTTAAAGCATTTTATTTATATATATATATATATATATATATATATATATATATATATATATATATACTTGTTCCTGTGGAAGCTCTTCCCATTTTTGAATGATGATCTCGCGTAAATGAGCGACATCTTTTATCCTAGTCCTGTAGACTCGCTCTGCTAAGTTCTCCCATATTCCGGCCAAGAATAAAAAAAAGTTACTGAAATGGAAGGAAAGCATTTCGAACAATTTTTTTAATAATTTCTCATAAATTTTACGTTAAAAATTATTTTTTATAAAAAAAATATTAAAAAGGTTTAATAATTTTTGCGTGTTAAGTAGAAAAATCATACTGTTTCGTTAAATGTTGATAGAATTTGAATTATTTAATATTTTAGTCTGAAAAACTTGTTTGCATATAGATAAATACATATTTTATTGTGTAAAATTTTTATTAAAATTTAATGACAAATGTTGATTTTATAACCTTTTTAAAATGTACCCTTTTTTTATGGCACACCCGTTATATATATATATATATATATATATATATATATATATATATTATATATATATATATATATATATATATATATATATTATTTTGGTTATTACGATATTATGTTCATTTTTAGTTTGTTTCTTTCTCTTATTTTCAATTAGAACAATTTTATGCCAACCAACAGGGTATATTCACATTTGCCACCCAATACGTCATCGTAAAAAAAAGATTTGTTTGTAAATAAGTAAATTCTTATACAAATAAAATGATATTTTTACAATTTATTTTCAATTCATTTTCATTTTCTAAAACCTGAAATGGAGTTACAAGAGGAATGCCAAAAATAAATAGACACCTTAGGTTTTTCTATAGTTTTTAATTTTATAAAAGTCAAAATAATAATAATATTAATAATAATAATAATAATAATAATAATATTGATTCAATATGTTTATAGAATCATGTTGCTTTCCACCTTTGCATTGCGTAAAGCTAATACACGTTCTGGAATTCCACTGATAAGCTTTGCCATTTGCGGCTTGAGGACAATCATCGTGGTGTCTATTTACGTTCGTCAACCCTCTGTAGCTTGTAGACTATATGAAATCACAACACGAAATTGAAAGGGTATCTCGTATTTTCTGTACCCAATTCGAGACTTACAGACGGTTGACAAAAATAAATAGACAGAAGTAAATGGCAAGTACATAGTCTATTTACATTGTCAATCGTCCGTAGACTGGGGACGCCATTTTCGCCAGAGCAAGAAATACACGAGGGAATGAGTAGAATCACAATCACAATCATAACGATTGTTCCACCGCCTAAGCCATCGTCTGAATAAGGATGGGTGATAGATATAGTGAATACTTTGGAACCCTGATCATTCGTGACTGTGAGGAGGATGCAGCGGTTTAGATCTTCCTTTCGCACTGTTTTTATGCGAATGACTGAGATGAAGTTGTCCTCAGAAGGTCCTGACTGCTTAGGTTTTTCCTAAATGTAATTCTCTTCAAATTCATGGTCTCCTTCTGAGTGAGAGCAGTTGGTTGAGTGGGACCAAATGAAGCTTGGGACAGGATTTGAATCGTAGGAGAAAGTGATGGTGAGTGGTTTTCCTATTTCTGGTTCCGAGTCAATAGTTTGTCTCCCTTCCCGAGGTGCAAACAAAACGTCCAATGTCACATTTTTCTTAATTATTTCGGCAAAACTGTCCACTATACAAGTTAGAGATTTCCTGTTGTATGTGTAGTCCAAATTTTCAATCTCAACTCTTAGCGTTTCATTTTCTACGACAGAGTTGAGCTCTCTTCCATCGAGAGTAATAGTGATGTTTGAGAGAGGACGTCCATTCTTTGCCTGACATTCAAATGCAAGTTTTCCCCCAACAGTTTCCAACAAATCACCGCTTTTCTCATTTTCATTGATTAATATTGTCACATTCGGAGTTCTTGCGAGACGCAGCATGTACTGCTTTCGTACGGCAGTTTCTCCACGAACGTTCGCTGTACATGATGCATTTTTTGCTTCATCTGGAAGTTTTATGACAATACCTCCTTTTCGTTCCGTAACATCATAGTCTTCATAAACCCGAATTTCTTCTTCATCAAGTGAATATCCTCCAACCCTCCATGAATAAGACTCTATATCATCATCAGCTGGTTGGTCATCAAAGCACTTCAATTCTACGGGTCTGTTTATCACGAAATATGTAGGCTTAATTTCGAGTGGACTTCTCTTAGCTATTATTTTATGACCTTTTACAGTATATGAAAGCAAAATCAGCACATCACAAATAAATAAAATTATAGGCCTAAAAGTAATTTTAAAATTAACCATTTTATTTATTTGAACTCTAACAATTTTAATTACGGTAAAGTATGTAAGTATATGCTATATGCGTTGCTTTAAATCTATTTGTGAACTTGATTAAGATTTAAGACTACAATAAAAAACTTTGTTTATTAAAGCTAATAGTAAAAGTTAACTACGACAAAATTATCTACGACAAAGTATTCTCTATCAAAAGTCTAATAAGCAATTTATTTATTTAAAATAAAACAAAAAATGTCTATAAAGTTTATAAAATTGAACTCTGAGTAGTGAATATGTAGGCAGAGCTGTCAGATATGTACGTTGAAAAGTAGCGTGATTACTTGCAAAAGTAGCGTCAGTTGGAAAAAAGTAGCCCGATATGACCTGTAAAATACAATTTGTGTTTAAGTATACGTCTAACTCAGGCAAATTCGTGAAATTAAAGTATATTAATGATGAAAATATATATTGTAATTTAATTTACAGTATCAAGGCCGTAGCCAGAGCTTAAAAACAGACGAGGCGAAAATAGCCCTACTAGGGGGTCCGGGGCCATGCTCCTTCAGAAGATTTTTTTAATCCTAGCACAAAATCATACACTTTGAGCGTATGGTAACTGAGAGTGAATTGGACAATACTAACTTTTGCCTAAAAAGCGCTAAGTGCGCTGGATTTGTACGACTCTAGGTAAAATCGAATTTTTGTACTTAAAAATTAATAATAATAATAAATTATTAATTATTTTATATATAATTTTAATTATAATTATTTATTACATTAATAATAATTAATAATATAATTTGTACGAGACAGGTAAAATCCTATTTGTCAATTTCCTCAGATTTCCTTTGAAATTCAATTTCCTCATTGATCCAAAATGTCCGTTAAGCCAGACGAGGCGGCCGCCTCGTCTGCCTCAACGTGGCTATGGGTATGAGTTAGGGTTTCTCGTTACATGCAGCTTTCTTCATCCCGGGAAATCTCGGGAATTCCCAAAAAATGAAGCCAATTCCTGGGATCCCGGGAAATCCAGGAAATGGTTGTATATTTAAGAGAACGGTAATTTTTTTTATTGTTCAGTGATAAAATACCCTTTTAGAATTGGGATAACCAATTACTTATGCCTAGATGACCACTTTTGCATTGTAATACTTGAATTGAGTTTACCAATCAGTGGTAGCTATTTATTATTTATTAAACATAATATTTATCATGCTTACTCAGGAAAGAAGAATGGTTTCATGTATTATGATGATTTAGTGAGTGACATTAGTATGCTTTTTATTTTTGATGGAGAAAGAATACTGAAAATTATATCTTTCTCCACAATTTTTTAAACCCATTTTTCTTCTTTTTTGATTCAGAGTTTATTATAAAAGTAGCTAAACTGACTAAAATGAAGAAAATGAGCATTTTTATGTAATTTTTCCCCTAAAAATAGCTCATAAAATGAAAATAATTATTTAGCATATTTTTAGCATAAAATGGAAACAGATTTAGCATAATTTTAGGCGATTTAGCATAATTTAGCAGCATGTTTAACATAATTTGGCTAAAAATTTCTGGAAACACTGCGAGAAAGTTGCCATAACTATTTGACAAAAAGTAGCCCAGCTTTGTTAAAAAAAAAGTAGTAAAACTGAAATTCAATATCACAATTCAAAACAACAGTTTCGATGCCCACTGGCATCCTCTTCGGGTGGATACAGAAAAACGAATGAACCAAAAACAAGAGGGAAAACAATCCAGAGACCGTTAAGAAATTCACACCTAGGTTAGATCCCGTTCTCCCGACACTGGAAAGGCATTTTTATTAAAGGGACCCGCTTATAAGTACATTCTCACAAATTTAAAACTATCTTCCTGTCCTATACATACAGATTCTATTATTTTTTTGCATAATTACATTTATTATTAATTTTATTACATTTAATATTGCATTATTATTTATTACAGAAATTATAAATTTATTATTACATTGATTATTACATTGTTGTTTATTATACAGAAACTAGTACAGTTCCCGCCGCTTCGCTGACGGTTAGACAGGCTAAACTACAAAAAAAAAGAACCCAGCCGTGAAAATTTTGAGCTTCACATTGTGTCAACATTTCTGAATCTGATATCTCCCAAAACCTCCTCACCCCCATTCATACAACTTGGGGGCTAACCCCTCCCCCATTACCCCCCCCTCCCATTACCCCCCACCCCCACCCTTCCCCATTGCTAAACTACAGAAAAGAACAGTCATAAAAATCTTGAGCTTCACATTGCCGCCCGTAATACAATTTCCGAATTTTTTTCTCACAATTTTTTCTCACAATTTCTGAAAGTGTGACGGACAGACGGACAGCTCTCTTATTATAATACTAGCAGAGATACCCGGCGTTGCCCGGGATGTAAGGGTGTGTCAAAATAAGGTAAAAAGATGAACAAACGCTGTTCACGATCATATTAAAACTAAATGAACACATAAACACATGTTCTCCAGAGGGCCTTTTGTCTGCATCAATAACAATGGTAAAATCCAAGGAAGGTGCACTTTCCAAAGCATACTTAAAACTTCTGACATAGCTGTTTGTTGCCCGGGATGTAAGGGTGTGTCAAAATAAGGTAAAAAGATGAACAAAACTAAATGAACACATGATTTTAATGTATCATTTACTAAATAAAACTGTCTAGTCTACCTACCTACATTTTAATGTATCATTTACTAAATAAAACTGTCTAGTCTACCTACCTACTGTACCTACCTACATTTTAATGTATCATTTACTAAATAAAACTGTCTAGTCTACCTACCTACTGTACCTACCTACCTACTGTACCTACCTACATTTTAATGTATCATTTACTAAATAAAACTGTCTAGTCTACCTACCTACTGTACCTACCTACCTACCTACTGTACCTACCTACCTTTTACTAAATAAAACTGTCTAGTCTACCTACCTACTGTACCTACCTACCTACTGTACCTACTACATTTTAATGTATCATTTACTAAATAAAACTGTCTAGTCTACATACCTACTGTACCTACCTACCTACCTACTGTCTAGTCTACCTACCTACTGTACCTTTACTAAATAAAACTGTCTAGTCTACCTACCTACCTACTGTCTACTCTACCTACCTACTGTAACCTACCTACCTACTGTACTACCTACCTACTGTACCTACCTACCTACCTACCTACTGTGCACACCATTAGGTAATAATAATAAACTACTGTACCTACCTACCTACCTACCATACTGTCTAGTCTACCTACCTACTGTACCTTTTACTAAATAAAACTGTCTAGTCTACCTACCTACCTACTGTCTACTCTACCTACCTACTGTACCTACCTACTGTACCTACCTACCTACTGTACCTACCTACCTACCTACCTACTGTGCACACCATTAGGTAATAAAAAAAATGTAAATGCAATAATAAATGCAGCAATTATGTCAAAATAATAGAATCTGTATGTATAGAATAGAAGATAGTTTAAATTTGTGCGAATGTACTTATAAGCGGGACCCTGTAATAAAATGCTCTTCCGGTGTCGGGAGAACGGGATCTAACCTAGGTGCGAATTTCTTAATGGTTTCTGGATTGTTTCCTCCTCGCCCTTTTTCATTCGTTTTTCGGTTTATAATTTCTGTATAATAAACAACAATGTAATAATAAATTTATAATTTCTGTAATAAATAATAATGCAATATTAAATGTAATAAATTTAATAATAAATATAATAATTATGTAAAAAATAATAGAATCTGTATGTATAGGACAGGAAGATAGTTTTAAATTTGTGCGAATGTACTTATAAGCGGGTCCCTTTAATAAAAATGTCCTTCCAGTGTCGGGAGAACGGGACCTAACCTACGTGTGAATTTCTTAATGGTTCCTGGACTGTTTTCCTTCTTGTTTTTGGTTCATTCATTTTTCTGTATCCACCCGAAGAGGATGCCAATGGGCATCGAAACTGTTGTGGAAATAAACTCTGTCTATTAGAGTGGGTTTTTATTATCATATTTTGACCTTCACGTAGAAAAAAGTGAAGTCTTTTGCATTTAAATAATATTCAATTCAAAACATCGTACGAAAGTCAAAATTATCGTATTTATGCGATAATTATCGTACGTCTGGCAACGCTGTCTGTGGGTCAGTAAGACGTTGCACGCAAGATGTGTTGCCCGCGATAGCTAGATAATATACTGAGACTCGGTAACTTGTATTATACGCAGCTCTAGCAACATTCCCTCGGCCAGTTTTTGGCATACAGGCCGGGCCCACTTTTAGAGTGCTCTAGGTTGCAGCACCTTTAAAAAAAAAAAGAAAAAAAAAAGAGTGCTCTAAGTGTAGCACAACGTAACAAAACACTGTAGGCTGAGTGAGGGCCGACAAGAGGCTTACCGCGACGCTGGATAAACCTGAAGACGTGTTGAGGGCCTACGTGAAGTTTGACCGTATTGCGTTTCGTTGTAGATAGCTGTGAAGACGTGTTGAGGGCCTGTTGAGATACTTGTTGAACGGGCGCCGACCGAACTGTGGTGAAGGGAGTTTAGTGAGCTAGGATTATATTGCTTGGAAGAAGTTAAATAAAAATAAAAAAATTATTACTCAAATTTTTACCAAGAAATGGGAAATTTTTTCCTAGTGTGTGTGTGTGTGTGTTAAAATTGTGGAATTGAAAGAAAACAAAAGACATTAAATTCTTAATATTAACATTAAATTTTTAACAATGAACAAGTTAGTGTGATCCAAAGGTCTTTTCGGTTTGACGGCCTATAATATTTTTTAACATTATTTGTTTATTATTGTCTAGTTTTAATCGAGGATTTCAGAAATAACATTAATTTATTGGAGAACATTCATTTATTGAAGAAATATTTAATTACCTAATTGAAAAGTTGGAAATATCGTTCAACATTTTCTTTAAGAGATCAGTTGTTTTGTTTCAGCGACGCCACACGAATTCGCAAAGAGAGGAAGTCAATCATCTCACGCTTCCACACTGGTGTAGACTAGAGCATTTTTTAACCTGGTGAGTGGGCGACATGAATGTCACCCAGTGAAGAAAAATTGTCGCCCAGTAAATGAAATTTTAGTGTACTGGGCTACAAGGAATTTTCAAAATTTGTAAAAATAGAATTGTCGTGGGAGCATTGTCTTGGAAGCCATATAAATACATACAGGGTGTCCCGTAAGTCTGGACCCATAGGGAAAAATAATAAAATTACAAAATAGTCCAAAAATTTATTACATAATCTGTTCAAAGTGTCCGCCCTTGTGTCGCACACATAGTTGAAGACGCAATCTCCACTGCGACAGCACTTTCTGAATCACAGTCGCAGAAATTTCTTGACACGCCTCCACAATGCGTGCTTTAAGGTGGAAAATGTTCTGAAGTTTGACCTCGTACACTTTGGCTTTCAAGTGGCCCCACAAATAAAAATCATAATAAAAAATAATAAAAAAAATAATAATAATAAAATAATAATAATATAATAAAAAAATATATTATAAATCCCTATGGGTCCAGACTTACGGGACACCCTGTATAATACACGCACATATGCCACAATTAGAACTGTTTATCCTAAATGTAAATATGAAATTTATATTGAATATATATAGATAATGCTAGTGTTATTTCAGACCACACGGGGATGGTGGCCTGATTAGGGAACATCCAGATCCATAGTATCCTTAATCCAGGGGTGTGCTCGGACCGGTTCGGTCCGGTTCGTCCGAACTGGTTGTTAAATTTTGATTGGATCATCGAACCGTTTTTGTTTGTTTTTAACAAATATTTAAGTCAGTAGAAATTTATTTATATCTAAATTTTTTCATTTTTTCAGGACTTTATAGAAAAATATTGTAGGTAGTATCACAAGCAGTGGTCGTTTCAATATTTATTTATTTTTTGATGAAAAATTAGTTTATTTTTAGATAATTATGTCATTAGTGAGTATAAAGAATAGGTTAAATAATTTCTGCCAAAATGTTACAAAATGCTATTTGGAAAAGCTAAAATGCGTTGGCTTCCGGGGCGGAGTCCCGGATCCCGGTGGAGGAGCTACCGCTCACCCCAGACTCCCTAGCTTAATGACTCGCGCCATTGGCGCTCGCCGATTTACACCCCTATTTGTATCAGAACCGTTTGTTAAGAAATTGGCAGCACACCCCTGCCTTAATCCCCCCCCCGCTCCACTTCCCGATCTGCCTTTGTCGCCCAGTGGGAAAAGCTTACAAAATGCTCTGACGTAGACTCTACCAATTAGGTTAAGTCGTGATATTTTCATTAGTTTACTATTTTATACCACTCTAAATGTATTGTATCAGACATGCTCAAACGAAATCTGCAGATACAATACAATACAGTTTAAAAAAATATATATATACCGTATATGTATATATATATATTTTAAATTTGTTAAATTGCGTATAACTGCCTCACTATTTGTTTCTCTAAAACATGAATGTTATTTTTTAAATCCTCATTAAAACTGGACAAAAAAAACAAGTAATGTTAAAAAATATTACAAGCCGTCAAACGAAAAGATCCTG